>CM022302.1:131219804-131530192 GCA_011799875.1 Thinopyrum elongatum
TCGCCAGCCTGAGAAGACCACATGAATGGCATCTGCCTCTTGAGGATTCTTCTGCTGGAACTCCAAAGTGTGGGCTTTGGTCCCTGCTGCCTCCGCTGCTAGGGCTTCCCCCATCTCCGGCTTCTGTTGACGCAACGCCGTCCATGACTCCTGCCCGCGCCGCGCCATCACCCTGGACTGTTGCTGACGAAGCGCTGCCCATGGCTCCTGTCGGCGTCACGCCATCACCCCATACTGCTGCTGTCGAAGCACTGTCCACGACTCTTGCCGGAGCCGCTTCCTTGTCCTCGACTCCTGCTCAAGCCGTGTCGTCCCCGTCTCCTGCCGGCACTACAACAGGACTAGACACGGAGTAACTTGTTTCATGTAGCTCACATACCGACGTTTAAGTTGACGACGACGTCACTGCTCCGACTGGCCACCTCCCCGTCCTGTCGTCATCCTCGTCCACTGCTCAGCCCGATTTGGATAGGGAGCAGCTTACGTCCACCGAGGTGTGTGTGGGGCACGGGCCGGACGCAAGAGGGGGATGGCAGGAGGTGCTGCCGCGGCGCGGTCCACGGGGTCCGACATCGCCGGCCCTGACATTGGCTCCTTGTCCCATTCCCGATTGGCTTCACGGCAGATGCTGCAGGTCTTGCTCCTGGGCATCGTGCTACTGTTTGCAGAGACCCATTTTGATGCTCCCGTTGTTTGGAGAACAGTCACCGTGCCCGAGAGTGCCGCAACCCCTGTTGTCCTCTCAGTTCGCTAGCATGCCTTGTCATGCCGCGCCTCGACATCGAGCATCGTCAAGCTCCAACTTCCTATGAAGGACCGATGAAGCCCGTGCTTTCCTCTGAGGCGCTTCGTCATGGGTCTTGGGCATCTGTTGTCTTTGGTATCAATGGCTCGGTTGCCCCATCTAATGTGGAGCTGTAGTCCGCTCTGGTAGATCAGTCCAAGCTGCTGCAAGGCTTGCTGGCGCGTGTTGAGAGCTTTCTAGAGCGGGCGAAGGCTGCTCTGGGCAAGCTCTCCCTCGTGCCGGCTATGTTGTCGACTGCTCTGACCTCCCATCCTCTTGGCGTTTTTTATGTTAGTTCCGCGGAAGACAAGGGGACGGAACTCTTTGGTTGTTTCTCGCCACTGTCTGCTGCAGGCGAGGTCGTCGCCCCTGTACTGCAGATCATGCCCGAGCTTCAACAGCTGTGTGTGAGACCTGCTTCGCCTTTGTCTGTGGAGCATATGGAGGTCGACTCGTCGGCAACTTTGTGTGAGGGACATGATTCTCCTTTGTCACGTGGGAAATTGGAGGCGCCTGAGTTCATTGTGTCGGTGGCACCTGTGGCTCTTCTTGGTTAGTATGGAGAGAAGTCATCTGAAAGGTTGAAATATGCCAATGTGAGCTAGCATCTCGTTATGCTTAATAGCATTCCAATCTGTTAATAATAATCACTACTTGTATCTCTTTTGCTTCGCTTGGTTGATTAGTTTCACTACTTCAAATAAAACAGTGAACCTTTTCCTGTGTGGCCAAAGGGACTACGTTCCTAAAGTTCGAATTGATCATTCAATCGATCTAGGAATCATGCATGGCACAAGGTAAAGGATGGAATCAGACATCTGATAAAGAGCCTAGAATGACCTTTCCCGATCTTTTGAAGGGTAAGAATAAGAACTTTGTTGTATTGATGCACTGTTCTCAGGCGAGATTGAACACGAAAAAAGGTGCATCAAGGCGTGAAAAAGGAAGAAGTCACCTTTGTCGGTTTTCAAATTGAGGACCAACTGTGCTCCGTAAATGAGAGAAGAGATCTCAAAAGACCGACACCCACATCAAGAGAAACAGACAAAGCAGCTCAAGCAGAGCTAGAAACAGAAGTCGAAGCAACATCTTCTTCCTTTTTCCATACAGAGAAAGGTGCCTTCGCTTAGATTTTTTTTTCTGTTGATCAGAATTCCTTAGAAGAAATTGGAAGAAAACCGTAGTGAAACGGTTGAACCTTAGCGAAGTATTTTGGGTTCATTACAACCTTCTCTTATTCAGAATCGGAGAATAGGAACAAAGTAGCTCGCCTAAAGAGGTCACATATCTGCCTATCTTGTGTTGTGAGCTATAAAGTACCCACCAGGGGGGTGGACCAAGAAAGAGGCAGGCGATTGGTTCCTTCCCATCCTCTGTGATGTCAGTCTCTTTGTCATTCTTTCACCCTTTTTGAGTAGCGAAGTGAGCATACTCAAGATCCAATTCATCAATCATTTGAGTTGGTACGAACATAGGAATACAGGCTCCGCTTGATTCGATCTTCAGTTTTGACCTTCATCAGTCAAGAAAAAGAAGGACCCACTTATTCCACTCGGACAGACCGAACCAGGCAACAAAAAAAAGAAAAACTGAAGGAAGTTCTCTTTCCATTCCAACTAAACTAAGTGAAAAAAGGGGGAGAGCAAACCAGAAACACAGGAACAAAGAAACTATGTCCAAACCAACGAGTCCTTTGGTCGACTCTAAAGAATGTATCGGAAGTTGGGAGTTAGCCGTCTCATAGGAGTGATAGCTTGGTTTTTGACGGAGTTTCTTTGTACGATTGAAAAAAGAGTGCTCTAGGTCAGAGAAAACAAGAAGAAGATTGTTCACCAGTCTGTCTCCCAACCTCTTTAAAGCAGCTACCTATCGTGATCTGGTCTTGGGACAGCATTGGCACCCCCGTTTGCTGGATCTTCTAGGCACTCTAAAGCGCTTCCACGAGAGACAGATGGACTTTGAGTTATAGATGGAGAAGAGCCTTTAGAGGATCAAGAGTGATTCCTCAATAAAACAAATGGGATTTTGAGGGAGGGCTGAACGCGATGTAGTGAAGGGTTCGCTTTCGCTAATCGGTGCCGATGATCTTGAGGTGTTCAGTATGTTCGCTCAATCCTTCGACGGCCAACAAGCCACTCGTCTTTTTGGACTATGGAGGTTCCGATGTTGCAGTTTCCGACTCGCATGTGGTCACGGGGAAGGTGGTGTCTGTGCATGAGAAGGTCGATGAGATTCTCTTTCAGGTTGAGCTTCACAGCTTGCATGCACGTTTGGAGAAGGTTAGCCCTGGATTTGGAAAGACGATTGCGGAGGAGGCCCTCAGAAGTAAAACAAAGAAGAGTGACGCCACAGGAAAGGCGTCCACAACTGCTTGATGATTCCATGGATTCTTGTGGTGCCTGTGTTCTCCAGCGGATTCTCTCTTTGGGGGTTTTGCGATGTAACAGTGCCAGGGTTGGTGGTCGTTGCGTGTTGTGGGGATTGGTGGGTGTTGCTGATCATGCGCTTATGTGGTTGCATGCTTTGTGAGTAGTCCACCTGTGGTGGGTTTGTATCAGTTTTTGCCTGGTTTTCCATTAATTAACTGGACAATTCTCTTCTGCTTAATTAATCGATGAGGCAAATCTTTTGCCTTCATTTCAGAAAAAAGTGCTCCTCCCTCCATGCGTGGTGCCTTGGACCGCCTTCACCCGCGATAAAGATCCAAACCCGGGCATGCATTCCTTAGTCCGTCTCTAGTTCCAGTGGGAATTTCAGTTTTCTTCATATCAATTCCTGGAATTCCAATAGCCCGCCTCCTCTCAGATCTGATCTTGAAGGGTTTTGTCCAGTCTCTCAGGTACTGCAAGACCAAGCCAAAGTACCAAACACCTGCTTCATAGAGATCCAAGTACATCCATCAAAAACTAGAATTTCTACAGTTCCACAATCCTTGTGGGACTTCAGAATTAATCACATTTAAATGCAAGAATTTTTTTCTCACATAGCCACCACCTAACAACTGATTCAAAGTTAGTAACAGAAATACCAATTCCAATCTAGCAAGCAAGGATGTCACCATTCCCTCGCATGATGGACATCGCCAAACCCTCTGGCTGTAGGATCTTGTTCCCATCTTCATCGAGGAAGCAGGTATTCTTGTCTTCATGTCGCCGTCTGCTACTTCTTGAGCTTGCGTTGGTTTTTCCCTCGAAGAGGAAAGGGTGATGTAGCACAGTAGAGATAAATATTTCCATCAGTTAAGAACCAAGGTATCAATCCAGTAGGAGAAACGCGCAAGTTTCCAATAGATGTACCTACACAAACAATCAAACACTTGCACCCAACGCGATAAAGGGGTTGTCAATCCCTTCACGGTCACTTGCAAGGGTGAGATCTGATAGACATAGATAAAACTAAACAAAAGATAAAATATTTTTGGGTTTTTTGGTTTATAGATCTGAAAATAAAAGATTGCAAAATAGTAGATCGGAAACAAATATGATGGAAAATAGACCTGAGGGCCATAGGTTTCACTAGAGGCTTCTCTCTTGAAGGCAAATAATACGGTGGGTGAACAAATTACTGTCGAGCAATTCATAGAAAAACGCAAAATTATGACAATATCCAAGGCAATGATTATGCATATAGGCATCACGTCCGTGTCAAGTAGACCGACTTCTGCCTGCATCTACTACTATTACTCCACACATCGACCGCTATCTAGCATGCATCTAGAGTATTAAGTTCATAAAGAACGGAGTAACGCCTTAAGTAAGATGGCATGATGTAGAGGAATAAACTCAAGCAATATGATGAAAACCCCATCTTTTTATCCTCGATGGCAACAATTCAATACGTGTCTCGCTACCCCTACTTTGTCACTGGGTGAATCACGTAAGATTGAACCCAAAGCTAAGCACCTCTCCCAATGCAAGAAAAACCAATCTAGTTGGCCAAACCAAACTGATAATTCGAAGAGAAATACAAAGATATCAAATCATGCATATAAGAATTTAGAGAAGATTCAAAAAATATTCATAGGTAAGCTAATCATAAATCCACAATTCATCGGATCTCGACAAACACACCGCAAAAGAAGATTACATCGGATAGATCTCCAAGAACATCGAGGAGAACATGGTATTGAGAATCAAAGAGAGAGAAGAAGCCATCTAGCTACTAGCTATGGACCCGTAGGTCTGTGGTAAACTACTCACGCTTCATCGGAAGGGCAATAGGGTTGATGTAGATGCCCTCCGTGATCGAATCCGCCTCCGACAGGATGCCGGAAAAGGCCCCAAGATGGGATCTCACGGGAACAGAAGGTTGAGGCGGCTGTCGATGTCAAATCCGGCATATCTCGTAGTAGGGGTCCTAAGCTAGGCGTCTTGGAGCGATGGTAACACGGACACAGGATTTTACCTAGGTTCGGGCTCTCTCGAAGAGATAATACCCTACGTCCTGCTTTTGATTGTATTCATATGGGGGATAGTACAGCGTATATGTGTCTACCACGAGATTGTTCTAAAGAACATCATATCTCTATCGACTAGCCTGGCCTCGGCTTATATAACATACCAGAGGCCTAGGGTTTTAGAAGAGTCCTCGTCATGTGCACCAAGTCTTCGGGAGTCTCCCTTGTATGGGGCATGGGCTGCCCGAAGTGGCCCATGAGTGTACCGCCATGGGGGTCCTCGGCCCGATCCACCTAGTCGGGAGACGACGTAGTGAGTACCCCCTAGTCCAGGACACCGTCAGCGGCGGAAAAGTTTTTGCGTGGATGCCTCTGAGGGTTTTGGAATATATGTGAATATATAGGACGAAGGGCTAGGTTAGGGGAGTCCCGAGGGGCCTCTGAGGGTTCAGGCAATTGACTGATTTTATTTTGTTCCCTCTCAACACTCAGCAAAATTAAAGCACTTTTCCGTTCGCTATCACTAATTATTGCCTTGAAACTTTAAGAAGGTCGTGTCCGGGCTTTATCATGAGTTTAATAGAACTTTCTGTAACTCGTAATAACTTGTATAAATTTCTGAAGAACTGCATGAAGGTCCTATTGGACTTTATCACAAGTTCAGTAGAACTTTTCTGTAACTCGCAATAAATTGCATAATTGTTTCCGTGTTGGACTAGGATAGCCAAAGCTCCAACCCAAGTCGGTTCAGTAAATGTAATATACTAGCAAACATGCCCGTGAGTTACAACGGAAGAAAAAGAATCAACCCTCATACACACACTCGACGACATCAACATATCCATTGAAATCTTTCACAATGACACACAACAAACAATATGATAAGTGGTGTTGCGCAAACAATAAATGTGGGGTAAATTTTTAGTGTACTCAAGGTGTTTCCAAAAATCTTTATGGGCACAATTTCAAACAATATGGGAATCAACATTAAGCCACTTGTTTATATAAATGGGGGAGGAAACATATATAATAGGCAACCTAAATGTAATTTTAGAAATGATTAACATGCAAGATAATAGCATATTTGAAATCTACATATTTTTCTGATGGATTTTGATATATAACATGTTAGATTTAGATTTGAGGTTTGAAATATATGAATATTTTGAAAAGCATTTGAATATGCCCGAAAATAATAATTAAACAGAGAGTTACTGGGCCAAATGTGGGCCCATCAGCTATGAATTCGTAGAGAAAAGGGAGTAATGAAAAAAGGCAGGTAGATGGGATCGAACCCAGCTCTCCCATCTGGGAGACAACAACGCTAGCCACTAGGGTGGCCAAGGGCTTGTGATTATGTATGGGATATGAATATATGAACCAAAGGCGGCGGCTAATGATTCGAACCGAAGCGTTTTCCACTTATAGGTGGCATTGGGTGTAATATTTGGTAACTTCAAGGGTAATTCTATGACGTACCGTCAGAAGCAATAACCCCTTTATTATTAGAGATAGACTAGTAGAATGCCCGTGCATTGCCACAGAATTTTTTCTCTCCTAATTACACATATAAATATAAATGATTAATTTTGCATGTTTAGAGCATCTACAGCCGGACTTGGAAAATCCAGCCCCTGAAACGCCCGTGGACGCGACCGGGCACGCCCGCGGGCGCATCCAAAAGGGCCCTGATATTTCCTTTCGGGTATCCACATATCTCAAATCCGGACTCTCAAATCCATACAAATACATGCACGTCGATCATGCAACACAATGTCACACGTAAATAGCAATTGTTGGTATCAAGCATAGATAGTGTTTACATAAAATTTATTTGAAGTGCCAAACTCAACAATTGCCTCCTTGGTTGCCATTGTGGATCCACATGTGCTCCACAAGATCATTGAGTAGCTGCGTGTGCACCTGCTGATCTCGAAATTCTGATGCATCTGCAGAAAGTTCATAATCTAAGTCGCATCTTGATCTTCCGGGATTTCAACTTGTTCTTCGGGTGCTTCGAAATCATGGGTTTGGGCTACACCATCACCCTCATCCTCGACAATGATATTGTGCAGAATAACACAACATGTCATTAGTTGCCACAAAGTTTCTTATTCCCACATCATTGCAGCGCTCCGCACAATTCCCCCATGAGCCTGAAGCACACCAAATGCCCTCTCCACGTCCTTCCTAGCCGCTTCCTACATTGTTGCAAAGTGGCTCCATTTATTGCCATGCGGCTCGGATATGGTCTTCATAAACGCCGCCCACTAAGGATAGATACCATCGGCAAGATAGTGCCCCATGTTGTAGTCTCGGTCGTTGACGGTGTAGTTGCACGGCGGTGATTCCCCATTGCAAAGCCTCCTGAACACCGGAGATTGTTGAAGCACGTTGATGTCATTGTGAGAACCGGGCATTCCAAAGAAAGCATGCCAGATCCATAAGTCATGTGATGCCACCGCTTCTAGTATGATGGTGGCCTCTCTAGTGTGATCTTGATACATTCCCCGCAGACCTTTGGGGCAGTTCTTCCATTACCAATGCATGCAATCAATTGATCCGAGCATTCCTGGAAACCCCCTTGCCTCTCCAATAGCCAACAACTTCTCTGTGTCCTGCGCATTTGGTTCTCTCAGATACTCAGGTCCAAACACCTCCACCACGGCGCAGGCAAACTTGACAGTAGTCTTCAGGCACGTGCTCTCCCCCATCCTGACCATCTCCCAATGGCGTCTGCAGCAGCACCAAGTGCAAGCATCCTCAGAGCAGCCGTGCACTTCTGCTTGGCCAAGAAAGAGAGTCGGCCGCAGCAATCCCTTCTGAGCTTGAAGTAGTCGGCGTGTGCCTCCACTCCCTCCACAATGCGCAAAAACAATGGTTTCCGCATGCGAAAAATGGCGACGAAACCATGGATCAACTGGGAAAGTGATACGTCCATTTTGCATCATGTTTTCCTACTGTTATTAATGCTTTATGGAGTAATTCTAATGCCTTTTCTCTCATAATATGCAAGGTTCACACAAAGAGGGAGAATACCGGCAGATGGAATTCTGGACCTGAAAAAGCTACGTCAGGCCACCTATTCTGCACAACTCCAAATGAGTTGAAACTTCACGAAGAATTTTTATGGAATATTTAAGAATTATTGGAGCAAATAACTACTAGAGGGGGCCCACCAGGTGGGCACAACCCACCTGGGCACGCCAGGGCCCCTAGGCGTGCCCTGGTGGGTTGTGCCCTCCTCGGCCCACCTCCGGTGCCCCTCTTCTGGTATATAAGTCATTTTGACCTAGAAAAAATAAGGAGAGGACTTTCAGGACGAAGCGCTGCCGTCTCGAGGCGGAACTTGGGCATGAGCACTTTTGCCCTCCGGCGGAGCGATTCCGCCGGGGGAACTTCCCTCCCGGAGGGGGAAATCATCGTCATAATCATCACCAACAACTCTCCCATCTTGGGGAGGGTAATCTCCATCAACATCTTCAACAACACCATCTCCTCTCAAACCGTAGTTCATCTCTTGTGTTCAATCTTTGTACTGGAGCCTTAGATTGGTGCTTGTGGGTGACTAGTAGTGTTGATTACATCTTGTAGTTGATTACTATATGGTTTATTTGGTGGAAGATTATATGTTCAGATCCATTATGCTATTTAATACCCCTCTGATCTTGAGCATGATTATCATTTGTGAGTAGTTACTTTTGTTCTTGAGGTCACGGGAGAAATCTTGTTGCAAGTAATTATGTGAATTTGATGTGTTCGATATTTTGATGGTATGTATGTTGTGATTCCCTTAGTGGTGTCATGTGAACGTCGACTACATGACACTTCACCATATTTGGGCCTAAGGAAATGCATTGTGGAGTATTATTAGATGATGGGTTGAGAGAGTGACAGAAGCTTAAACCCTAGTTTATGCGCTACTTCGTAAGGGACTGATTTGGATCCAAAAGTTTAATGTTATGGTTAGATTTTATCTTAATACTTTTCTCGTAGTTGCGGATGCTTGCGAGGGGGTTAATCATAAGTAGGAGGTTTTTTCAAGTAAGAACAACACCTAAGCACCGGTCCACCCACATATCAAATTATCAAAGTAGCGAACACGAATCAAACCAACATGATGAAAGTGACTAGATGAAATTCCCGTGTACCCTCAAGAACGCTTCGCTTATCATAAGAAATCGTTTTGGCCTGTCCTTTGCCACAAAAGGACTGGGCTACCTTGCTGCATATTATTTGTCGTTACCGTTACTTGCTCGTTACAAATTATCTTGCTATCAAATTACTCGTTACTTATAATTTCAGTGCTTGCAGAGAATACCTTGCTGAAAACAACTTGCCATTTCCTTCTGCTCCTCGTTGGGTTCGACACTCTTACTTATCGAAAGGACTACGATTGATCACCTATACTTGTGGGTCATCAAGGCTATTTTCTGGCGCCGTTGCCGGGGAGTGAAGCGCTCTTGGTAAGTGGAAATCGGTAAGGAAAAATTATTACTACATGCTAAAATTTATTGTCACTTGTTACTATGGAGATCAATCCTTTGAGGGCTTTGTTCGAGGTATCATCACCTCGATCAGAACCACAATTAGTTGCCCCTCAACCTACTGCACCTACTAAAAATATTGGTTATGAAATTCCTTCGGGTATGATAGAACAACTGCTAGCTAATCCTTATTTAGGAGATGGAACCAAACATCCTGATATGCACTTGATATATGTGGATGAAATTTGTGGATTATTTAAGCTTGCAGGTTTACCCGGAGATGAAGCTAAGAATAAGGTTTTCCCTTTATCTTTGAAGGGAAATGCACTGGCATGGTATAGGCTATGCGATGATATTGGATCTTGGAATTGGAATCGATTGAAATTGGAATTTCACCAAAAAATTTATCCTATGCATCTAGTTCATCGTGATCGGAATTATATATATAATTTTTGGCCTCGTGAAGGAGAAAGTATCGCTCTAGATTGGGGGAGGCTTAAGTCAATGTTATATTCATGCTCCAATCATGAGCTCTCTAGAGAAATCATCATTCAGAATTTGTATGCTCAACTTTCTCGTGATGATCAATCCATGCTCGATACTTCTTGTACTGGTTCCTTTATGAAGAAGACTATTGAATTCCGGTGGGATCTTTTAGAAAGAATTAAACGCAACTCTGAAGATTGGGAACTCGATGAAGGTAAAGAGTCAGGTATTAAGCTTAAGTTTGATTGTGTTAAATCTTTTATGAATACCGATGCTTTTCAAAAGTTTAGCACTAAATATGGACTTGACTCTGAGATAGTAGCCTCTTTTTGTGAATTATTTGCTACTCATGTTGATCTCCCTAAGGAGAAGTGGTTTAAATATCACCCACCTATTAAAGAAGGAATTAAAGAACCGATAATAGCTAAAGATGAAACTATCATCTATAATGTTGATCCAGTTGTTCCTACTGCTTATATTGAAAACCCACCTTTCCCTATTAGGATAAAGGAACATGCTAAGGTTTCAACCATGGTCAATAAAATTAATATTAGAGCACCTAAACCTGCTGAACAAATCAAAGTAGAGCCTATCGTTGCTATGGTTAAAGATCTCTTGGTAGAAAACATAGATGGGCATGTTATTTACTTCTGTAATGAAGCTGCTAGAATTGCTAAACCCGATGAGAAAGATAAACATAGACCTGTTGTTGGCATGCCTGTTGTCTCAGTCAAAATAGGAGATCACTGTTATCATGGTTTATGTGATTTAGGTGCTAGCGTGAGTGCTATTCCTTTTACCTTATATCAAGAAATTATGAATGATATAGCACCCGCTGAAATAGAAGACATAGATGTTACTATTAAACTTGCTAATAGAGACACCATCACACCACTTGGGATTGTTAGAGATGTTGAAGTCTTGTGTGGGAAAATAAAATATCCTACTGATTTTCTAGTTCTTGGTTCCCCGCAAGATGACTTTTGTCCCATTATCTTTGGTAGACCTTTCTTGAACACCGTTAATGCTAAAATAGATTGTGAGAAACAAACCGTCGGTGTTAGTTTTGGTGATGAGTCTCATGAGTTTAATTTTTCTAAGTTCAACAGAAAACATCATAAGAAATAATTTCCTAGTAAGGATGAAATAATTGGTCTTTCTTCTATTGCCGTGCCTCCTACTGATCCATTAGAACAATATTTGTTAGACCATGAAAATGATATGCATAAGCATGAAAGAAATGAGATAGATAAAATTTTCTTTGAACAATGACCTCTCCTTAAACACAATTTGCCTATTGAAACTCTAGGAGGTCCTCCTCCACCTAAAGGTGATCCTGTGTTTGAATTAAAACAATTGCCAGACACTTTGAAATATGCTTATCTTGATGAGAAAAAGATATATCCTGTTATTATTAGTGCTAACCTTTCAGAACATGAAGAAAAAAGATTATTAAAAATTCTGAAGAAGCACCGAGCTGCTATTGGATATACTCTTGATGATCTTAAGGGCATTAGTCCCACTCTCTGTCAGCACAAGATTAATATGGAACGTGATGCTAAACCCGTTGTTGATCACCAACGATGTTTAAATCCTAAAATGAAAGAAGTGGTAAAAACTGAAATACTAAAGCTTCTGGGAGCAGGTATAATCTATCCCATAGCAGATAGTAGATGGGTAAGTCCCGTTCATTGTGTCCCTAAGAAGGGAGGTATTACTGTTGTTCCTAATGATAAAAATGAACTTATTCCACAAAGAATTGTCACTAGCTATAGAATGGTAATTGATTTTAGAAAATTAAATAAAGCAACTAGAAAAGATCATTACCCTCTGCCTTTCATTGATCAAATTCTAGAAATATTATCTAAGCACACACACTTTTGTTTTCTCGATGGATATTCTGGTTTTTCCCAAATACCTGTTTCACAACCTAATCAAGAGAAAACCACCTTTACTTGTCCTTTTGGAACTTATGCTTATAGACGTATGCCTTTTGGTTTATGCAATGCACATGCTACCTTTCAAAGATGTATGACTGCTATATTCTCTGATTTTTGTGAAAAGATTGTTGAGGTTTTCATGGATGATTTTTCTGTTTACGGAACATCTTTTGATGATTGCTTAAGCAACCTTGATTGAGTTTTGCAGAGATGTGAGCAAACTAATCTTGTCTTGAATTGGGAGAAGTGCCAGTTTATGGTTAATGAAGGTATTGTCTTGGGGCATAAAATTTCTAAACGAGGTATTAAAGTGGATAAAGCTAAAGTCAATGCAATTGAGAAAATGCCATGTCCAAAGGGTATTAAAGGTATTCGTAGTTTTCTTGGTCATGTTGGTTTCTATAGGAGGTTTATTAAAGACTTCTCTAAAAAATTTAGGCCTCTTACAAATCTTTTACAAAAGGATGTTCCATTTGTTTTTTATGATGATTGTGTAGAAGCCTTTGAAACACTTAAGAAAGCCTTAACTTCTGAACCTATTGTTCAACCACCTGATTGGAACTTGCCTTTTGAAATTATGTGTGATGCTAGTGATTATGCTGTTGGTGCTGTTCTAGGACAAAAAGTTGATAAGAAATTAAATGTTATTCATTATGCTAGTAAAACTCTAGACAGTGCCCAAAGAAATTATGCTACTACGAAAAAGAATTTTTAGCAGTGGTGTTTGCTTGTGATAAATTCAGATCTTACATTGTTGATTCTAAAGTGATTGTTCATACTGATCATGCTGCTATTAAATATCTTATGAAAAAGAAAGATGCTAAACCTAGACTCATTAGGTGGGTTCTCTTGCTACAAGAATTTGACTTACATATCACTGATAGAAAAGGAGCTGAGAACCTCGTAGCTGATAACTTGTCTAAGTTAGAAAGTATTCTTGATGACCCACAACCTATTAATGATAGTTTTCCTGATGAGCAACTAGCCGCAATAAATGTTTCTCATAACACTCCTTGGTATGCTGGCTATGCTAATTATATTGTTGCTAAATATATACCACCTAGTTTCACATACCAACAAAAGAAAAAATTCTTCTATGATTTAAGACATTACTTTTGGGATGACCCACACCTATATAAAGAAGGAGTAGATGGTATTATTAGACGTTGTGTACCTGAGCATGAATAGGAACAAATCCTACGGAAATGTCACTCCTAAGCTTATGGAGGGCATCATGCAGGAGACAGAACTGCTCACAAGGTATTGCAATCTGGTTTTTATTGGCCTACTCTCTTCAAGGATGCCCATAAGTTTGTTTTATCTTGTGATGAATATCAAAGAATTGGTAATATCGGTAAGCGTCAGGAAATGCCTATGAATTATTCTTTTGTTGTTGAACCATTTGATGTTTGGGGTTTCGATTACATGGGACCTTTTCCTTCCTCTAATGGGTATACACATATTTTGGTTGCTGTTGATTATGTTACTAAGTCGGTAGAAGCTATTCCAACTAGTAGTGCTGATCACAACACCTCTATTAAAATGCTTAAGGAAGTTATTTTCCCAAGGTTTGGAGTCCCTAGATATTTAATGACTGATGGTGGTTCACATTTTATTCATGGTGCTTTTCGTAAAATGCTTGCTAAGTATGATGTTAACCATAGAATTGCATCCCCCTATCATCCTCAGTCTAGTGGTCAAGTTGAACTTAGCAATAGAGAAATAAAATTAATTTTACAAAAAACTGTTAATAGGTCCCGAAAGAATTGGTCTAAGAAATTAGACGATGCACTTTGGGCTTACCGAACAGCATATAAAAATCCCATGGGTATGTCTCCTTATAAAATGGTTTATGGAAAGGCTTGTCATTTGCCTCTTGAGTTAGAACATAAAGCATATTGGGCAATCAAAGAACTCAACTATGATTTCAAACTTGCCGGTGAAAAGAGGCTATTTGACATTAGCTCACTAGATGAATGGAGAACCCAAGCTTATGAAAATGCCAAGTAATTTAAAGAAAAAGTTAAAAGATGGCATGATAAAAGAATCCAAAAGCGTGAGTTCAAAGTTGGAGAATATGTTCTTTTGTACAACTCTCGTTTCAGATTCTTTACAGGAAAACTTCTCTCCAAATGGGAAGGACCTTATGTTATCGAGGAGGTTTATCGATCTGGAGCTATCAAAATAAATAATGCCGAAGGTACTAACCCGAAGGTTGTCAATGGGCAAAGAATAAAACATTATATCTTAGGTACTCCCATTAATGTTGAAAGCAATATTATCCAAACTATGACACCGGAAGAACACATAAAAGAAACCTTCCGGAACACTCCAGAATCATGAAAAAAGAGGAGGTACGTGATACGGTAAGTAAACGAACTACGAAAAATCTGCAAAAATATTTTCTGTCAGTTTTGGAATATATTAAAAATTAGGAAAATAAGAAACAACCAGAAAGGCAACCCTGGTGGGCACAAGACACCAGGGCAGGCCTGGCTTGCCAGGCGCGCCCAGGTGGGTTGTGCCCACCTCGGTTACCTTCCAGACTCCGTTTTTCTCCCGTTTACTTGTTTCCCAAGATAAACAAATTCTTTATATACCCGCCGAACCTATTGACCACCGTATCACGGAGAAATCTTATGTCTTCTTTTCTTGCTGTTTTCTGACAGATCTAGATTACCATGGCCACTTCAAGCTCCTCCAAGGACAAGTTCTTCGAGAATGTCATCAACCCATATTTGCGGGAGGTGATGCAGCACCCTCAAGCCATCGAGATGCGTGAGGGGGTGCTCCACATCCGCGACGTCCAGGGTCCCAAAGGGACGGGAACCGTGGATGCAAGGCTTGAAGCTATGGAGCAGGAAGTCTTCAAGTGCAAGGGGATGGTGGAGCGTGGACTCAATGCTAATCACCTCATGATCGCGGACTACACTCGTGATCTCAAGGTGGATGGCAAATCCATGAAGGACATCGTCTTCACCTTCAACGAGCAAATCAACTTTCTGCAAAGCCAAATCTATGATCTCCAAAACCAAGTCTTTGAATATGAGGCAAGGTTTAAAGGTATGAGTTTGGCTGCCAGTTGCAGGACCCGCGAGACTCACTCCTCCTCTTATGATGGTGAGCCTTTGCCATGGAAACCTGAAGATAAGATTGCTACTACCTCACCACCACCACTTTCTTCATCACCAAAGGAGACTTGAGTATCGGGTATGGGCACTCCCCTTGGCTTGTGCCAAGCTTGGGGGAGGTGCCCCGGTATCGTATCACCACCACTATCTTTCGCCTTTATTTACTTTAGTACGATCCTTAGTTATCTTTTGCTTTAGTTGAATAAAAAATTTAGTTTGATCCTTTCTTAGTTTTGTTTTCTTTACTTTCATGTTCAATAAAAAGAAAGGAAATAAATGAAAAAGATCATATGCTAATCTTATGGTAAGTAATGACATCACATAAGGAAGAGTATAAGTAGAAAAATTATTGGAGATTTACAAACATAGCATTGGTCAATGATGCAATTCATGAAAGAATTAATAAGGGAAGAGAAGATTCACATGCAAATACACTATCTTGGACATCTTTTATACACTATCTTGGACATCTTTTATGATTGTGAGCCCCCATCAAAATATTATATGCCAAAATTGTTGACGTTGGACAAGGAAGACAATGTAATGATTTATGTTTGTTCATATTCACATAGAAGTTATATTGTCATAGATCCTTTAACATGTGGTGCTTGCCCCCATCTTTGCTAGCCAAAAATTCCACACTAAGTAGAGATACTACTTGTGCATCCAAAACCCTCAACCCAAATCTTGTTTTGAGAGTCCACTATACCTACCTATGGATTGAGTAAGATCATTCAAGTAAGTTGTCATCGGTGCAATAAGGCAATAAAAATTGCTTCTAAATGTGTTAGATCATTTAGTGTAAGAGAAAATTAAGCGTTGTACGAACTTGTGATGGCAAAATAATAAAGGAGACAGGCTGCATAATAAAGGTTGCTATCATAAGGGGCAATATAACGTGATGTTCTTTTGCACTAAAAGATTGAGCATACAACCAAAAAGCGCATGGCAACCTATGCTTCCCTCTGCGAAGGGCCTATCTTTTACTTTTATGAATATACTTTTATGCAAGAGTCAAAGTATCCCTCTATTCCTTTTTATTTTTCTCTTTTGGCAAGCACCATGTGGTGAGGAAAGATCTAGGCACATATATCGAGTTGGATATGGGTGGGCATGAGTTATTATTGTTGACATCACCCTTGAGGTGAATACGTTGGGAGGCGAAACTATAGGCCCGTATCTTTCTATGTGTCCGGTTGAAACTTTTTGCTCATGTGTATGCGATGAGTGTTAGCAATCATAGGAGACTATATGATGGTTGAGTATGTGGACTTGCCAAAAGGCTTCGATACGTGACCCTTCCTAAAAATATGATGAATTGTAGTTGCAAAGTTGACTGAGAACATAGTTTGTTGGTTTTCAATAGAGTTTATGCTTTATACTTCGATGTTCTGATGAATTGTTACTTGTTCATGAGAAGTTTATGATAAAAGTTATGTGATAAAAGTTTTATAATAAAGTTTGTTGCTGTTATAGTAATATACATGATGCTTCTATGTCTGTATTTTGTTTTATCGACACCTCTCTCTCTCTAAGCATGTGGACATGTTTTTCGATTTCGGTTTTCGCTTGAGGACAAGCGAGGTCTAAGCTTGGGGGAGTTGATACGTCCATTTTGCATCATCTTTTCCTACTATTATTTATGATATTTTTATGCATAATAATGCTTTATGGAGTAATTCTAATGCCTTTTCTCTCATAATATGCAAGGTTCACACAAAGAGGGAGAATACCGACAGCTGGAATTCTGGACCTGAAAAAGCTACGTCAGGCCACCTATTTTGCACAACTCCAAATGAGCTGAAACTTCACGGAGAATTTTTATGGAATATTTAAGAATTATTGGAGCAAATAACAACCAGAGGGGGCCCACCAGGTGGGCACAACCCACCTGGGCGCGCCGGGGCCCCCAAGCGCGCCCTGGTGGGTTGTGCCCTCCTCGGCCCACCTCCGGTGCCCCTCTTCTGGTATATAAGTCATTTTGACCTAGAAAAAAATAAGGAGAGGACTTTCGGGACGAAGCACCGCCGTCTCGAGGCAGAACTTGGGCAGGAGCACTTTTGCCCTCCGGCGGAGCGATTCCGACGGGGGAACTTCCCTCCCGGAGGGGGAAATCGTCGTCATCATCATCACCAAAAACTCTCCCATCTTGGGGAGGGCAATCTCCATCAACATCTTCAACAGCACCATCTCCTCTCAAACCCTAGTTCATCTCTTGTGTTCAATCTTTGTACCGGAACCTTAGTGTGACTAGTAGTGTTGATTACATCTTGTAGTTGATTACTATATGGTTTATTTGGTGGAAGATTATATGTTCAGATCCATTATGCTATTTAATACCCTTCTGATCTTGAGCATGATTGTCATTTGTGAGTAGTTACTTTTGTTCTTGAGGTCACGGGAGAAATCTTGTTGCAAGTAATTATGTGAATTTGATATGTGTTCGATATTTTGATGGTATGTATGTTGTGATTCCCTTAGTGGTGTCATGTGAACATCGACTACATGACACTTCACCATATTTGGGCCTAAGGGAATGCATTGTGGAGTAGTTATTAGATGATGGGTTGCGAGAGTGACAGAAGCTTAAACCCTAGTTTATGCGCTACTTCGTAAGGGACTGATTTGGATCCAAAAGTTTAATGCTATGGTTAGATTTTATCTTAATACTTTTCTCGTAGTTGCGGATGCTTGTGAGGGGGTTAATCATAAGTAGGAGGTTTGTTCAAGTAAGAACAACACCTAAGCACCGATCCACCCACATATCAAATTATCAAAGTAGCGAACACGAATCAAACCAACATGATGAAAGTGACTAGATGAAATTCCCGTGTACCCTCAAGAGCGCTTCACTTATCATAAGAGACCGTTTTGGCCTGTCCTTTGCCACAAAAGGATTGGGCTACCTTGCTGCATATTATTTGTCATTACCGTTACTTGCTCGTTACAAATTATCTTGCTATCAAATTACTCGTTACTTATAATTTCAGTGCTTGCAGAGAATACCTTGCTGAAAACCACTTGTCATTTCCTTCTGCTCCTCGTTGGGTTCGACACTCTTACTTATCGAAAGGACTACGATTGATCCCCTATACTTGTGGGTCATCAGAAAGCAGGTTTGGGAGCAAAGTAGTCATTGTGCAGTAGCTTTGCTCCGGACACCCTGTCCCGGTTGATCACTCTTCTCCCTTTGATTGAGCCCTTGAAGTTGAGAATATGCTCCACTTGCCGGTCCATTTCCTCTTGCATGCTCATGATCATGATCATGTCCACTTCTTCGTCAAAATCCGACGAATCGCAGAACTCATCTTGAATCATTTGGTCAAGCTCCGTCAGTCCATACTCCTCGTCCGACACAACATCAGAATCCATCATTTACCTAACAAAATCACAAAAATTCCGGTCGGATAATGTGTCGAACACATCAAGCGCAAGACAGAGCCGGAGAGTTGGCGGACATACCACGGTGGTCCGGGCCGACGATGACGTCCCCCGCGGCGAGGACGGGAGCGCTCTTCCGGAGCTGGCGGCGGAGAGCCTAGGAACGGTTGCAGAGCGGGCACGGCGGCGGAGTGCGAGAGAGACGACGCGGAGGAGGAAGAAGAGAGGAGATAGCATATGGATCCAGCTGGTCTTCGGGGTGGATTTGGTGCAATTTGGGGTGGGGTCAGGCTGTCGGGTCCGACGTGCCGGGCGTGCCCGGGCGCCCCCATATCCGCCCCATATTTGGGCTGGATATGGGTGGAGGGTCATTTGAGGGGCCCGTCTGGGTCACAAAATCGTGACCGGACAGTGACCGGGCGGCCCGCCCAGGCATATGAGGCGGGTTTGAGAGGTCCGGCTGTAGATTGATACGTCTCCAACGTATCTATAATTTTGATTGTTCCATGCTGTTATATTATCATTCTTGGATGTTTTACAATCATTTTATAGCAACTTTATATCATTTTTTGGGACTAACCTATTGACATAGTGCCCAGTGCCAGTTGCTGTTTTTTGCTTGTTTTTTACATCGCAGAAAATCAATACCAAACGGAGTCCAAACGCAGCGAAACTTTTTGGAGATTTTTTTTGGACCAAAAGACACCCGGTGGGCCAAAGAAGTACCAGAGGGGAGCTCCGAGGAGAGCACAACCCACCAGGGTGCGCCTGGGGGCCCAGGCGCGCCCAGGTGGGTTATGCCCACCTCGGTGGCCTCCCGCACCGCCTCTTCACCCTATAAATTGCCAAATATTCCAAAAACCCTCGGGGTAACCCAAGATCAGAAGTTCCGCCGCTGCAAGCCTCTGTAGCCACGAAAAACCAATCTAGACCCCGTTCCAGCACCCTGCCAGATGGGGAGATCATCACCGGAGGCCATCTTCATCATCCCTATGGCCACCATGATGAGGAGGGAGTAGTCCACCCTCGAGGCTGAGGGTTTGTACCAGTAGCTATGTGTTTAGTCTCTCTCTCTCTCTCGTGTTCTTGAGAAGGCACGATCTCGATGTATCGCGGGCTTTGTTAATATAGTTGGATCATATGGTGTTTTCCCCTCTCTATCTTGTTGTGATGAATTGAGTTTTCCCTTTGAGATTTCGTTTTATCGGATTGAATACTTTTATGGATTTGAGAGCACTTGATCTATGTCTTGGCACTCAACTCACAGATTCCCGAGGTGACATTGGGGTAATCTATGCATAGGGGTTGATGCACGTTTTCGTCCTTGTTTCTCCGGTAGAAATCTTGGGGCACTCTATGAGGTTCTTTGTGTTGGATTGAGTATTATGAATCTGAAATTGTTTGATGCATATCGCATAATCAACTCACGGATACTCGCGGTGACATTGGAGTATCTAGGTGACATTAGAGTTGGTTGATGTGTATCATATGGTGTTATTTTAGTACGAACTCTTGGTTAGATCGAGGAAAGAATAGCTTGATGTTATTTTAGTACAAACTCTAGGATAGATTGATTGGAAAGAATAGCTTTGAGGTGGTTTCGTACCCTACAAACAATTTCTTCTTATGTTCTCCGCTAGATAGGAACTTTGGAGTGATTCTTCATCTCACGTTGAGGGATGGTTATATGATCCAATTATATTAGCATTGTTGAGAGATTGCACTAGCGAAAGTACGGACCCTAGGCCTCATTTTCAAGCATTGCAATATCGTTTGTGCTCCGTTTTATCAATTGCTACCTTGCTGTTTTTTATTGTTCCTATTACAAAAATCAATATCTACTATCATTACTATGCTTGTATCACCATCTCTTCACCGAACTAGTGGACCTATACAAATTACCATTGTATTTAGTGTGTTGGGGACACAAGAGACTTTTTGTTATTTGGTTGCAGGGTTGTTTGAGAGAGACCATCTTCATCCTACGCCTCCCACGGATTGATAAACCTTAGGTCATCCACTTGAGGGGAAATTGCTACTGTCCTACAAAACTCTGCGCTTGGAGGCCCAACACGAGTCTACAAGAACAAGTTGTGTAGTAGACATCAAGCTCTTTTCTGGCGCCGTTGCCGGGGAGGTGAGTGCTTGAAGGTATATCTTTAGATCTTGCAATTGAATCTTTTAGTTTCTTGTTTTATCACTAGTTTGGTTCATAAAAGAAAACTACAAAAAAATGGAATTGAGGTGGTCTCATATTGTTCATCTTTATAATGTCTTTCTTGAAAATGATGGATCGGAAAATTATACTCAATTGATAGAAGAAGAATTCAATAAAATGTTTGGCATGAATGATGAGCATGATTGCAATGTTGTTAGTATGAATTCTTTGAATATCCAAAATGCTAATGATGATTGCACAAGTCATGACAAAAATGTTTCTTATAAGCATGTCAATTTTGGTGGAGTGGAAAGACTTTGTGAAGATGTGCCTTATAGGGAAGATAGATTTTGTAAGAAGCATAAACATGATAGAACCAATTTTTTGCTCAAAGTGATAGATGAATTTGCTATAAAATTATGTTCTCTTTGTCCTATTACTTGTGAACTTTGCAATAAGGTTGGTCATCTTAATTTCCAATGCAAACTTTTTCATGATCGAATCATGGCCAAATATTGTAATGATTTGATCACCCTTGAACTCTATAATGAGCTTTGTCTATTTTTGGGGAGTGAAGAATTGGCACATAAAAATAGTTGGTTTGAAGTATTCATTCTCACGACGACATTGAAACTAATCTAAAAAATATCTATATGTTTTGTGTGGTAAATTGCAATGAGAATGCTTATATTGCCAACTATAGAAAGATGGGAGAACCAATAGAATATAAAAGGAATACTAATGAAAGGGTAAAGATTTCCACTTACCCTCCTATTGTCTCTCATGATGAAATAGGTGACGAGGAGGAGCTCCCTATTCAACCAATCTCATCAATAAGAAGCTCAAATATTTTAATTAAACCCACACACGATGTGGTGAAGAAGAAGAAAAGAAGAAAGAATAGAGGTAAAAAGGTGTCTCTCCCAAATAATGTTGCTCCTATTATTGTTGTGCCTCATGAAAATGAATCAAAAATAATTGTGGAAGATGATGCACTTGATGATGATTTTGCTTCTTCGTCTTATGGCACAATGTCCGAGAGCACTATTGATGATGATTTTGTTATGCCTATTGCTTGTTGTGATGATTATGATTGGGAAGATAATGATACTTCTTATAATCTTGGAAATCTTTTCGGCACCAACTTTGGAAATTATGATGATAGCAATTGTTATACCGTTGGTGCTATTCATACTATTAATGATGAGAGTGATTATGCTTATGATATGCCAAGCCACAAGCTTGGGGATGCTATGTTTGATGAGAATGACATGTTTGAAAATTTATTTGCTGCAATTAATGTTTGTCCCAATCTTGGGGATGATCTGCTCAATGAAGATGATTTTTTTAGTCCCCCTACTTTGAATGATCAAATTTGCTATGATGATTGCATGCCTCCTATCTATGATGAGAACAAAGTTGCTACTTATGATGATTATTGTGATGATACTTATGTTATAAAAAGTAGTGATAATTATTGTCATAATTTTGAATATCCTTTTACTGAACACTAATCTTTTAATGTGGAAGCAATTTTTAGTATTCGAGTTTCATACGATACTCCCACTATTGTGAATGAGAATAAAATTGCTTATATGGAGAGTAATAAATTTTTTATGCTTTTGGATCATGAAAAGAATGCTTTATGTTATGGTTATATTGATGAATCTATTCATGATGCTACTGAAAATTATTATGAGAGAGGAACTTATGATTCATAATGCTCTTGTTATGTTTCAATTCTTATGCGAGCATCTTTGAAATCATCATGCCTAGCTAAAAGGCATTAAAGAAAAGCGCTTGTTGGGAGACAACCCAAACTTTTAACTACTGTTTTTGTGTGTTAACATGATTATTACACTGTAGCAATCATGTTTTATAACTTTTATTTCAATAAAGTGCCAAGTAAAGCCTTTGGGATAGTGTGGATAATAGTTGACTTGATTCTGTGCAAAAACAGAAACTTTTGTGTCCAGTACAGAAATTCCTATATTTTACTTCAACGTGTAAAAATTCTGAATTTTTTTACAGTTGATCGTTATACAAATTTTATACATTTTCCTAATTTTTCAGAATTTTTGGAGTTACAGAAGTATGACCTTAATTCAGATCTTTATAAACTCTTCTGTTTTTGACAGATTCTGTTTTCAATGCATAGTTTGCTTGTTTTCTAGTTTCTATGGTTTATATTGCTGAATATAAATTGTGTAACTGATAAGGTACAGTAGGAATTGTGTGAGAACAATTATGAATCTTGTATTTGACAGTACCAAAGTGAATGATTTGTCTTTATCATACTAACCCATCTCACGAAGTTCCGTTAAGTTTTGTGTGATTGAAGTTTTCAAGTTTTGGGTGAGATATCGATATGAGGAGAATAAGGAGTGACAAGACCCTAAGATTGGGGATGCCTAAGGCACCCCCAAGGTAATATTCAAGGAATTTCCAAGCAACTAAGCTTGGGGATGCCCCGGAAGGCATCCCCTCTTTCGTCTCCGACATTATCGGTAACCTCACTTGGAGCTATATTTTCATTCGTCACAAGATATGTGTTTTGCTTGGAGTGTCATATTTTTTATTTGTATTTGCTTGTTGATATTTATAATAATGTTTTGCATCTTTCATTCCAATAAAAATGTCAAGGATAGCCCTTACCATGCCTATTTTGCAAGTCTACTTGTTGCTGTTTCAAAGCAGAAAGTTTAGCGCTGTTGTAAAAATTCCGAAGAAAAGTCAGCATGCGATAAAATGTTGAAACTTTTTTCAAAATAATCTCTGATAAATTTTATACAGTGTGCTAAATTTTCAGAATTTTTGGAGTTAGATAAGTATGAATACTCTTGCATCCTTTACAGACTATCCTGTTTTGGGAGATTGCTGTTATGTTTGCATTGTTTGCATATGTTTGCTTGTTTAATGATTCTATTTGAGGATAGGACTATTAAATATGCAGAGGAATTTAGTATGCAATGTTAAATAATAATTTTAGTGATTTGCAACAGTAGAGAATGATAAGGTTATACATTGATTTATACTAACGTATCTCACGAGCTCTTGTTGAGTTTTGTGTGGATGAAGTTTTTAAGATTTAGAGAAACCGTGATATAAAAGGAATTAAGGAGACATAAAAGCTCAAGCTTGGGGATGCCCAAGGCATCCCAAGATAATATTTCAAGAAGTCTCAAGCATCTAAGCTTGGGGATGCCCCGGTAGGCATCCCACCTTTCTTCATCAACAATTATCGGTTAGTATCGGTTGAGCCTAAGTTTTTGCTTCTTCACATGAGTTGTGCTATTCTTGGAATGTCATTTTATTTTGTTTTGCTTGCTTTTTTTAATAAAATACTTAGATCTAAAAGTTTTTAAATAAGAGAGAGTCCACAATTAGCTACCTATTTACTTAACTACTCGCTTGATCTTCACTTATATCTTTTTGGAGTAGTTTGTCATTTGCTCTAGTGCTTCACTTATATCTTTTTGAGCACGGCGTGCTTTATAATTTTTGAAGAAATTCTCTCATACTTCACTTATATTATTTTGAGAGACGAAATTTTTTATGCTCATATTCTTTACTTAAATTTATTTGAGCTTGTCAAAAGCATTTGCAGTATATGAAACTAGTTCCAAAGTGATAGATATTCAAGTGGGATATAATAAAAACTTTCATGAAGATCATTGGACAAAATAAACTTGATTCTTTGTAATAGTTTTGCGATATGATGATAGTGACATGTGAGCCATGTTGATGAGTAATTGTGCTTTAGTAAGAATATTGGTGTTAAGGCTTGTGATTCCCTATGCAAGCACGAAAGTCAATAGTTATGCAATGAAATTACATCCTACTTGTGGTGCATTATTCGGTGTTAGTTATGCTTGATGCTCGCTTATGTGATTTTTTGTTCCTTGGTTGGATGCTTCTCAATCTTTTTGCTAGCCTTCACTTATACTAAGTGGGAATACTACTTGTGCATCCAAAATCCTTAAACCAGTTTGCCATATGAGTCCACTATACCTACCTATATGCGGTATTCTTTTGCCGTTCTAAGCAAATTTGTATGTGCCATCTCTAATCTTCAAAATAAATTTCCTTTTTGTGTGCTCGTACCACTCATGAAACGGTAGGGGGTGGCTGATATTTTTCCATGCTAGATGTGTTATTCTCAAGATGAGTGTTTATTCACGTGTCATTGCACGAGAGTACGACAAAGGTATTAGGGATGCCCAGTCCCAAAATGAAAAATGAATTTACTTTATGTTGTCAAATAATAAATTCCTTGGAAAGTGTTGGTATGGACGGTACCCGTGGATACGGCTAGCCGTGGAATGTGAAAGAATGGTGGAAAAAGGAATAAACTTTATTCTCTGTTTGGGAACCACCTATGTGTTGGGGAACGTAGCAGAATTTTAAAATTTTCTACGCATCACCAAGATCAATCTATGGAGTCATCTAGCAACGAGTGAGAGGGGAGTGTATCTACATACCCTTGTAGATCGCGAGCGGAAGCGTTCAAGAGAACGGGGTTGATGGAGTCGTACTCGTCGTGATCCAAATCACCGATGACCGAGCGCCGAACGGACGGCACCTCCGCGTTCAACACACGTACGGAGCAGAGACGTCTCCTCCTTCTTGATCCAGCAAGGGGGGAGGAGAGGTTGATGGAGATCCAGCAGCACGACGGTGTGGTGGTGGAAGCAGCGGGATTTCAGCAGGGCTTCGCCAAGCGCTACTGGAGGAGGAAGATGTGTCACGGGAGGGAGAGGGAGGCGCCAGGGGCTGAGCTGTTTCTCCCATGCACCTCCCCACTATATATAGGGGTGGAGGGGGCTGGTTTCTTGCCCTCCAAGTCCATTGGGGCGTTGGCAAAGGTGGAAGGAAAGAAATCCCATCCTTTCCCTTCCCCACCGATTGTTATCCCCCTTTTTTAGGGATCTTGATCTTATCCCTTCGGGATATGATCTTATTCCTTCTAAGGGGGAATCTTGGTGCGCCTTGACTAGGGGTGTGGGGCCTTGCCCCCACTACCCACGTTCATGTGGGTCCCCCCATGCAGGTGGGCCCCACTCCGGAACCTTCTAGAACCTTCTCGGTACAATACCGAAAAATCCCGAACATTTTCCGGTGGCCAAAATAGGACTTCCCATATATAAATCTTTACCTCCGGACCATTCCGGAACTCCTCGTGACGTACAGGATCTCATCCGAGACTCCGAACAACCTTCGGGTTACCGCATACTAATATCTCTATAACCCTAGCGTCACCGAACCTTAAGTGTGTAGACCCTACGGGTTCGGGAGACACGCAGACATGACCGAGACGACTCTCCGGTCAATAACCAACAGCGGGATCTGGATACCCATGTTGGCTCCCACATGCTCCTCGATGATCTCATCGGATGAACCACGATGTCGAGGATTCAATCAATCCCGTACGCAATTCCCTTTGTCTATCGGTACGATACTTGCCCGAGATTCGATCGTCGGTATCTCGATACCTTGTTCAATCTCGTTACCGGCAAGTCTCTTTACTCGTTTCCGTAACACATCATCCCGTGAACAACTCCTTGATCACATTGAGCTCATTATGATGATGTCCTACCGAGTGGGCCCAGAGGTACCTCTCCGTTACATGGAGTGACAAATCCCAGTCTCGATTCGTGCCAAACCAACAGATACTTTCGGAGATACCCGTAGTGCACCTTTATAGCCACCCAGTTACGTTGTGACGTTTGGTGCACCCAAAGCACTCCTACGGTATCCGGGAGTTGCACAATCTCATGGTCTAAGGAAAAGTTACTTGACATTGGAAAAGCTTTAGCAAACGAACTACACGATCTAGTGCTAGGCTTAGGATTGGGTCTTGTCCATCACATCATTCTCCTAATGATGTGATCCCGTTATCAATGACATCCAATGTCCATGGTCAGGAAACCGTAACCATCTATTGATCAACGAGCTAGTCAACTAGAGGCTTACTAGGGACATGTTGTGGTCTATGTATTCACACATGTATTACGATTTCCGGATAACACAATTATAGCATGAATAACAGACAATTATCATGAACAAGGAAATATAATAATAACCATTTTATTATTGCCTCTAGGGCATATTTCCAACAGTCTCCCACTTGCACTAGAGTCAATAATCTAGTTACATTGTGATGAATCGAAAACCCATAGAGTACTGGTGTTGATCATGTTTTGCTCGTGAAAGAGGTTTAGTCAACGGATCTGCTACATTCAAATCCGTGTGCACTTTACAAATATCTATGTCTCCATCTTGAACATGTTCACGTATGGAGTTGAAGCGACGCTTGATATGCCTGGTCCTTTTGTGAAACCTGGGCTCCTTGGCAAGGGCAATAGCTCCAGTGTTGTCACAGAAGAGAGCCATTGGACCCGACGCATTTGGAATGACTCCTAGGTCGGTGATGAACTCCTTCATCCATACTGCTTCATGTGCTGCCTCCGAGGCTGCTATGTACTCCGCTTCGCATGTAGAACCCGCCACGACGCTTTGCTTGCCACTGCACCAGCTTACCGCTCCACCATTCAAAATATACACGTATCCGGTTTGTGACTTGGAGTCATCCGGATCTGTGTCGAAGCTAGCGTCGACGTAACCCTTTACGACGAGCTCTTCGTCACCTCCATATACGAGAAACATATCCTTAGTCCTTTTCAGGTACTTCAGGATGTTCTTGACCGCTGTCCAGTGTTCCTTGCCGGGATTACTTTGGTACCTACCTACCAAACTTACAGCAAGGTTTACATCAGGTCTGGTACACAGCATGGCATACATAATAGACCCTATGGCTGAGGCATAGGGGATGACACTCATCTCTTCTATATCTTTTGCCGTGGTCGGGCATTGAGCCGAGCTCAATTTCACACCTTGCAATACAGGCAAGAACCCCTTCTTGGACTGATCCATATTGAACTTCGTCAATATCTTATCAAGGTATGTGCTTTGCGAAAGACCTATGAGGCGTCTCGATCTATCTCTATAGATCTTGATGCCTAATATATAAGCAGCTTCTCCAAGGTCCTTCATTGAAAAACACTTATTCAAGTAGGCCTTTATACTTTCCAAGAATTCTATATCATTTCCCATCAGCAGTATGTCATCCACATATAATATGAGAAATGCTACAGAGCTCCCACTCACTTTCTTGTAAACACAGGCTTCTCCATAAGTCTGTGTGAACCCAAACGCTTTGATCATCTCGTCAAAGCGAATGTTCCAACTCCGAGATGCTTGCACACCTTGTCAGCATTCTCAGGGTCGACAAAACCTTCCGGTTGTATCATATACAACTCTTCCTTAAGAAAACCATTAAGGAATGCCGTTTTGACGTCCATTTGCCATATCTCATAATCATAGTATGCGGCAATTGCTAACATGATTCTGACGGATTTCAGCTTCGCTACGGGTGAGAAAGTCTCATCGTAGTCAACCCCTTGAACTTGTCGATAACCCTTAGCGACAAGCCGAGCCTTATAGATGGTCACATTACCATCCGCGTCAGTCTTCTTCTTAAAGATCCATTTATTTTCTATGGCTTGCCGATCATCGGGCAAGTCAGTCAAAGTCCATACTTCGTTTTCATACATGGATCCTATCTCGGATTTCATGGCTTTAAGCCATTTGTCGGAATCTGGGCCCGCCATCGCTTCTTCATAGTTCGAAGGTTCACTGTTGTCTAACAACATGATTTCCAGGACAGGATTGCCATACCACTCTGGTGCGGAACGTGTCCTCGTGGACCTTCGAAGTTCAGTGGTAGCTTGATCATGATCATTATCAATAACTTCCTCTCTAGCCGGTGTAGGCTCCACAGAAACATTTTCCTGTGCTGCGCTACTCTCCGGTTCGAGGGTCATCTCATCAAGCTCCACTTTCCTCCCACTTACTTCTTTCGAGAGAAACTCTTTCTCTAGAAAGGATCCATTCCTGGCAACAAAGATCTTGCCCTCGGATCTTAGGTAGAAGGTATACCCAATAGTTTCCTTAGGGTATCCTATGAATACGCATTTTTCCGACTTGGGTTCGAGCTTCTCTGGTTGAAGTTTCTTCACATAAGCATCGCATCCCCAAATTTTCAGAAACGACAGCTTAGGTTTCTTCCCAAACCATAATTCATACGGTGTCGTCTCAACGGATTTTGACGGTGCCCTATTTAAAGTGAATGCGGCAGTCTCTAAAGCATAACCCCAAAAGGATAGCGGTAAATCGGTAAGAGACATCATAGATCGCACCATATCCAATAGAGTGCGATTACGACGTTCGGACACACCATTACGCTGAGGTGTTCCAGGCGGCGTGAGTTGTGAAACAATTCCACATTTCCTTAAGTGCGTGCCAAATTCATGACTCAAATATTCTCCTCCACGATCTGATCGTAAGAACTTTATTTTCTTGTCACGTTGATTCTCAACCTCACTCTGAAATTCCTTGAACTTTTCAAAGGTCTCAGACTTGTGCTTCATCAAGTAGACATACCCATATCTACTCAAATCATCGGTGATGGTGAGAACATAACGATAACCACCGCGAGCCTCAACACTCATTGGACCACACACATCAGTATGTATGATCTCCAATAAGTTGGTTGCTCGCTCCATTGTTCCGGAGAACGGAGTCTTGGTCATCTTGCCCAAGAGGCATGGTTCGCATCTGTCAAATGATTCATAATCAAGAGACTCCAAAAGTCCATCTGCATGGAGTTTCTTCATGCGTTTAACACCGATATGACCAAGGCGGCAGTGCCACAAGTATGTGGGACTATCGTTATCAACCTTGCATTTCTTGGCATTCACATTATAAACATGTGTAACATCACGTTCGAGATTCAATAAAAATAAACCATTCACCAGCGGGGCATGACCATAAAACATATCTCTCATATAAATAGAACAACCATTATTCTCAGATTTAAATGAGTAGCCATCTCGCATTAAGCGAGATCCAGATACAATGTTCATGCTCAAAGCTGGTACTAAATAACAATTATTGAGGTTTAAAACTAATCCCGTAGGTATATGCAGAGGTAGCGTGCCGACGGCGATCACATCGACCTTGGAACCATTCCCGACACGCATCGTCACCTCGTCCTTTGCCAGTCTACGCTGATTCCGCAGTTCCTGCTTTGAGTTACAAATATGAGCAACCGCACCGGTATCAAATACCCAGGAACTACTACGAGTGCTGGTAAGGTACACATCAATTACATGTATATCATATATACCTTTGGTATTGCCGGCCTTCTTGTCCGCCAAGTACTTGGGGCAGTTTCGCTTCCAGTGACCGTTTCCCTTGCAATAAAAGCACTCAGTCTCAGGCTTGGGTCCATTCTTCGACTTCTTCACGGCAGCTGGCTTACCGGGCGCGGCAACTCCCTTGCCGTCCTTCTTGAAGTTCTTCTTACCCTTGCCCTTCTTGAACTTAGTGGTTTTATTCACCATCAACACTTGATGTTCCTTTCTGATCTCTGCCTCCGCTGACTTCAGCATCGCATATACCTCAGGAATGGTCTTTTCCATCCCCTGCATGTTGAAGTTCATCACGAAGCTCTTGTAGCTAGGTGGAAGCGACTGAAGGATTCTGTCAACGACCGCGTCATCCGGGAGATTAACTCCCAGCTGAGACAAGCGGCTGTGCAACCCAGACATTTTGAGTATGTGCTCGCTGACAGAACTATTTTCCTCCATCTTACAGCTGTAGAACTTATCGGAGACTTCATATCTCTCGATCCGGGCATGAGCTTGGAAAACCATTTTCAGCTCTTCGAACATCTCATATGCTCCGTGATGCTCAAAACGCTTTTGGAGCCCCGGTTCTAAGCTGAAGAGCATGCCGAACTGAACGAAGGAGTAATCATCGGTGCGTGTCTGCCAAACGTTCAAATCGTCTGGCAGTGCTGGGAGAGCAGGTGGGTCACCTAACGGTGCTTCAAGGACATATGATTTCTTGGCAGCTATGAGGATAATCCTCAGGTTACGGACCCAGTCCGCATAGTTGCTACCATCGTCTTTCAGCTTGTTTTTCTCTAGGAACGCGTTGAAGTTGAGGGTAACATTAGCGTTGGCCATTTGATCTACAAGATAGATATGTAACATTTAGACTAAGTTCATGACAATTAAGTTCATCTAATCAAATTATGTAATGAACTCCCACTCAGATAGACATCCCTCTCGTCATCTAAGTGATACATGATCCGAATCGACTAGGCCGTGTCCGATCATCACGTGAGACGGACTAGTCATCAACGGTGAACATCTCCATGTTGATCGTATCTTCTATATGACTCATGTTCGACCTTTCGGTCTTCCGTGTTCCGAGGCCATGTCTGTACATGCTAGGCTCGTCAAGTAAACCTAAGTGTTTTGCATGTGTAAATCTGGCTTACACCCGTTGTATTCGAACATTAGAATCTATCACACCCGATCATCACGTGGTGCTTCGAAACAACGAACCTTCGCAATGGTGCACAGTTAGGGGGAACACTTTCTTGAAATTTTAGCGAGGGATCATCTTATTTATGCTACCGGCGTTCTAAGCAAATAAGATGCAAAAACATGATAAACATCACATGCAATCAAAATAGTGACATGATATGGCCATTATCACTTCGCTCCTTTTGATCTCCATCTTCGGGGCTCCATGATCATCATCGTCACCGGCATGACACCATGATCTCCATCATCATGATCTCCATCATCGTGTCTTCATGAAGTTGTCTCGCCAACTATTACTTCTACTACTACGGCTAACGGTTAGCAATAAAGTAAAGTAATTACATGGCGAATTTCAATGACACGCAGGTCATATAATAAATTAAGACAACTCCTATGGCTCCTGCCGGTTGTCATACTCATCGACATGCAAGTCGTGATTCCTATTACAAGAACATGATCATCTCATACATCACATATATCATTCATCACATCCTTTGGCCATATCACATCACAAAGCACTTGCTGCAAAAACAAGTTAGACGTCCTCTAATTGTTATTGCAAGTTTTTACGTGGCTGCTATAGGTTTCTAGCAAGAACGTTTCTTACCTACGCCAAAACCACAACGTGATATGCCAATTTCTATTTACCCTTCATAAGGACCCTGTTCATCGAATCCGATCCGACTAAAGTGGGAGAGACAGACACCCGCTAGCCACCTTATGCAACTAGTGCATGTCAGTCGGTGGAACCTGTCTCACGTAAGCGTACGTGTAAGGTCGGTCCGGGCCGCTTCATCCCACAGTGCCGCCGAATCAAGATAAGACTAGTAACGGCAAGAAGATTGACAAATCGACGCCCACAACTACTTTGTGTTCTACTCGTGCAAGATACTATGCATAGACCTAGCTCATGATGCCACTGTTGGGGAACGTAGCAGAATTTTAAAATTTTCTACGCATCACCAAGATCAATCTATGGAGTCATCTAGCAACGAGTGAGAGGGGAGTGTATCTACATACCCTTGTAGATCGCGAGCGGAAGCGTTCAAGAGAACGGGGTTGATGGAGTCGTACTCGTCGTGATCCAAATCACCGATGACCGAGCGCCGAACGGACGGCACCTCCGCGTTCAACACACGGACGGAGCAGAGACGTCTCCTCCTTCTTGATCCAGCAAGGGGGGAGGAGAGGTTGATGGAGATCCAGCAGCACGACGGTGTGGTGGTGGAAGCAGCGGGATTTCAGCAGGGCTTCGCCAAGCGCTACTGGAGGAGGAAGAGGTGTCACGGGAGGGAGAGGGAGGCGCCAGGGGCTGAGCTGTTTCTCCCATGCACCTCCCCACTATATATAGGGGTGGAGGGGGCTGGTTTCTTGCCCTCCAAGTCCATTGGGGCGTTGGCAAAGGTGGAAGGAAAGAAATCCCATCCTTTCCCTTCCCCACCGATTGTTATCCCCCTTTTTTAGGGATCTTGATCTTATCCCTTCGGGATATGATCTTATTCCTTCTAGGGGGGAATCTTGGTGCGCCTTGACTAGGGGTGTGGGGCCTTGCCCCCACTACCCACGTTCATGTGGGTCCCCCCATGCAGGTGGGCCCCACTCCGGAACCTTCTAGAACCTTCTCGGTACAATACCGAAAAATCCCGAACATTTTCCGGTGGCCAAAATAGGACTTCCCATATATAAATCTTTACCTCCGGACCATTCCGGAACTCCTCGTGACGTCCAGGATCTCATCCGAGACTCCGAACAACCTTCGGGTTACCGCATACTAATATCTCTATAACCCTAGCGTCACCGAACCTTAAGTGTGTAGACCCTACGGGTTCGGGAGACACGCAGACATGACTGAGACGACTCTCCGGTCAATAACCAACAACGGGATCTGGATACCCATGTTGGCTCCCACATGCTCCTCAATGATCTCATCGGATGAACCACGATGTCGAGGATTCAATCAATCCCGTACGCAATTCCCTTTGTCTATCGGTACGATACTTGCCCGAGATTCGATCGTCGGTATCTCGATACCTTGTTCAATCTCGTTACCGGCAAGTCTCTTTACTCATTTCCGTAACACATCATCCCGTGAACAACTCCTTGATCACATTGAGCTCATTATGATGATGTCCTACCGAGTGGGCCCAGAGGTACCTCTCCGTTACATGGAGTGACAAATCCCAGTCTCGATCCGTGCCAACCCAACAGATACTTTCGGAGATACCCGTAGTGCACCTTTATAGCCACCCAGTTACGTTGTGACGTTTGGTGCACCCAAAGCACTCCTACGGTATCCGGGAGTTGCACAATCTCATGGTCTAAGGAAAAGTTACTTGACATTGGAAAAGCTTTAGCAAACGAACTACACGATCTAGTGCTAGGCTTAGGATTGGGTCTTGTCCATCACATCATTCTCCTAATGATGTGATCCCGTTATCAATGACATCCAATGTCCATGGTCAGGAAACCGTAACCATCTATTGATCAACGAGCTAGTCAACTAGAGGCTTACTAGGGACATGTTGTGGTCTATGTATTCACACATGTATTACGATTTCCGGATAACACAATTATAGCATGAATAACAGACAATTATCATGAACAAGGAAATATAATAATAACCATTTTATTATTGCCTCTAGGGCATATTTCCAACACTATGATATATCTAGTATGGAAAGTATTGGGAACTACTCGATCGTTTTCCTTGACAGGAAAAGCATGCCACCCAAAATGTTTCTATCTCTCTTTTTCTCTTTGAGCTCTGGAACCTCTACAAATCCCTACTTCCCTCTGCGAAGGGCCTATCTATTTACTTTATGCAATTTTTATTTTTATTTGAGTCTCCATCTTCTCTTATTGTCGGCGTGCGACACCTATGGGACCCCCAAGGGACCCCTTTACAATTCGGCAGGGAGAGAGGTATGCACAAAGAGCAAAACCAACGATCGACGGGGGGTGATTTTACCCAGGTTCGGGCCGCTGATCAGTGTAAAACCCTACTCCTGCCTTGTTTTATTATGAATGTTCTTGAGCCCAGGCTCCAGGGACGCTTGCAATGAACAGTACGTTCAAAGAGCAGCTACGCGTGCAGAATGGGCCAGAAAATCCTCCTCCTCTCTGTAGCAGTTGCCTTGGGCCTCCTTTTATACGCTCAAAGGGGTCACCACAGTGGCAAAATGTACATACATTGAGGTGTAAAGTAGCTACAGGGTTTACATGCTTATCACTGACGGATTAGGACGAGTGCATTAAATGCTCTGTCTAGGTGTCCCTTAGCTTCTTGGGGACGGGAAATGGGGCCGTCCCATCAGCACCGCTTATGCCCACCCGCCGTTGGTGCCTTGACACGCATCCAGGAGGACAAAACCCATCTGACAGGTTTGGTCGCTGCACTGGAGCGGTGGCAGAGTGGCGGGATCTTGGCGGGGTCATCTTGCCAGGGCCAAGCTTGCCGGGATCATCTTGCCGGGGCTCATCAGCAAGAATCTTGCTGGGGCTCATCAGCAAGAAGCTTGCTGGGGCTCATCCCAGCAAGAATCTTGCTGGGGCTTTCGTCAGCCATCCCAGCAAGTCTTGCTGGGGCCCATCAGCAAGAATCTTGCTGGGGCTTCGGCCTTTGGTCTTCTGCCTTCTAATTATTGACTTGAATGTTTTTTGGATAGTCTTGTGCTTGTTCCCAGTTGTCTTCTCCCAGGAAGGCTCGCTCCCATGCCATGCCCTTCCCGCCTAGGGGCTGCAACTCGTCGGTGCGTGTCCAGGGGTAATGAACACCCCCTGTTCACTACACCGACAGGAGCCCCCGGGCCTGGGCCGGACAAACGCGCACAGTGTTTGTCTGGGCTAGGCCCAAAAACATGCACCGGTACACGCGCGGCGAGAAGTAACCATTACTCTTGACTTTTAACTGCATGCTGGTGATGACGCAAGAGAGCTTGCGGTTTGCCGGGCCTTGGGCTTGCCGGCAGCGTGGGCAGACAGAGCAGGACGGCAACAGGAGTCGTGTGCCCGAAAGGAAGTGCCACACTGTGCGACGAGGAGCCAGTCCCCGAGCTTTCCCCATATAGGGTACTGCGGGTGTGGTGCTCGATCCATATAGTCACCCCTGCTGCCGCAGCCGTCTACCGCGAATGTCTCACTGCCGTCTTGCCGGCCTGTTGCTGCAATGGCGCATATAAAGAAGCAATTTATCTTAGTTAAATCAATCTTTATGCATGCAATGCATGTGACTTTATGCTGAATGAATGTATGCTTCCCCCTTGATTAATTCAGTCCTTGCACTTATTTTAGTCCCTACGCTGTCTGGAAACCTTGCCGGTGCGCACGTTTGCCGCGAGCGCTAGATGCGGGTCTTTAGCAGCCTGCTGGAAACGCCGCCGCCGGCAAGGCGACTTGCCGGGCCAGAACGCAACTGCTAAGCTTGCCGAGCAGACTCGAGGTGAAGCTAGAGCGCGGGCTAACCACGACAAGGTTCCTCCGCGTGCAGGTTGATGTACAAGGACAAAGAATTAATCAAGGCGACCCACGCTCGCCGGAAAGCTTTCTGGTGCGCACGCTCCAGTCGGCAGTGCTTGAGGAACGGGTCCTAAGCAACTTGCCGGGAACGCCGCCTCCCGGAAAGGTTTACCTCCTCGGTGCTTATGCAGCCACCTAAATTGTCAAGCGGACTCGAGACAACTAGGGGCGCAATTAGCCCCGAGAGGGCTCCTTCGCGTGTAGATATAAGAAGAAAGTGAGGATAGCAAAATGAATGTAATAAATCTTGGCAACTTAGCTTTTCTAGCGAGGGCGCTGCCAGCCCCCGAGCTTATTTTTTTGCTCAAAGGGTGGTTGTCAGGAAACTTTTGACTTTAGCGGAGAACTTTGATATTCTTGACGCTAGCTTCCGGCAAGGAGTTGCCGGGAAAGCTCATGACGGAGGACTTCATCGTTCTCGACGCTGGCTTCCGGCAAGCTTGTTGCCAGGAAGGCTTATGGCGGAGAACTTCGTCGTTCTCGACGTCGAGAAGATTGGTCCAGAGGACGCTGCCAGCCCTCGGGCCACAACTGCGTTTAAATACGACAAGTTAATTAGCATCTTAAAAGCATTTTTACTTGTGCATAACTTTATTTAGAGCTCTTCTCCACATGATTTTGTTTTTGCACAGTTGTCCCCTACGCTTGCCGGAATGCATCTCGATCACGCACGTCCTAGTCAATGGCGCTTAGGAATGGATCCTAGTTAGCAGCCTATCGAGGACGCCGCCTCCTCGAGAGCTTCACACTCCAAGAACAAACGCGGCTGCACAGGTGTTGCTAGGCAGACCCGAACAACCCGGAGCGCAGAATGTCTCAAGAGTGCTCCTTTGCGCACAGGTTATGTGCAAAAAACATCATCATGGATAAAATCAAATCAGCAAAAAGCATTAAAGTTTTAGAACTTAGCTTTCTGTATGTGGAGCGAAGTCGCCATGGACGATGAAGCTGACGCGCCGACCGCTAGATCAGGTTCACACAACCTGCGCCCCCCTACCTGGCGCGCCAAAGATGTCGGCGTGCGACACCTATGGGACCCCCAAGGGACCCCTTTACAATTCGGCAGGGAGAGAGGTATGCGCAAAGAGCAGAACCAACGATCGACGCGGGGTGATTTTACCCAGGTTCGGGCCACTGATCAGCGTAAAACCCTACTCCTGCCTTGTTTTATTATGAATGTTCTGGAGCCCAGGCTCCAGGAGCGCTTGCAATGAACAGTACGTTCAAAGAGCAGCTACACGTGCAGAATGGGCCAGAAAATCCTCCTCCTCTCTATAGCAGTTGCCTTGGGCCTCCTTTTATACCCTCAAAGGGGTCACCAAAGTGGCAAAATGTACATACATTGAGGTGTAAAGTAGCTACAGGGTTTACATGCTTATCACTGACGGATTAGGACGAGTGCATTAAATGCTCTGTCTAGGTGTCCCTTAGCTTCTTGGGGACGGGAAAAGGGGCCGTCCCATCAGCACCGCTTATGCCCACCCGCCGTTGGTGCCTTGACACGCATCCAGGAGGACAAAACCCATCTGACAGGTTTGGTCGCTGCACTGGAGCGGTGGCAGAGTGGCGGGATCTTGGCGGGGTCATCTTGCCGGGGCCAAGCTTGCCGGGATCATCTTGCCGGGGCCAAGCTTGCCGGGATCATCTTGCCGGGGCTCATCAGCAAGAATCTTGCTGGGGCCCATCAGCAAGAATCTTGCTGGGGCTCATCCCAGCAAGAATCTTGCTGGGGCTTTCGTCAGCCATCCCAGCAAGTCTTGCTGGGGCCCATCAGCAAGAATCTTGCTGGGGCTTCGGCCTTTGGTCTTCTGCCTTCTAATTATTGACTTGAATGCTTTTTGGATAGTCTTGTTCTCGTTCCCAGTTGTCTTCTCCAAAGAAGGCTCGCTCCCCTGCCATGCCCTTCCCGCCTGGGGGCTGCAACTCGCCGGTGCATGTCCAGGGGTAATGAACACCCCCTGTTCACTACACCAACACTTATAAAGCACCAACTAAGGGGCACTATGATCGTACTTGAGCATTGGATGTAGCTAATATGCGAGTGTGTTTCATTAATGGATTAATGATTGAGCATGATGGGCTAGGGATAGCTTTCTTTAGTGTTGATATTTCGAAAGACATGGTTGCTTGTTGATATGCTTGAGTATTGAAACCTTCATGTCAAAACTAGACTATTGCTTTGAACCATATAAAAGTCCATATGTCCATGCTACAAAAGAAGAGAATATGTGATGAACATGTTAGGCAGCATTCCACATCAAAAATTCTGTTTTTATCATTTACCTACTCGAGGACGAGCAGGAATGAAGCTTGGGGATGCTGATACGTCTCCAATGTATCTATAATTTTTGATTGTTCCATGTTGTTATATTATCATTCTTGGATGTTTTACAATCATTTTATAGCAACTTTATATCATTTTTTGGGACTAACCTATTGACATAGTGCCGAGTGCCAATTGTTGTTTTTTGCTTGTTTTTTACATCGCAGAAAATCAATACCAAACGGAGTCCAAACGCAGCGAAACTTTTTGGAGATTTTTTCTGGACCAGAAGACACCCGGTGGGCCAAAGAAGTACCAGAGGGGAGCTCCGAGGAGAGCACAACCCAACTGGGCGCGCCTGGGGCCTCCCGCACCGCCTCTTCGCCCTATAAATTGCCAAATATTCCAAAAACTCTCGGGGTAACCCTAGATCAGAAGTTCCGCCGTCACAAGCCTCTGTAGCCATGAAAAACCAATCTAGACCCTGTTCTGGCACCCTGCCGGAGGGGGAAATCATCACCGGAGGCCATCTTCATCATCCCTATTGCCACCATGATGAGGAGGGAGTAGTCCACCCTCGGGGCTGAGGGTTTGTACCAGTAGCTATGTGTTTAGTCTCTCTTTCTCTCTTGTGTTCTTGAGATGGCACGATCTTGATGTATCGCGGGCTTTGTTAACATAGTTGGATCATTTGGTGTTTTCCCCTCTATCTTGTTGTGATGAATTGAATTTTCCCTTTGAGATTTCATTTTATCGGATTGAATACTTTTATGGATTTGAGAGCACTTGATCTATGTCTTGACACTCAACTCGCGGATTCCCGAGGTGACATTGGGCTAATCTATGCATAGGGGTTGATGCATGTTTTCGTCTTTGTTTCTCTGGTAGAAATCTTGGGGCACTCTTTGAGGTTCTTTGTGTTGGATTGAGTATTATGAATCTGAAATTGTTTGATGCATATCGCATAATCAACTCACGGATACTTGCGGTGACATTTGAGTATCTAGGTGACATTAGAGTTGGTTGATGTGTATCATATGGTGTTATTTTAGTACGAACTCTTGGTTAGATCGATCGGAAAGAACAGCTTGGAATTATTTTAGTACGAACTCTAGGATAGATTGATCGGAAAGAATAGCTTTGAGGTGGTTTCGTACCCTACAAACAATTTCTTCTTATGTTCTCCGCTAGATAGGAACTTTGGAGTGATTCTTCATCGCACGTTGAGGGATGGTTATATGATCCAATTATATTAGCATTGTTGAGAGATTTCACTAGCGAAAGTACGGACCCTAGGCCTCATTTTCAAGCATTGCAATATCGTTTGTGCTCCGTTTTATCAATTGCTACCTTGCTGTTTTTTATTGTTCCTATTACAAAAATCAATATCTACTATCATTACTACGCTTGTATCACCATCTCTTCATCGAACTAGTGTACCTATACAAATTACCATTGTATTTGGTGTGTTGGAGACACAAGAGACTTTTTGTTATTTGGTTGCAGGGTTGTTTGAGAGAGACCGTCTTCATCCTACACCTCCCACAGATTGATAAACCTTAGGTCATCACTTGAGGGAAAATTGCTACTGTCCTAGAAAACTCTGCGCTTAGAGGCCCAACACGATTCTACAAGAACAAGTTGTGTAGTAGACATCATAGATGCTCTAAGAAAAGACAAGCTGCAACAATCAAAAAATAATCAAAATCCACTTCACTTGCTATGTAATTGGATGATGCATACATAGAGAGCAATGATCTAAATAATTAGCTTCGTGATAGGGGAGGCTTGCCCCCTATCTCGAGGCGAAAGCCTATCGAGGCTTGCTCCCTATCAAATTCGTAGTAAAGGATGGGAGGCTTGCCCACTTTTGGCTCGAACACTGGATAGAGGAGGGGCCCCTTAGAGACAGATTCCGACAACTCATTGTCATTACGTACAATACAAGCACAAAAGCCGTGGAGGTCAGAGTGAACGACAGGTGCACTCCGCTGTTCTAGTAATCATTTGGGCCCTTGGAAGTGGTGGATTGGGATCTCCTCTAGGACAAGCTAGACGGGTGAGGTTGACCAATGGGGACGACGAGACTTTTTGGAGGTTGTAACCTTTGGGCCAATTCTCCATAGGATCCCTATGCAGAGAAATTTTCAAGACGGAAACACAAGGTAAGGTGATGGATATCTGGAAGGCGAAGATTTCTTCCAAAAAAAACTCTGTCGAGTTGCGAGGAACCAAATTCTGAGCAGTGATCAAGTGATCAAACAAAAAGGGCCATGATAAGGCAAGTGCACTTTGTGTGGCCAAGATGAAACTTGCAACCATGTTTTATTTAGATGCGCCATTATAAGGTTTATTTGGAGTGTCATTAGGTAGACCACGGGCTATACCTAAAACCCACACAGGGTTTGCTAATTTACACCATCTTCTTATGGGGACTCAAAGAAGAGATAGACGAATAGTTTGGATTGATTTGCGACGATTGCTTGGGCCTTGTGGATAACCAACAACAAATCTTTAATAGAGGGTAGATCTATAAAACACTCGACTAATTGAGTGTACAAAATTTTGATTATGTTGCAATTTGGAGACCACTTGGAAGACGGCAGGACTAACCTCAGCTTGACCAGCACCTTCGCCCACTTCTTAGTAGTTTTTGTTGTTGTTGAGGAATGCTTCTCAGTAGTTGTTAGCCTCCATATATGTCGCGTCACTATGATTCGGTCTTATGGGCTATCTAATGATTTAGACTTATTCTTTTGTATCTCTTCATGTAATAGCCGTAAGACCTCAGTTTAAGATTAGGCAAAGGTTCCTCGCAAAAGAATTTTTTTTAGGAAAGGGTCTCTTATCTAAACTTTTTACAGTAGCTTCAATTTGTAACTTGTTGCTCTATTCTCTCTAAAAAAAATTAGGTCCTTATAACAACCTCATCTCATCGCATAAGCCGCTCGTTTCTCATTTTCCTTAAAGATAAAGAAAAAAAGCCTTGTTCTCATGGCACTGCAGCACAATGGCCCCTCCCATGCCTCAACGAGCTTCGCTCCCTTGTCTCTGGCTTGCTGCAGGCTGCTCTGGCGAACTCCATGGTGTGTGCACAGGAGGTGCTTGATGTAATGCCTCAAAGAAAGAGAGAAGAAGAAAGAAGAAGACCAAGTCAATTCGCCCTCGTGGCAATTTTTTCTGTCAAATCTACCTGACATGTGGGCCCGACCAATTAGTGACGTCAGCAAAGTCCTTAGCATTTACAGTCAGTGTTTTTTGCCACTGCCAAATTTTAGGTGCGGTGCAAAGTGTCACGTTTGTAAAGTGATGATTTTCCGAGAGTTATGCCACTAAAGTGGTGGTTCTGTATTGAGTGGGAACAGAAATTTCCTTTGGTAACGGTTCACGCCCTACAGAGAGCTATTTCTGATCACACTCCACTGTTGGTCGATTCTGGGGAAGCGACACATGTGGGAAATAGAAATAATTTCTCTTTCGAATTAGGATGGTTCGACATGGAAGGCTTCCTTGATCTCATTGCGGCTGAATGGGCCAAGGAGGCACGTGGAGTTTCAAATATTGATAGATGGCAAAACAAAATTAGACATTTGCGCCAGTTCCTGAGAGGATGGGCCAAGAATCAAAGTGGTTTATATAAAGTTCAAATGGAGAGATTGATACAAATTATTAATGAGCTTGATTTGAGAGCGAAAACTGCACTTCTTAATATGTCCGACCGGAATATTAAGAATGAGGCGGAGATGAAGTTACAAGCTGAAAGGATCTAGATGACGACTAGAGGGGGGGTGAATAGGCATTTTAAAACTGTTACGGATTTGGCTTTATCCTAATGCGGAATTAAACTAAACGGATACCTTTCAAGCACAAAACCTAAATATGCTAGGCTCAACTAAGTGCACCAACAATCTATGCTAAACAAGATAGGCACTTAGGGAAACTAGCAAGCACAAACTATATCACAAGATATGGAAATGTAGGAACAACTAAGCAATTCAACTAGCACAAGATATATCAATATGAGCAAGTATGAATTGCGGTAAGTAAAGGGTGAGGGTATGAGATAACCACAAGTGAGTCGGAGACGCGGATTTATCCCGAAGTTCACACTCGTGAGAGTGCTAATCTCCGTTAGAGCGGTGCCGAAGCCAAAGCTTCAGGGCGCCACCAAGTGGCTCACCGTATTCTCCCTTTCGAGTCACCCCCAACGGATGAGCCTCGATTCACTCGGGGTTGGTCTTGAAGGCGACCACCACACCTTTACAAACTTCTCCGGAGCACACCACAAGCAAGGAAGCTTCCGGAGGAACCTTGACCACTTAGGCCACTTCAACACCCTTCCCCGGAGCACACCACAAGAGGAAGCTTCCGGGGGAACCTTGACCACCTAGGCCACTTCACAATCTTCACAATATGTCACCAAACCGTCTAGGAGGCGGAAGCCTCCAAGAGTAATAAACTCACAAGCTCTCACTCGAACTAATCGATGCGGGGAGCTCAAACCAATGCAACAAATGCAATGCAAGGTTAAGCAACAAATGCTCAACCCACTCTCTCAATCTCACAAGATGCAACTCAAGAAAGTAGGAGATTGAAGAGAGGGGATGCAATGGATAGGATCAACAAATGGCTCACAAATCCATCCACAAATCCCCCTTCACATAGAGGGGAGATAGGGGTTTGGGAGAGGTGGAGAGAGGCTCAAAATGGTGTTTAGAAGGTGTGTCAACAGCCCCCAAACCGGAGGGGGGACGCAGCCTTTAAATAGCCAAACATAGAAACTAGCCGTTGGGGCTCAACGGGCATTTCCTGGGCACCCCGTGCACACGGGAGTTTAGACCCCGTGCACACGGGGTCCCGTGTGCACGGTACAAGTCCGTGTCCACGAGGTACCCCAGGACAGCCAGCAGCAGCCCACTCAAACGATGATAACTTTGGCATACGGACTCCGAATTCGATGATCTTGGGCTCGTTTTGAAGCTATGGAAAAGCCCAAGGTCCTCACATAGAGAACCACCCAAGATCAACAAGAAAGAATGATGCAAGTAATGCAAAGGTTTGAGCTCTCTACATGCGACGCGATCAAGATACTTGCCCGAGAGTCCCCCTTGATAGTACGGCTATCGAACCTATAATCCGGTCTCCCACCAAGCACTATGAGACCGGCAAAACTAGGAAAACCTAGCTAAGTTATACCTTTGCCTTGCATATTCAACTTGAGCTTGATGATGACTTTAATGCTTGCCTCAAGTTGGAATCCCTTTCTTGTCCACAACCACTTGGTGAAGATACTCGAATTGCTTCCTCATATTGTAATGAGGGAAGCCTTAACTTAAGCCCACCTTCACATGTGCATTATCATTATGTGGACCGCAAGCTTCAAAGTATATAACCTCCGGCTTCTCATCTTGCACTTGGACTCCTCGAACCCGATGACCATCACCTCTTGATGTCATCCACACATAGGCTACTTGAAATCTTTCCTTTTGTTGCAAGCCCATGAGAAACACCTAACCCACATAGACATAACAAACACATAGCATGGGTTAGGTAACAAAGCACAATTCACAGTTACTTACCATACCACTAGATCACTTGATCTCATGTGGTACAATGTTTGTGCTTTGTGGGTTGACCACTTAGATATAATCTTTGAGCTTCATCTTGGTCAACCAACATCTTTACTTCAAGCTCCATCTTGGTTTCTTGATAGCCACAATGAACTCTTCATTTCCCTTCATTGCTTCAAGACTATATCACCAAAGACTCTTTCATGACCATATCAAGTTCCACTATGAATATCATCTTGGTCACCACTTGCCCTTCTAAGAACTCCATCACAAGCTCTTGAGAGGCACCATGAATTCTTCACTCTAGTTGCTTGCTTCAAGACTTGATCAACCGAAACCCAACACATGAGCTCACCATGATCTTGTCTTGAAACCATAACTCAAATTCTTCTCTTTGATGATTCTCTCAAGCCTTGATCCTCAGAAGCCCAAATATGTCAATCTTTGAGATCCTCCAAAGAACTGAAACCTCACTGGATATGGGATCTCGAGAGCCAACACCTAGGCCCCGTGAGCACGGGGTATCCAGAGAGTTGACACTCGACCCCGTGCACACGGTACAAGCCCGTGTGCAAGGGGTATCCAGAGAGGGATACCATGAGGACTTCTTCGGATGCTTTGATGGCAATCTTCACATAACAACCCAAATAACTTCAAGCATCACTATGGAACATATCTTCATATAAGATCCAATGCACTTGATGCTTCATAGGAATTGTCATTTAATACCAAAGCTTAGAGCACATATAACTTCATCTATATGGACTTCATCCTTGATTCCATCCAATATCCTTGAGACACTATCTTCATATATATGGACTTCATCCTTGATTTAGTCCAATATAGTTGTGGCACCATCTATGGACAACCCTTCAAATATATCTCACTGAAAACATTAGTCCATGGAGATTGTCATTCAATTACCAAAACCACACTTAGGGGCTAGATGCACTTTCACAAGCTCTTCTGCGAGAGGAGGAGATGAAATGGGCACTTAGAGCGAAGGTATCTAAGATCGTCCAAGGGGATGATAATACCCAATTCTTTCATCTCATAGCTAATGGGGAACATAGGAAAAAGAGAATTATTCAACTTGAACAAGATGAGGGTGTTGGAAATATGCACTAGAGGCAATAATAAATTGGTTATTATCATATTTTCCATTCATGATAATTGTTTATTATTCATGCTATAATTGTATTGACCGGAAACTTAAATACATGTGTGAATACATAATCTACACCGTGTCCCTAGTATGCCTCTACTAGACTAGCTCGTTGATCAAAGATGGTTAAGGTTTCCTAACCATAGACACGAGTTGTCATTTGATAACGGGATCACATCATTAGGAGAATGATGTGATGGACAAGACCCAACCGTAAGCTTAGCATCGGATCGTTTTGTTATTTGCTACAGCTTTCATCATGTCAAGTGTCTGTTCCTTAGACCATGAGATCGTGCAACTCCCGGATACCGGAGGAATACCTTGTGTGATATCAAACGTCACTTCATAACTGGGTGATCATAAAGGTGCTCTACAGGTATCTGTGAAGGTGTCTGTTGGGTTGGCATGGATCGAGATTGGGATTTGTCGCTCCGTGTGACGGAGAGATATCTCTGGGTCCTCTCGGTAATACAACATCGTAAAGAGCTTGCAAGCAATGTGCCTAGTGAGTTATTCACGGGATCTTGTATTACGGAATGAGTAAAGAGACTTGCCGGTAATGAGATTGAACTAGGTATGGAGATACCGACGATCGAATCTCAGGCAAGTAATATATCACCGGACAAAGGGATTTGCATATGGGATTGACTGAATCCTTAACATTGTGGTTCAACCGATAAAGATCTTCATGGAATATGTAGGAACTAATATGGGCATCTAGGTCCCGCTATTGGTTATTGACCGGAGAGGTGTCTCGGTCATGTCTACATGATTCTCGAACCCGTAGGGTCCGCACGCTTAACGTTCGATGACGCGAGAGTAGTATTGGGATATGTGCATTGGTAACTGAATGTTGTTCAGAGTCCCGGATGAGATCCCGGACATTATGAGGAGCTCCAGAATGGTCCGGAGGTAAAGATTTATATATAGGAAGTCATGTTTTGGTCGCCGAAAAAGTTTCGGGCATTATCGATATTGTACCGGGAGTGCCGAAAGGGGTCCGGGGGTCCACCTACCGCCGGGGCCCACATGGGCTGTAGGGAGGGTGTCCTAGCCTACATGGTCAAAGGTCACCAGCCCTAAGAGGCCCATGCGCCAAGGAGGAGGAGAGAGGGAAGAGTCCTAAGGGGAGAAGGCACCCCTCTAGGTGCCTTGGGGAGGGAGACCTCCCTAGGCCCACGCCCCCTCTTTGGAAGAGGCGCTAGGACTGTGACCCAGACCTCCCCCTTGCCTCCTATATATAGTGGGGGAGAGGGAGGGGCTGAACACACCAATTCCCACACCCCAGCGATAGCCCTACCTCTCCCGCTACTCCGTTTTCTCCTCAGATTGGTTCCGGCAGCGTTTGGCAAAGACCTACCGGGATTGCACCACCACCATCTCTACCACGCCATCGTGCTGTTGAGATCCCAGCTACTTATCCTCTCTTTCTTGCTGGATCAAGAAGAAGGAGACGTCATTGAGCCGCACGTGTGCTGAACACGGAGCTGCCATCCGTTCAGCGCTAGATCGGATTGGATCGCGAAGAGTACGACTACATCAACAACGTTATATATGCTTCCGCTTTCGGTCTACAAGGGTATGTAGACACACTCCCCTCTCATTTCTATGCATCTCCTAGATTAGATCTTGGGTGTTTCGTAGGAATTTTTTTGATTTTCATGCTTCGTTCCCCATCAGTGGTATCAAAGCTAGGTCTATGCGTAGATGTATATGCACGAGTAGAACACAAAGTTATTGTGGCGTTGATGTTCAAATTGCTTACTTCCCTTGACTTATTTGGATTCGGCGGTATTGTGGGATGAGCGGCTCGGACCAATCTTACATGTCCACGCACATGAGGCCGGTTCCACTGTTTGACATGCAACTTGTATTGCATAAGAGTGGCTTTGCGGGTGTCTGTCTCTCCTACTTTAGTTGAATCTGATTTGACAAGGGTGGTCCTTGTATAAGGTTAAAAGGCAACTTGTATATCACCATTGTGGTTTTGCGTAGATAAGAACAATTCTTATAGTTTGCCCTAGCAGCCACGTCAAAATTGCAACAACAAAGTAGAGGACGTCTAACTTGTTTTTGCAAGGCATGTTGTGATGTGGTATGGCCAAAACATGATGTGATATATGTTGATGTATGAGATGATCATGTTTTGTAATAGGTTCACGACTTGCATGTCAATGAGTACGGCAACCGGCAGGAGCCATAGGGTTGTCTTTAATTTATTATATGACCTGCGTGTCAACAAATAAACGCCATGTAATTGCTTTACTTTATCGCTATGCGTTAGCAATTGTTGTAGAAGCAATAGTTGGCGAGACAACCACGTGACGACACGATGATGAAGATCATGATGATGGAGATCATGGTGTCATGCCGGTGACAATGGAGATCATGCCGGTGCTTTGGAGATGGAGATCAAAAGCACAAGATGATGATGACCATATCATGTCACATATTTTGATTGCATGTGATGTTTATCTTTTATGCATCTTATTTTGCTGAGGACGATGGTAGCATTATAAGATGATCCCTTCTCTTAATTTCAAGATAAATGTGTTCTACCTAAGTATGCATCATTGCAAAAGTTCGTCGTTTCGAGGCACCACATGATGATCGGGTGTGATAGACTCTACGTTCACATTCAACGGGTGTAAGCCAGTTTTTACACATGCGGAATGCTATGAGCCTAGCATGTACAGACATGGCCTCGGAACACAGGAGACCGAAAGGTCGAACATGAGTCATATAGTAGATATGATCAACATGGAGATGTTCACCATTGATGACTACCCCATCTCACGTGATGATCGGACATGGGTTAGTTGATTTGGATCATGTATCACTTACACAACTTGAGGGATGTTGATTTAAGTGGGAGTTCATTAGTAATTTGATTAACTAAACTAATTAACATGAACATAGTCTAAATTATCTTTGCAAATTATGTTTTTAGATCAATAGCTCGTGTTGTAGCTCCCTGTTTTAATACATTCCTAGAGAAAGACTAAGTTGAAAGATATTGTAAGCAATTATGCGGACTAGGTCCGTAGTCTGAGGATTGTCCTCACTGCTGCACAGAAGGCTTATGTCCTTGATGCACCGCTCGGTGTGCCAACCCCTCTAGCGTCGTCTGTGGATGTTGTGAATGTCTGGCAGGCACATTTTGATGACTACTCGATAGTTTAGTGCGCCATGCTTTACAGCTTAGAACCGGGGCTCCAAAGACGTTTTGAGCACCACGGAGCATATTAGATGTTCCAGGAGCTGAAATTGGTATTTCAAGCTCATGCCCGGGTTGAGAGGTATGACACCTCCGATTAGTTCTTTAGCTGCAAGATGGAGGAGAACAACTCAGTTAATGAGCATGTGCTCAGAGTGTCTGGGTGCTATAATCGCTTGAATCAAGTGGGAGTTAATCTTCCAGATAAGACAACGTTTGACAAAGTTTTCCAGTCACTGCCACAAAGCCATAAGGGTTTCTTGATGAACTATAATATGCAAGGGATGGAGAAAACGATCCCTAAGCTCTTCGCGATGCTTAAGGCCGCGAAGGTATAAGTCAAGAAAAAGCATCAAGTGTTGATGGTCAATAAAACCACCAGTTTGAAGAAGGGCAAGGGAAAGAAAGGGAACTTCAAGAAGAATGGCAAGACAGTTATCGCTCCCATGAATAAACCCAAGGCCGGACCTAAACCTGAGATTGAGTGCTTCTACTGCAAGGGGAATGGTCACTGGAAGTGGAACTGCCCCAAGTACTTGGCAGATAAGAAGGCTGGCAATGTCAACAAAGGTATATTTGATATACATGTTATTGATGTGTACTTCACTAGTGCTCGTAGTAGCGTCTAGGTATTTGATACAGATTCAGTTGCTAATATTAGTAACTCAGAGGAGGACACTACTGGAAACAGAGAATTTCCCATCAGTCAGATCTTTGCCGTCTGCTAGCGGACGACAAAGAAGGTCTTTGCCGTCTGCTTCCAAAAAATGGACGACAAAGAACTGGCTGACGGCAAATACCCTATTTGCCATCAGCCAATTCTTTGTCGTCCGCTAGCAGACGGCAAAGAGGTGGGTGGGGACTAGTGGAGGTCCAAACCCTGACGGCCCACCAGCCCCACCTCTTTGCCGTCTGCTAGCGGAGGGCAAAGATTTAACTATGTAACGGCCGTTCCCCCGCCTCCTCTCTCTCTATTCTCTCTCTCCCTAACCCCCGAGCCCAATCACGTGCCGCCAGTCAGATCGCCCCTGACCCCCCACCACGCCCCCGACCGCACCCCGCCGCCCCGCATCCCTTCCGCGCCGCCCCCAACGTCCCCCGCCCCCGACCCACAAATAGACGCCGCCCCTTGCCCTGCCGCCCCCATCCACCGTCTCTCCGGCCCCCCCATCCGCTCCTTCACGCCACCCCGCCTTCCGTGCCGTCCCGCTCGCCACTAAGGTCCACTGTTTTCCTGCCCCTCCATCCTTCTGCTGGATGCCTTTCTGGATGGGCCAGGCGGCGGGTTTGTGAGGGGTCTAGTCGAGTGTTCTGGTCATAGAGTGTGTGAATGTTTGTTTTGTAGTGGAGGTTGGGGGAGGGCGTGAGCGCAGGGGGGGGAGGGGGGGGGCTCGGTTCCTCGCCTGTGCTGGGTGGGGGGAGGGGAAGTGGAATGGGGGACGGGACAGGTTTGTCGCATCGCGGAAGCAAAGGGTATGAGGGGGGGGGAAAATGGGAAGAAAGGCGGGGGCGGATTGGGGTCTGCGCTTAGGGGTCCTGGGGGGGATGTGCGGCTCGGGGGAGGATGAGTATAGGTGCAGGTCAGCGTGGATGGGCAAGCGAGGGACGATGGGGAGCCGCGACGCCTTCCCGCCCCTTCCCTTCCGCGCCCTCCCTCTCCTGTTCCTCCCTTACTCCTCCCCCTCCCCCCCCCGCTCTGCCTCCTCCACCTTCCCCCACTCCGGTGAGCCCCCTCCCCCCTTTTTTTTAGTTTAGATTTAGTTTAGATTAGTTTGGTTTATTTTAGATTTTTTTTCTCTTTTTTTTAGGTTTAGGTTTAGATTTAGTTTAGTTTAGTTTAGTTAGTTTAGTTTAGTTTAGATTTAGTTTAGTTTAGGTTTAGTTTAGGGTTTTTTTTTCTGTTTTTTAGATTTAGGTTTATATTTAGTTTAGTTTAGGTTTAGTTAAGAAGAAGATGGGAAAAATAAAATAGAAGTAGAAGAAGAAGAAGTAGAAGAAGAAGATCCGATATCCTCCTCCTCCTCCATCCTCTTCTTCTTCGCCTTCTCCTCCTCCCTCCTACTCCTCCTCTCCTCTCTCTCCTCCCCTCCTCCTCACCTACTTTGACGCCAAGAATAAAGACCAATATGGCGACAACAGAGAGGACTTGTTTGTGTGCATCGTCCCGCACGGTAACCGTCGTCGTTAGTGTGTCGTCGTGCGCCGACGAAACTGGTCAGGATCTGAGGTTAGGTTTTTTTCGGTTTTAGTTTAGGTTTTTTTTTCTTCTGTTTTTTAGGTTTAGGTTTATATTTAGTTTAGTTTAAGTTTAGTTAAGAACAAAGAAGAAAGATGAAAAAAAAGAAAATAAGAAGTAGAAGAAGAGGAAGAAGAAGAAGAAGAAGAAGAAGAAGAGGAGGAGGAAGAAGAAGAAGAAGAAGAAGAAGAAGAAAAGAAGAGGAGGAAAAAGAAGAAGAAGAAGAAGAAGAAGAAGAAGAAGAAGAAGAAGAAGAAGAAGAAGAAGAAGAAGAAGAAGAAGAAGAGGAGGTTAGGGGTGCGTCGGCGCTGCGTCGGCGCCGACAGAACCGGGTCGAGGTTAGGGGTGCGTCGGCGCCGACAGAACCTAGTCGAGGATCGAGGTTAGGGGTCGATGGTCGAGGATCTTCCGGTCCGAGTGCCGACTAACTGGTGTCATAACTTAAGATGCGGACGTCCCCGAGCTGAAGGTCATGAGCGTGGGTGAACTACTTCCATCCATGCACGAATAACGAATGGAAGCAGTTCGCCCGCGCTGATGACCTTCAGCTCGTACACGTCCGCATCTTAAGATACGACAACAGCCGCACCATGCTCACAGTGAAGGTGTTTGACAGGACCACCAAGGGGGCGAGGGGTCGATGGTCGAGGATCTTCCGGTCCGAGTGCTAACCAATTGGTGTCGTTGCTTAAGATGAGGACGTCCCCGAGCTGAAGGTCATGAGACTGGGTGAACTGCTTCCATCCGTGCGCGAAGAACGGATGGAAGCAGTTCGCCCACGCTGATGACCTTCAGCTCGGGCACGTCTGCATCTTAAGCTACGACAACAGCCGCACCATGCTCACAGTGAAGGTGTTCGACAGGACCGCCGAGGGGTCGAGGGTCGAGGATTGCCGAGGGGTCAGGGGTCGAGGGTCGCTGAGGGGTCAGGGGCCGAGGGGCGAGGGGTCGATGGTCGAGGATCTTTTGTCAGGAGTCAGTTTGGTATTCATGTCGGTATTCAATTTTTTATGTTGTACTAATTCCGTTTACTCTTCTGTCATGACAGGTGTTGAACGATGGTGGGTGCTGGTCCTCAGCGTGATGGGAGCGGTACTTCCATTCCACCCGTACTTCTCTGGAGCGCGTTGTACGAGGGTATGGCTTCACCGATGGGTGCTTCTTCGTCGGTGTCGTTGCCCACCGGGAGAGGAGGTCGGGGAGGGAGGAAGAGAGGAGGTCGGGGAGGACGTGGTCGCGGGAGAGGTAGGCAGGCTCCTACGCCTTCCTCGCCGCCACCCCCAGCTGAGTCACCCGAGCACACGACTACTAGGGGGGCACGTCTGAGGAGGAGGCTATGCGGACTCCGGTCCACGAGCCTCGGGTCGACGGGCCTTCGGTCCACGAGTCTTTGGCCCACGAGACTCCGGTCCACGAGCCTCGGGTCGATGGGCCTTCGGCCCATGAGACTTCGGGCCAGGACGCTTGGGACCACGTGACTCCGCCCCATGCTACGTCCCAGGAGACATCCGGATGGGGTACCTGGCAGGATCCGCCTGAGGGGTCGAGTGGCCATGCTGATGGTGGCGGGCATCAGATTTCTGATAGCAGTGAGGACGAGGTGGTTGAGGGGGCCACCGTCTACCAGCGTGGTAGTACACGGCTCCCGTTCGTGCCGGCGACCCGCGAGCAGATGTGGCTGATTTGGCCTGATGGGACGAGGTAAGTGCATTTACTCTTTTTGTACCTTTTGCCATCATGTTTTTTCAAATATCTAATGCGTTGGCACCTTGTCATACTGTAGGGGTTGGGACCACCCTCAGGATGTCCGCAGGCCCAACCAAGTCCTTGGTGTGATTTGCCGGCAAAACTTCCCGGGGTGGGTCACGTTGCCCGGTGACGGTCAGCTTCCAGAGCTAGGATTGACCTGGGAGCACTACTTGGCTGCCCCGGCCACGGCGGAGGAGATCATCGACGGTGTCTTGTGCCACACGAGGGCTGACATGGTGATCAGAACATTTTGGGTAATTTCTCATTTACACAATTAAAAATCTTCGAATAAGCTTAGTTATTGTACTAATCAATGTTGTCTCGTTTGATTGCAGACCTTCTACAGGTGTGAGGAGGGATATGAGGAGGCCTGTGCACGGGTTATCGATGCCGAGTGCATGCGCCTACTACAAAACTTACGGCACGAGGCTCGGGTGCAGGCTGTTCAAGACTACTTCACCTCGCATGGTGTTCGGAAGCCCAAGAAGAAGTGCTGCGGAAAGTTTCTGAAGAAGGAGGAGTACATGAAGGTAATTGCCTATATTCTTAAGGCCTTGTGCTTAGTTTCGTTGATTTGATTCGTAGGCGTAGCGCTCAAGTTTCTCTTTACTGACTTAGGTGCCCCCGAGATGGTGTGCGGATAAGATGGATTGTTGGGAGGCGTTGGTGGATGAGTGGTGCTCAGACGCATGGCGGGCCGTCCACAAAGGTGCCAAGGACAAGCGTGCCCAAATGAGAGGTGTGCCACACCATCAAGGCAGCGCCAACTTATATCAATACGAGCGGAATTGGGTATGTGGTTTGCTTCATTATTCATGCAATTCATTCTGTCATGCTAGCTTGAGCCCTTTAATTACTAATACTATGGTCCTCTCTTTTAGGCGGGATACAATATGGCACCGGTGCCAGAGGTGTTTGACCTCTATGCCATGGCCCATACTGCCCCGTACAAGAAGGCCAAGGCATTCTCTACGTCTGACCTCGATCATCCAGAGAACTTCACCAACATCTCCTCCCACAACAAGCTCGTGAAGTACAGAGATGAGGGGAAGGCGAGGAAAGGGGAGGACTTTAACCCGAGCGGGCCCTTTGATCCGGAGCTGGTGATGATATCTGGTGGCGGGAGGTCCCATGGCTTGATAGCCATTGGAGATGGACTTATCCGTTGTCCTCGCACTCTCCCAGAGATTAAGGCGCGCCAAACGAGCTCAGATCTTGAGATAAGGCATCGTCCCCGGACAATCGAGCTCGCCTTCCAGGTTAGTTATACACTCAAATTTCTTTCAAGCATTACATTGTGTGTGTAGCCATCGATGATTACAATGCTAACGAGGAGTGGTGTTGCAGGCTGCTCTTCAGAGTGAGAGAGATAGAACCCAGGCGCTTCTGGCGGAGAGGGACCGGGAGGTGGAGGAGAAGCAGCGGGAGTTGGAGGAGAGGACGGCAAGGTTGATGGAGGAGGAGAGGGCACAGAATGACATGCAGAACCGGGCCATGTACGAGCTCCTCGTGGCAAGTTTCTTCTGCATATTAGCCAAATCATTCACTTAATGTTCTTTTCATTACTAACTAGTATGAGTGACCCATGAAAACCAAATGTGCAGTCTGTGTGCCAGAAGGCCGGTCAGAGCCCTCCGCCGATGCCAGAGATTGCTCCAGGGACCACGGTGAGTTTAATTTGAATGGTCATTAGTTACTAGTATTAACATTTGAGTGTCGTCATGCTAACGAGACATTGCAAATGATCTTTGGTGCAGCATGCCTCTAGACAAGCATCACACGATCCTTCTCCAGGTGGTGGTACCAGCACGAGCCACGCCGGTGCTTCACCTCCGTGATGACGGTAAGTTTTCTCTAGTGTTTTTCTTACCAAATGCATAAAGACCTAGACTTAGCTTTATTTCCTCCAAAATGCTTACCATAATGACCTAGACTTAGCTTATCTTCCTCCAAAATGACATAATTAGCTTACTTAGCTCCAAAATGATCTATACTTAGCTTTGTTTCCTCCAAAATGACCTAAGTTAGCTCTAATATGCTTAGTTACCTAGGTTTGCTCAATAATGACATACACTTAGATTACTTATGTAAAAAATGGCATAATTAGCTTACTTAGGTTTGAAATGGCATAACAACCTTGGTAACCTCATATATGTCATATAGTTAGCTTATTTTCCTCGAGGAATAAGAAGAAGAAAAACAAGGAAGAGGAGAAAAAGAAAGAACAGAAGAAGAAAAAGAAAGAATAAAAGAAGAAGAATGAGAAGGAAAAGGGTAAAAACCTTCTTCTTCTTCTTCTTCTTCTTCTTCTTCTTCTTCTTCTAGACTTCTTCTTCTTCTTCTAGTCTTCTTCTTCTTCTAGTCTTCTTCTTCTTCTTCTAGTCTTCTTCTTCTTCTAGTATTCTTCTTCTTCTTCTCCAAAATGACCTAAGTTAGCTCTAGTATGCTTAGTTACCTAGGTTAGCTCAATAATGACCTATACTAAGCTGCTTTATTACAAAAATGGCATAATATGCTTAGTTCACTCAAAAATGGCATATGCTTTGTTGCGGAGTAACAGAGACTAGCTGAGGGCGAGGTGACGATGAGTGTTGAAAGTGTGTCCAAGGTTGATATGATCACCATCGGCACGCTCGTAATACCTTCGGGATTGGTACTAAACCTAAATAATGGTTATTTGGTGCTTGCGTTGAGCATAAAACATTATATCTGGATATTGTTTATTACAAGACGGTTATTCATTTAAGCCAGAGAATAATATAATGGTTATTCTATTTATATGGATAATATCTTTTATGGTCATGCACCCCTTGTGAATGGTTTATTCTTGTTGAATCTCGATTGTAGTGATACACATATTCATAATATTGATGCCAAAAGATGCAAAGTTAATAATGATAGTACCACATATTTGTGGCACTACCGCTTAGGTTATATTGGTGTAAAGCACATGAAGAAACTCCATGCTGATGGACTTTTGGAATCTCTTGATTATGAATCACTTGAGACATGTGAACCATGCCTTATGGGCAAGATGACTAAAACTCCGTTCTCCGGAACAATCGAGCGAGCTAGTGACTTATTGGAAATAATAGATACTAATGTATGCGGTCCGATGAGTGCTGAAGCATGCGGTGGGTATCATTATTATCTTACCTTCATAGATGATTTGAGTAGATACGGGTATATTTACTTGATGAAACACAAGTCTGAAATTTTGAAAAGTTCAAGCAATTTCATAGTGAAGTTGAAGATCATCGTGACAAGAAGATAAAATGTCTACGATATGATCGTGGAGGTGAATATTTTGAGTTACGAGTTTGGTATGCATTTAAGACAATGTGGAATTGTTTCATAGTTCACGCCACCTGGAACACCACAGCGTAATGGTGTGTCTAAACATCGTAATCGTACCTATTGGATATGGTGTGTTCTATGATGTCTCTTACCGATTTGCCACTATCATTTTGGGGTTGTGCATTAGAGACAGCCACATCACTTTAAATAGGGCACCGTCAAAATCCGTTGAGACGACACCGTATGAGTTATGGTTTGGCAAGAAACCTAAGCTGTCGTTTCTTAAAGTTTGGGGATGCGACGCTTATGTCAAGAGGCTTCATCCTGATAAGCTCGAACCCAAAGCAGAGAAGTGCGTCTTCATAGGATATCCTAAAGAGACCATTGGGTATACCTTCTACCACAGATCTGAGGGCAAAATCTTTGTTGCCAGGAATGGGTCCTTTCTAGAGAAGGAGTTTCTCTCAAAAGAATTAAGTGGGAGGAAAGTAGAACTTGATGAGGTAATTGTACCTTCTCTCGAATTGGAAGGTAGCATATCACAGAAAGCAATTCCCGTGATGCCTACACCAATCGAAGAGGAAGCTAATGATGATGATCATGAAACTTCGGATCAAGTTGCTACTGAACTTTGTAGGTCGACCAGGACACGTTCCGCACTAGAGTGGTACGGTAATCCCATCCTGGAAGTCATGTTGTTAGACAATGGCGAACCTACAAACTATGAAGAAGCAATGATGAGCCCGAATTCTGACAGATGGCTTGAGGCCATGAAATCTGAGATAGGATCCATGTATGAGAACAAATTATGGACTTTGGTGGACTTGTCCGATGATCGGCAAGCCATTGAGAATAAATGGATCTTTAAGAAGAAGACAGACGCTGATGGTAATATCACCGCCTATAAAGCTCGACTTGTCAAAAAGGGTTTCCGACAAGTTCAAGGAGTTGACAACGATGAGACTTTCTCACCCGTAGCGATGCTTAAGTCTGTTAGAATTATGTTAGCAATTGCTGCATTTTTCAATTATGAAATCTGGCAGATGGATGTGAAAACCGCTTTCCTTAAGGAAGAGTTGTATATGATGCAACCTAAAGGTTTTGTGGATCCTAAGGATGCTAAAAAGGTATGCAAGCTCCAGCGATCCATCTATGGACTGGTGCAAGCATCTCAGAGTTGGAATATATGCTTTGATGAGGTGATCAAAGCTTTTGGGTTTATACGAAGTTTATGAAGAAACTTGTATTTACAAGAAAGTGAGTGGGAGCTCTATAGCATTTCTGATAGTATATGTGGATGACATATTGTTGATTGGAAATGATATAGAATTTCTGGAAAGCATAAAGGGTTGTTTGAAAGGGGTTTTTCAAAGGAAGACCTGGGTAAAACTGCTTACATATTGGGCATGAAGATCTATAGAGATAGATCAAGACGCTTGATAAGATTTTCACATAGTACATACCTTGACAAGATTTTGAAGGAGTTCAAAATGGATTAGTCAAAGAAGGAGTTCTTTCCTATATTGTAAGGTGTGAAGTTGAGTTAGACTCAAGGCTCGACCACGGCAGAAGAAAGAGAAAGGATGAAAGTCGTCCCCTATGCTTCAGCCATAGGCTCTATAATGTATGCCATGTTGTGTACCATACCTGATGTGTGCCTGGCCATGGGTCTGGCAAGGGGGTACAAGAGTGATCCAGGAGTGGATCACTGGATAGCAGTCAAAATTATCCTTAGAGGACTAAGGAAATGTTTCTCGGTTATGGAGGTGATAAACAGTTCGTCGTAAAGGGTTATGTTGATGCAAGCTTTGACACCGATCCGGATGACCCTGAGTTGCAAACTGGATATGTATAGTGGAGCAGTCATTTGGAATAGCTCCAAGTGGAGCGTGGTAGCAGCACTTGTAGTATCACATGGAGATTTGCAAAGTACACACGGATCTGAATGTTGCAGACCTATTGACTAAAACCTCTCTCACAAGCAAAACATGATCAAACCCCAGAACTCATTGGGTGTTAATCACATGGAGATGTGAACTAGATTATTGACTCTAGTGCAAGTGGGAGACTGTTGGAAATATGCCCTAGAGGCAATAATAAATTGGTTATTATCATATTTACCGTTCATGATAAATGTTTATTATTCATGCTATAATTGTATTGACCGGAAACTTAAATACATGTGTGAATACATAAACTACACCGTGTCCCTAGTATGCCTCTACTAGACTAGCTCGTTGATCAAAGATGGTTAAGATTTCCTAACCATAGACATGAGTTGTCATTTGATAACGGGATCACATCATTAGGAGAATGATGTGATGGACAAGACCCAACCGTAAGCTTAGCATCAGATTGTTTAGTTATTTGCTACAGCTTTCATCATGTTAAGTATCTGTTCCTTAGACCATGAGATCGTGCAACTCCTGGATACCGGAGGAATACCTTGTGTTCCGTCAAACGTCACTTCGTAACTGGGTGATCATAAAGGTGCTCTACAGGTATCTCTGAAGGTGTCTGTTGGATTGGCATGGATCGAGACAGGGATTTGTCGCTCCGTGTGACAGAGAGATATCTCTGGGCCCTCTCGGTAATACAACATCGTAAAGAGCTTGCAAGCAATGTGCCTAATGAGTTAGTCACGAGATCTTGTATTACGGAACGAGTAAAGAGACTTGCCGGTAACGAGATTGAACTAGGTATGGAGACACCGACGATCGAATCTCGGGCAAGTAACATACCGCCGGACAAAGGGAATTGCATACGAGATTGACTGAATCCTTGACATCGTGGTTCAACCGATAAAGATCTTCATGGAATACATAGGAACCAATATGGGCATCCAGGTCCTGCTATTGGTTATTGACCGGAGAGGTGTCTTGGTCATGTCTACATGATTCTCGAACCCGTAGGGTCCGCACGCTTAACGTTTGATGACGCTAGAGTAGTATTGGGATATGTGCATTGGTAACCAAATGTTGTTCGGAGTCCCGGATGAGATCCTTGATGTCACGAGGAGCTCCGGAATGGTCCGGAGGTAAAGATTTATATATAGGAAGTCCTGTTTTGGTCGTCGGAAAAGTTTCGGGCATTATCGGTATTGTACCGGGAGTGCCGAAAGCTGTCCGGGGGTCCACCTGCCCCCGGGGCCCACATGGGCTGTAGGGAGGGCGTCCAAAGGGGGGAAGGCACATGCGCCAAGGAGGAGGAGAGAGGGAAGAGTCCTAAGGGGGGAAGGCACCCCTCTAGGTGCCTTGGGGAGGGAGGAGACCTCCCTAGGCCCACGCCCCCTCCTTGGAGGAGGGGCTAGGCCTGCAACCCAGACCTTCCCCTTGCCTCCTATATATAGTGGGGGAGAGGGAGGGGCTGAACATAGCAATTCCTACGCCCCGACAGCAACCCTACCTCTCCCGCTACTCCCTTTTCTCCTCAGATTGATTCCGACAGCGTTTGGCGAAGCCCTGTCGGGATTGCACCACCACCACCTCCACCACGCCATCGTACTGGTTGAGATCCCATCTACTTATCCTCTCTTGCTTGCTAGATCAAGAAGGAGGAGACGTCATCGAGTCGCATGTGTGCTGAACGCGGAGGTGTCGTCCATTCAGCGCTAGATCGGATTGGATCGTGATTGGATCGCGAAGAGTACGACTACATCAACCGCGTTATATACGCTTCCGCTTTCGGTCTACAAGGGTATGTAGACACACTTCCCTCTCATTGCTATGCATCTCCTAGATTAGATCTTGGGTGTTTCATAGGAAATGTTTTGATTTTCATGCTTTGTTCCCCATCAGAGGGTACAATTATAGGGCACGAGAACCTCAAACTGTACATCTCCAATTATTATAAGAAGCTTTTCGGAGCACCCGAAGAAAATTTTGTGTCTCTAGATGAGAGCGCAATCGGGGATATACCTCAGCTCAACTCCGATGAGAATGAGGTGTTGGCTTCTCTGTTCACTGAGAAAGAGGTGTTTGATGCAATAACACAAATGAAACAAAATAAAGCCCCCGGACCGGATGGGTTCCCGGCGGAATTTTATAAGAGATGTTGGCATATCATAAAGGGTGATCTTATGCGTTTGTTCCAGGACTTGTTCGACGGTCACTTACAATTATTGACTAAATTTTGGAACAATAACGTTGTTGCCAAAGAAGGTGGAGGCAACCAGCATTGAGCAATTCAGGCTGATATGTCTTCTCAATGTATGCTTCAAGATCTTTACCAAGGTTGGCACGAATAGGTTAATGTGGATAGCTCATTCGGTAGTTCAACCAACCCAAACTGCTTTCATGCCAGGACGACACATCCTTGAAGGGGTTGTCGTCCTACATGAATCTCTCCATGAAATCCACACGAAGAAACTAGATGGTGTTATATTCAAAGTGGATTTTGAGAAAGCGTATGATAAGGTCAAGTGACCCTTCCTCCAGCAAGCCTTACGTATGAAGGTCTTCAATGAATCCTGGAGATTTCAGGTGGATGCATTCATATAGAAGGGTAGTGTTGGCATAAAAGTAAATGATGACACGGGGCATTACTTTCAGACACACAAGGGGCTAAGACAGGGGGACTCCATGTCTCCCGTGTTGTTCAACATAGTAGCGGATATGTTGGCAGTCCTCATTGGTCGGGCTAAAGAGAATGGACAAGTAGGAGGACTAGTTCCCCACCTGGTAGAGGGGGGGTATCCATTCTACAATACACTGACGACACCATTATTTTCATGGAGCACAACCTTGCGAAAGCCAGGAATATGAAGCTTGTGCTTTGCGTATTTGAGCAATTGTCTGGACTAAAAATAAATGATAACAAAAGCAAATTGTTCTGTTTTGGGAGAGCGAAAGAGGAACAAGATGAGTACAGACAATTGTTCGGCTACGAAATGGGTTCCCTACCGTTTAGTTACCTAGGGACCCCAATCCACCATAGGCGTTTAACAAACAAGGAATGGAAATGTATAGAAGATAGATTTGAAAAAAGACTAAGCTACTAGAAGGGCAAGCTAATGTCTTACAGAGGTCGGCTGGTGTTGATAAATTCGGTTTTGACGAGCTTGCCGATGTTCCTACTGTCTTTCTTTGAAGTGCCGGTAGGTGTGTGGAAAAGATTAGACTTCTATCGATCCCACTTCTTTTGGCAAAGTGACGAGACCAAGAAGAAATACCATTTGGCCCGATGGGATATTATATGCAGACCAAAGGACCAAGGTGGGTTAGGGATCGAGAACTTAGAGGTAAAGAACAGATGCTTGCTTAGCAAATGGCTATACAGGCTATCAGTGGAGACCGAGGGTATGTGGGTACAAATATTGCGGAATAAGTACTTACGCACTAAGACTTTGGCCCAGGTTACAGCTAGACCTACAAACTCACCTTTTTGGAAAGGGTTAATGAAGACAAAGGTCACCTTGTTCCAACGGGCGAAGTTCATCGTAGGTAAAGGTACCACTACTAGATTCTGGGAGGATACATGGCTAGGGGAAATGCCTCTGGCTCTACAGTATCCATCCTTATATAATATTGTGCAGTGAAAGGAAGATTATGTCGCCACAGTATTAAATTCGGTACCGCTTAATATCCAATTTAGGAGATCCCTAGTCGGAGAACGTTGGAACTAGTGGTTGCACCTTGTCCGCAGGTTGATGGAAGTTCAGCTATCGGACCATGAGGATATGATTCACTGGAAGTTAGTTGCGAACGGTATCTTTTTGGTGAAATCTATGTATCTGGACTTAATTGATTCCGGGCCACTGTCTAGGTCATTACACATCTGGAAGATTAAAGTTCCGCTCCAAATTAAGATTTTCATGTGGTTCGTTCACAAAGAAGTCATATTGACCAAAGATAACTTGCTAAAAAGAAGTTGGATCGGTAACTCCAGATGTTGTTTTTGTGACCACAATGAAACGATTAAACACCTCTTTCTCGACTGTCCACTTGCAAAATTATTATGGCGCTCAATTCATATAGCTTTTAACGTACACCCCCAACGAGCATAAACACGCACTACAAAAAAAAGACACATCCGTGCCATTTTGGGCCGAATGAATTTTTTTTCTGTCATGCTTATGACAGTTTATGACGATAATTGTGACAAAAGCACATATCATCATAGATGTGGTGGGCTCCTACTTCTATGACAAAAAATCATGACAGAAAATGGGCTTTTCATCCTGGGCGGGCCGGGGACGCACCTGCATGACATTCTTTGGGCCATCCATGACGGAAAAAATCGTGGTAGAAGCGAGGGCGAGGAAAATATCGGGGAGTTCCCGGTTAAGGTGGGTGGTCGGGGACGAGCGATGCATGGAGGTTTACGCGTTTCTCTCATACACGTACGCGTGTGTGTGCGAGGCGTTGGGCTCTAACTGAACCCGAGCGAGGCGTTGGCTTACTGAACCCGAGCGATTGCACTAGCTACGCTACTGAACCTGAGCGATCGATCCCTTGGCTGTTAACTGAACCCGAGCGATTCCTTCGCTACTGCTGCTAACTAAAGCCGATCGAACCTGCTGTCTCTTGATGAATAGTGATCATTGTTGGGTTGGATGAACAGTCCACGGTGGGGGTTGGATGAACAGGACCCTGTGGTAGTAGTAGGCCGTTGCCGCTGGATGAACAGGACCCCGACCGATCGAGGAGGCTGCCACACTCGAGCCGTTGGGATTGGATGAACATGACCCCGTGGAGGGTTGGTTGAATAGTAGCCGGTGGAGGCTGGATGAACAGTAGCTGGTGGAGGCAAAGGAAGGTCGCGGTGGATGAACAGTAGCAGGTGGAGGCTGGAGGAAGTCGACGGTGGATGAACAATAGCCCATGGAGGCTGGAGCGAGGCAGTAGACGGTGGATGAACAGTAGCCCGTGGAGTCCCGTTTTGCGATACGCCACACCCGTCCCGATGAACAGGACCCTGTTTCGACCGTAGGCGCTCCAACACAAGTCTGTTTCCTCCGTTTTGCGGGATGCCGCACCCCTCCCGATCAACAGCACCCCGTTTTGACCGTAGGACCTCGAACACAAGTCCGTTTCCTCCGTTTTGCGGTACGCCAGACCCCTCCCGATGAACAGGACCCCGTTTCGATCGTACCCGGTCAAACAGAAAGCCGTTTCCTCCGTTCTGCAGTACGTCAGGCCCCATTTCGGCTGTTTCGTCCAATCCGGTAGGCTCCCGATGAACACGACGCATTCCGTTGCCTCCCGATGAACACGACGCAGTTTCTCCGTTCTGACCCAGCCGGTTGGCTACCGATGAACAGGGTGCCGTTGTTGCCATCCATTGCCTCTCCATGTACACGTGCCCTGGCCGTATGTATGAGTAGGCGTTCGAGACCCTGGCCGTATGTACGTACGTGGCCATATTTTTTGGCATGTGGCTGTAAGTACGTGTACACGGTTTAGAAGGGACCGCCTGAACTGCTACGTCGGGGGCTCTACTACTACACGTGCCGCTGCTTGCTCGGCCATGGTTCATCGTTGCAGAGAGACCGATCGACCAGTATGTACGTACACATTCACGACCAGGCAGACAACGCTACGCACGCTTCAACCGGGTAGATCCCAGCCGTCAGGGAGGATAAGGAGGCACTCCCTTGCGTGCGAAGATATATGTGGTGGGTCCCAGCTGTCAGGGGGAGGAATCATTTTTTTTGCGCATAATAAGGAGGCACTTCCTTGCGTGCGAAGATGTATCTGGTGGGTCCAGCTATCAGCCTCACCTTGTACAGTCATCTTCCGATGGCTATCGTTCATTGACAATGTTGACCACGCCGCGCGGAGAGCACCAAGGCGGTGGATGACAGCGAGGCCTGGTAAGGGAACGATGCGGAGCCGAGGAAGATGAGGTAGTGGATGCCCACGCAGAGGGGAGTACGAGGGTTCACTGGTTCCGTTGTGGTGTGAGGCTGCCATCGCCGGAGAATAACACGGGGTGTGGGTGAGTAGAGGGAAGGCCTGGCCGGCAGTGGGATTAGGGTGGGGCGGTGTGGCCTACGCGGCAGCACTGCCGCCCACGGGAGGCAGGAGCAGGCGGTCCCACTGGCGCTGGTTTGGGCGGCTGGACCAAGAAGATCAGAGGTTGAAGAAGCAGCACGGTTGTTGGATTAACATCCAACGGTCCAGCTGCTAGAATCATTTGTTGACTAAGTTGACAAAGCCCTGCGTACGCATCAGCTTAGTACGTGTTAGCTTAGTAGGCCCACAAGTCAGCGTAATAAGGAGGCACTTGCTTGTGTGGGTCCCTACTGTTAGCCTCTCCACTTACATCCCTCTTCTGATGGCTGTCGTTTGTTGACCATGTTGACCATGCTGCGCCGAGAGCACCAACGCTGTGGACGACGGCGAGGCCCAGGAAGGGAATGACCCGAAGCCGGCGAAGCCACAACAGTGGATGCCCACGCTGAGGGTAGTACGAGGGTTGACTGGTCGGTTGCGGGGTGAGGCTGTTGTCGCCGGAAAATAACAGGAGGTGCGGGTGGGTAGAGGGATGGCCTGGCCAGCGGTGGGAGTAGGGTGGGCCGGTGAGGCCTGCGCGGCAGCACAGCCGACCACGAAAGGAGGGAGCAGGCAGTCCCGCCGACGCTAGTTTGGGAGGCTGGAGCAGGAAGATCAGAGATTGAAGAAGCACGATGGCGGTTGGATGGACATCCAACAGTCACTGCTCTGTGTTGACTAAGTTGACAAAGCCTTGCGTATGCGTAAAAAAAATTAGCACAGCGTCATCGTCAACCTAGTAGGCCCACAAGTCAACCTCCAAATCTGTGGAAGACAGCATACAACCCATTTGCCATTATTTTTAATAATTTACAGCCCATTTTCTAATTCTTAAGGATATTTTGAAGCCCATATTGTTTTTGTTAGCATTATAGACCATATTCTGGCCACTGCTAAAAAATTCAATAAAATTTTGCATATTTCGGTGGGGTCCAAACTCTTTTAATCATGAAATTTTGAGTCACATTAAAAATAATTATAAAAATAATTTTATTTCAAATTAAAATACAACAAAATTTTCCCCGCAAAAAAACAATGAAATTTAAAATCCTGAAAAAACAAAATTTGAATCTAGTTGCCGGTTTTCTGTGTTTTTAAAATATACAGGCCATTTCTTACTACTTATAGCCCATTTTCTGGGGAAGCCGAATACATCCATACTCGTCTTTATAGATTTGCAGCCCAGTAGGGCTGAGAAAAGCAAGTAGGCCTGGGTTGGGTATTGTCCAAAATAAAATATAACTGGGCTAGCCATTTTCAGAAAGAAAAAAGATATGAACTGGGCTCGTCACGTGCTTAAATAAAAGCCTGGGCTCCGTCTCTACAACTGGGCGAGCAGCTGTGTCCCTATTGTTACAATATTTCTCTTTTTAATAAAGGAAATGGCAAGCCATTTGCCTTGTTTCAAAGAAAATATGATAGTCACAGCCGAGTTGAAAAGGGCAACAACATCCAACTCAAGCTTACAAACGGTACGAAAGGCCAAGGATTAATTGTTCATGAAATTTAGACAAAACCCAGATTGAACATGGCAATAACATCTAACCCAACCACTGCGTTTGGTAGTCACAAACAAATGGATCGGTCTGATCCATAAAATCAACATCCTGTGCGAAAAATTTACTGGAACATGACCACAGGTTGTTGTAAATAGAGGCCGAGCACGTTCAGAAGCCCATTTGTCCACCTGAAACTTCTTTTTTTGCTGTTCAACATATCCGCCCGTGAGAAATTTCTTGTTGAATAACTTAAGCATCATGGACAATAGTAACCTCGCATTCAACAGGAAGAATGTGACAAAGCTTCTGTTTGCCTGGTTGGATGCATATCCTTCCATCGTTATTGTCCTCAAACGAATGTCATGAGAACTGAGAAAATCCCGGTGCTTATTACGCCACCGATTGGTTATATGTTTTTCTCCATGTGTTAGTGCCTAAGTAGACATGAAGATGGAAAACAGTTAAGGTCTAAAAAAAGAGTATGTCGAATGAGCGACAGCTGAACGATTAATTCTAGTACAATATATATGAGCTTTCGATGGCTGAATTCAATGTGCATGAAATCATCACCTTTATATACAAATTCTCCAGACATGGAAAGCATCACAGCAAGCCAATAATTGTGTTCGGATCATAACTAAACATTCCGATATATAAGATCTTGACAGAATCCAGCACCATTGATGGGCTATCCATGGACGAACTCTTCATTGAGCATATAACATAATATTAGTACCCAAAGTGTACCCCAAGATGATATAAAACTTATGCACACAAATGAAAAATGCAGCTTATGATTACAAAAATGTAGATGATAATATACGGTACCTGAATAAGTGTGGAGCCAAACACCAACTTCTGATAATTAAACGGATCAGGAATTACACCCAAGGTCTCCAGTTTAGGCATAGAGACGACAGTTATTTGCGAAGGTATATAACAATAATGAAGGAGCAAGCTTTGAAGTGAAGGGGCATCTTCGATGATGACCTATTTTCCTTCAAAGCAAATTCCAATGCTTTTAAGGTGAGGTGACTTTATTTGGAGACAACTGATAGGGATTTCTATTCCCAAAACAATCAGCAAGCGCTCTAGGGCAGGGCAACTAGAGTGGATGATGCTGTGCAGTGAGGCCTCCGACAGATAAACCACCACAAGCGAAAGTTTTTTTAGTAGTGGGAGTCAAAGCATTTGTACCAGATCGTCTAGTAGATGGCACCGGGTGAAGGTGGCGGTGTGGAGAGAGGAGGAAAACCACAAGATGGACAACGGTGCTGTGGTCACAAATTCTTGGCCTTCGGTTAGTGGTATGTAATTTTTGTGGTAATGTTAGAACTCAAACTGCTGGAGTTTTTCGAAATCAGGGGATGTTAGCCAGGCGTCCACCATGCAGGGTATGGACAGCAGGTAGCGTGTCGGGATGCAGAGGTGTTGAACGGAGCCCTAGTGGGAGGAGATGATGGCTCTGAGGAGTGCAAAATCGTGAACAACAGATAGCTGACGACAGTCGAGATTAAGGGGCGTGGCGCGCCATAGAGGGCGCCACCGAGTTGAGAGGACTTGGGTGCGGCAGCAATCCTTGATGGGGAGAAGCGAGATGATCTCCCCAAGGATGTCGTCCGGGAGATCGCTGATGCAGTCCACCTGAGATTCTACGGGTTCCTCGGATCTGGTGGGGGGGGGCTCGCCGCTTCTCCGCGCGCTACCGGGTACGGGATCTACAACCGGTGTCGCCGCTGGCGGGAGCCTCATCTTCTTTGCGCTGGGGCCAGCCGAATCCATTTTCCTTGCGGGCGTCGCACCAAGCTCACGGGTTTGAGCAGAGTAGCAAGAGACGAGCCTAGTGGCAATGCGAGTGCGAAAGAAGGAGGGCTGGGTTTTTCTGTAGGAGCGAGGAAGAAGAGGAGCAGGTGTTTTCTGTACGAGTGAGGAAGAAGGTGAGCGGGGGTTTTCTGTACGAGTGAGGAAGATGGGGAGCGGGGGGAATTGGTGGGAGACAGAAGCGGGAGAGTCCAGCGAGCTGCAGTAAGTGGAGGCGAGGAGGAAGCAGGGTTTTTCTGGGATCGCCCCTCTTCTAGAAATATGGGCTTTGCCTCGCAAAAAACAAAAACAAATGGGCTTTAAGATGGATAGGATTTTTTATCGACCTAGTCGACTGCCCGTGTTTCGTACTGGACGACCTTGTACTAGAGGCAGCCCATTAGAGACACCCTCCAGCTTATTGCCCATTCGAAAGAAAAAAAGAGACGCCTCCAGCTTATGGCTCCTCATCGGTAACATTTTTCAACTTGGAAAAAAGTTATAGCTCCTTCTTGGGCCGGCTTGGCATCCACCAAATTAGAGGATGTGGTACTGCATGCAGACACTCACACTGGTCGTTGCGCGGCAAAATGAGGGGTCAATTAACAGGCCCACAATATAGATTGTAAAGGTTGACACGCTAGTCAACATTCACACTAAACTAAGTTTCACAACATACGGTATGCATACTAGCTAACATTTACGAGCACTTAAGTGCAGCATGTTTACGCATCTAAATGATTCATAAGACTATAACCAAGACAAAACTGTGAGAAGGTGTGGAAATAAAGAAAAAATGATCGATGCCTCTCTGAGCAAAGGGCCTCCCTACGCACGCACATGCTTCTTTCTGCTCAATGTTACGTGCACTTTGAGCATGTTGGCAACTCCATAGCTAGCTTGATGGCTCATCTTGCAATTTACGCTGACACATTGCAGCAAACAGAGGAGGCAATAGAGATCACTCAACATCAGACCATTTTGTGCAGTTCCACTGAAATCATCTTCAATGTCCTGAATGTGAAAAGATAGGAAAGCAATAGCTGTACTTAAATGGTGTCGCAAAACAGTAGCACACATCAATAGCTCGGCATGAAAAAACACGATCATCTGGACAAAGGGGATACTGACCTGCGTGAGGAAGATTATGCATAATTTTATAGGTGGTTAGTTGATTTCCACCTTGGGATCTCCTATGATGGCACGGAGGAAATTCTATGCAATCGATGAGTGCAATTCCTTTCGTGTGGCTGTAGAAAATTTGTCCGACTAACCCCAATATCTTTTTTGTGTAGTTCCACCAAAATAATGCATCGCTGTTTGCATGACCCTACTCGCCGGCCAGGCCATCAATGACTCGGTCTCTTTTATCTTGCATTGATGGCACGGCTGCAGTGCTTGTTTGCTCCTCCACACATGACAGGCTCATTCCACACTGCAATCAGCAAGTCAATGTACGAATAAGCTTATTTCAACCTCCGTTGGTCATTCTACCTCGTTACGAATGTAGGAATACCTGGAGCACCGTGAGGTCAGCTGACAGCAGGTTACACTAAAATTGAGGTTTCTGCTTCCATTTGCACAAATAAGACACCATATGGAGATAGACAACCCTGTTTGCACAAAAATGTAACAGGGTTACTTAAGCAGTGTCATTTTTTTGCAGCGGCATATGATTAATAGCAGCATCTCATATGTTATCAATGGCATTACACTGACAGTATGAAAAAGTGCCATTAACTAAGAAGTGCCATCACATCAAATCAACACTGGCACTAGATTAACGGGGCTTACATTAACATGCATAACAATAGCATTATTACTCTATGATGACAGATTGACAGTAGCACTTGATCAGTACGTACGTGAACGGTTAACAGGAACGCTCGTTCTAACAAAGGGTGATACGGAAAGGAGAAACACATCGTCATGTCAACCATTGTGCAATTAAATTTTGTGCAGTTCCACGGAGATGCGGCTATGTTACCGGTGTCAGATTTTAGTGCAACGGCCGAAAACACTCTTTATGAGAAATAAAGCAAGACAGAAGCATTTCATAAAATGGTGGTGGCATTGATTTAGTTTATCAATGGCAATAGATTGACAGCAGATAACTTAACAGTGACATCACATTAACAGTGGCATTGTTTCATTTTACCTATGATGTTAGATTAACAGCAGCAGTAAGGGCATAGGGACAGGGGAGGCACAAGCATGTTTTACATCCACCGAGGCATAAAGTGGTGAGGCAGAGGTGTTGCCGAGTGCGGCAGACATGCAAAGCATGTCTCGATTTGTGCCTTTTTTTTGTTCTCGTCAGTGACCTTTCCTATGTGACCACAGGAAATCTAGACGTGCTCATTCTCGGTTGCATTGTCGACCCAACCCCCCCCCCCCACACACACACACACTTTCTATCCTTTTTGGACCAAGAGACCGGTCAGGCCAGCATCTTTATTTCCCTTTCCAACCAATAGATCGGTTCATTAGCCAGTATCTGCAGTACCTTTTTTCCTCTAATAGTAAAAAGTTAGGTGGTGTTCGAGTGTTCGACAAGCCGACGGAGCTAGCTACATGGGGAGCTTTGTAATACTAGAAGAATATCCACATGCAGGATGCAGCGACATGGGGAGCAATCCTAACTTGATAAAAAAAGGGATACAATGACGTGGGGAGTTGGGCCATTAGAACAAGGCTGGTTCTAAAAGTAGTTATACCTCCGGTCGGCGGGATGTGGCGAGGCAGTCGGCGGGATCTGCCAACACGACGGCATGGAGCAAGGGTGCGGAGGACCTCCCACGCCAGTGCCAGGTCAGAGAAGACGGCGTGCGTCGGCTTCCTCCCTCGCCACCGGCGACCACCAGTGGAAGGGATCCGGTCGGATCTGTGACAACCGGTGAGGAGAGAGAGAGAGAGAGAGAGAGAGAGAGAGAGAGAGAGAGAGAGATAGAGAGAAAGAGAGTGGACACCGTCGTCTTGTTTAGATTTGGAGAGCGTGAGAGAGTGAGAAGAAGAGAGCAACCCGAGCAAGCAAGTCCCGAAGTGGAGTAGTAATTGTTTTTCTCTCCGTAGCGATCATTTTAAATTGAATACGCGGGGAGCCATTTTCTCATTTAACGTACCAGTAAAAAGAAACTCGATCAATAACCGCGCCCGCGTTCAGGTCGCACTTGGTATGGCTGACATTTGGTCCCAGACCCCACATTAAGTGGACAACTAGTGTGTCAAATTGTCACGTTACCTGCCTTTTCGTGTGCAAATGCGCTCCACCGTGAGTGTACCCGCGCGTGTGCGTGAGGGGAGAGTGAAGTCCGCTTTATAAACCTTGAGGTTGTAGAGCTAGTCGAAAACAAATACTCACCTTTAAATCCCTAAGGTTTGTACCCCATCCTCTGTAATCCCGGTCATTTTTAACCTTAAGGGTGTGTGCGGTTCTAGGGGTTTTAACGGGGATTAAGTCATGTACAAGCCAAATTCCCCTCCATTTCTCTCCAAACCCCTTGGGAGGAGGTTGAACCGAAAAGGGCCTAAGACTAACCACAGTGGGAGTAACTTCAAGAGTAACATCGGGTCCAACTCAGCAAATTCTATGAGTAACATCACACATACCAAAACAAAATGACTCTATAACCTAATAAATGAAGCTTTGCATGACACTACACGTGTGATGACCACTGCAGCAATCCACTCAGGTTGTACGTAAACATGTTTATACTCTTCATTCATGATTTTTAGTACAAATAGGATGCACATGGCTATGTCATCTTCATACCAGCCACTATTGATGGGTGTCCACGCAGCGCCGCCGTGCTCACCTGCAACTGCAACCCGAGCTGCGCATGCAGCAACTACGACTGCAATGGAGTACTAGATGCACAAGGCATGTTGTTGGTGCTGCTTCCTGAGCAACGAGCCATCTAGACGAGCACGCGGTAATGGCCATCACCTGTGGAATGAAGGACGTCTTTCTTTCATCGCGTCCTGGCCATCACAAAGGTGGTGACGCACTTTGCGGGGTTGTCATAGACGGAATCCGTCGTCCCACTCCAGCGACGGACTGCGCTCGCCCAAGAGCGCAAACGTGGACGCAAATTCGTGCAAACACGGCCGGATTTCATATAAACATGACATATTTCATTACATTTACATTAAATAAGCTGTGATAATCCGGAGCTAAAGGTAGAATTAATATACCTAATCTAAATGGTCGCCGGCCGATCTCTTTGTCCTCCTCCAGCATCCGGCTGAAGAAGAATCGTGCAAGACACCGGTTGTTTTCGCCGGCGTCACCTCGGCGGTGGCCTTCATGGGATACAATCGGCGGTGGCCTCCCGTGTTCTACTTCTCCTCGATGATGGCGACAGGTGGGGACGTGCTGGTGACCTACCTCGTGGACATCCGCATAGTCGCGTAGCCGCGTCACCTCGTCGACATCCGCGTCATCTTCTTTCTCTGCCTGCATGGCGCGGCTACGCACACGTCGACGACGGATGGTGCAATCGCAGGCACTGGAGGTGTTGTACGACGCGGCGGCGTCGAGGGCAGCGATGATGCCCATGCCGCCGTGCTCCCCGACAAGCCGGCGTGGAGCAACTCGGCACTCTTCCTCGAGCAGGATTGGAGCGGCCAGCTGCGGAACCACGCGCTGGCTTATGGCGGCAACTGGCTCCGTCGGGCTAGGCGAGGTAGGTGGAGCAGCAGCTGCCTCGTTCATAACTGCCAGGCTCGGCAGGCCACCCAGACGGCTTTTATGCCGGAGAACTGCTCTTCCTGCTCATCGGATGCAGCCGAAAGAGTGGAGAAAATGGTGGAAGGAGGAGCTTGGCCGGCGTCCCGCTCCTGAACGGACATGTGGCCGGAGTGGGTTTCTCGCATTCCACGTGGGTTTAAATGTAGGTGTTTGAATGCGGCGTGGAGGCGGATACAGCTGGGAGTGCAGTGGGCGGCGCGCCGCTTCAATGGCGGACACAGTGAGAGGTTGCGTCCGCCCTAACTCCCTTGACCGTGTACGTCCGGATTTGAGCACAACATTATCCTAAGGTTGGTCATAGTGGGAATATTATAGCTAGTAGTAACATAACGCACCCCAATGCAAATTTGCTTATGTGGCAAGTAATTAATGAAAAGAGAGGTGCTTAGGGTAACATAATATGTTACTATAACTTAGCCCTTCCCAAGAATAAATGAGTCTATAAGTTAATAAATGCAATCATCTATATGTTACTACTTCTTTGTAACTTTGAACTATTAACTTAGTAACATAGGCTAGTGTCATATGCATGACACTAGTCTAAGTTACTCCCCACTATGACTAGCCAATGGACCTTGACGGTGTACGTCACCTTGTGTCCAGATTTGAGATGCCACGCACTGGCGGAGCTACGTGAGGCAAACCTGTGCCCTGGCCCACCCATGATTGGAGCAAAAACGAATTACATACATATGCACTATGCTCAACTCACTAGCCCAGTCCAGGATCTATACGTGAGGGCAAACTCTTGCTCAGCATGGCCCGCCCAGCGAGTTCTTTGTAGCTCCGCCACTGATACCACGTGTACCAGATGAATGACTCCAAAGTTCGACCCGTGATGCTAGGTGCGAGCCGAGGAACACTCTTGGAGAGACTCCCCCTCATAATTTTCCTACATTGGTCATTTGATTCATAGGATAGAATGCTATAGGAATTTTGCCTATGAAATCATGTGTTAATTGGCAATCCAGCATCCATTCCAACTTTTTTCACTTCCTTTGTTTTTCCTGTGTCAAACACTGTGTTAATGCTAGTATGGGATTCAAGTGGACATGCCACTCCAATCCTTTATTTTTCCTATTCCTGCATTTTAAGTTCCTATGAATGAAAGAAAAGAAACAGAGAGAGTACTTGCTCTAAATGATGTGCCACTGCAAGAGCCGCCTATATTAATTAACCATGCTCTAAAAAGGTGGCCTAGCTTTGGCTATAGTACTGTACTCCTACTAAAGATTAGTAGGTGACCTTGCGCCTGGCTCTTCGCCTCTTCCGGAAGTCAAACAATGATGATGGTACTACAGTAGTATATACTTCTGGCAATCTGACACCGAAGGAACTGCTGCACGTCCACCGCTTGTATAAAGCAAAAGCTTCTCCTCGTGCTGCGAGCCACCACGCGCGTGGGCGAGGGAGAGGGTGTAGTAAGAAAGCTTCTCATCGTTCTGCGAGTTGACAGGACACATCAAAGTTATTTATTACTCTCTCCAAAAAGGGCCGACCATGTCCATGGCTACCATCCTGCGCTCCGTCATTGAGTACGTGCACGATTCACGTGCCATCGAGGAGAAAAAATATTGCGTAGTACTACGTGCCATCGAAGTGCATGACTCACTTACGCACTGCTTATCTCCATTTTCTTGCATGACACGTACACCTTGATGCTAGATGTCCTGCGTATTGGCAAAAGGATGAACAAAGCTCACGTCTAAAACAAAAGAGTGGAAGAACATAGATTCCCGATGACCGAGAAGGAGCAAGGAACCTCGCCGTGGAGCGTCTGCACTCATAATATTTTATATTATTCAGCGATATAAATTCAACCAAATCTCTCCACGTTTAACCGAAAGAGTCCGAAACACATCATACATGGCCCACCTCACGCATTCAACATATTCCTCGGCCTCCGTGCGACACCTAGTTATAGTATATCCAGCAGCCCGTATCGCTTCGGGAAAACTTAGTTTTTGCCACTCTAGCTTTTGCCTACTTTGCTTATGCCACTCTATAATTTGACATATTATGTTCAAAAGTAACGCGATAGACCTTCGATTAACATGTGTTCAAAAAAGTGATTATTATAGTATATCCAGCAGCCCGTCGCTTCTCGCTTCTCGCTCCTCGTCCTTATAGCCCGTGCGACTGCATTGCACGTAACATCAAGATGCCTTTTTTTATAAAACACCTGTTGTGATTGATCCATGCGGGAGTAATCCCATGTGTAAAAACTAATGATATCTCGAGAAAGAGGAGAGATAAGGTGAGGAGGAGTGGGGCGTGGTGCTGATTGGTGGTCGGACTGAGCGGAGGCATGGGGATGGACGACGCCGACAGCGGCCAGCATGCCAGATTGTTCCAGAGGCTTCCTTTTTTAATTACTCAACAATGAGGTTATGGGAGATAAGGATGAACGAGGGAAGGCCTTATCTGCAAATGTGGAGAGAGGTGCGGGTATCTTTTTTGCAAAATTGCCATAGTTTGCTTTATATCCATCAGATATAGATTGGACGGTCTATATTGCAAGATGGCAGGCACACCATCATCACCAACTCGGTTTTTTATAAGAGCTAGCAAGATGCCCGTGCGTTGCACGAAACATCAAGATGCATTTGTATGAGTATTTTATCTTGTGGGAGAAAAGGATGAACGAGTGAAGGCCTTATTTGCAAATGTGGAGAGGGGTGTGGGTATCATTTTGCAAAATTGCCATAGTTTCCTTCCTATCCGTCAGATATAAATCAGACGGCCTACATTGCAGGATGGCAGGCACACCATCATCACCAACTCTACTTTTTATAAGAGTACTAGCAAGATGCCCGTGCATTGCACGGAACATCAAGATGCATTTTTTTACAAAACACCTGTTGTGATTGACCCATGCAGGAGTAATCCCATGTGTAAAAACTAATGATATCTCGTGAATTTCATCGAAAAAATGATATCTCGAGAAAGATGAGAGATAAGATGAGGAGGAGTGGGGCACGGTGGTGATTGGTGGTCGGACTTAGCGGAGGCATGGGGATGGACGACGCCGGTAGCGGCCACCATGCCAGATTGCTCCAGAGGCTTCCTTTTTTAATTACTCAACAATGAAGTTGTGGGAGATAAGGATGAACGAGAGAGGTGCGGGTATCCTTTTGCAAAATTGCCATAGTTTGCTTTCAATCTGTCAGATATAGATCGGACTGTCTATATTGCAAGATGGCAGGCACACCATCATCACCAACTCGGTTTTTTATAAGAGTAGATAAGTAGATAGTAGGTAAGTAGATAAGTAGAGATAGAGATATCCAGCAGCACGTCGCTTCTCGCTCCTCATCCTTATAGCCCGTGCGACACCTAGTTATAGTATAACTGAAAGAGTACTTGCTCTTTGAGCAAAAGGCCTCCCTAAGCACGCATTAATTTCCTGGGCATGCTTCTTTCTACTCAATGTTGCGTGCACTTTGAGCATGTTGGCAACTCCACTGCTAGCTTGGTGGCTCATCTTGCAATTAACGCCGACACATTGCAGCACTCCTGCAAGGCCCAGAGGTTAATTTGAGAACAAGTACCTCGAGGTTAATTTCACAGACATGACAAAAATTATTAAAAAGTAACGCGATAGACCTTCGATTAACATGTGTTCAAAAAACAAAAAATGTCGAAAATTTCAAAACAAAGACCTCGAGGTTCACCTAATTTGATGGGTCACTGTAAGGTTTAAATTAAACCTTTACAGCGATCCATCAAATTAGTTAATATCAAGTCCACTTCCCATCCGGTCACCCATCTCATGACTACTCCAGCCTCAGCATAGTTAACTTGGGAGTTCTGTTAGATGAGCTATCGGTAGGGAAGCTGGTCCTTGCTGATATAGGATGCCTCTTCGTATCCTTTGGCCCTGTTTGGATCCAGGGGTTAGAGTTAGTTTGAGCTAGTTTGGGCTCAAATAGCCCTAAAGTATCCAAACATGAGGGCTAGTTTGAGCTAGTTTCATCTAACCCACCCAAAAAAACTATCCCACCCAAGAGGTGCTAATTGGAGCTAGTTCTCCTAGTGCATTTGAAAGGATCGAGAAGAGGGGTCTAGAGGGGGGTGATTAGACCCTCAACAAGAAAAAGTAGCAGTTTTTAAGTTCTTCAAGTTGAGGTGGAGTTTTAGCACAAGTTTAAGCATTCACAATACATCTCAAGCAAGCATGGCAAGAGTATATGAGCAGCGGAAAGTAAAGCATGCAATTTGCTAGAAAGTAAAGGGATGGGATTGGAGTGTGCAAACGCAATTGGAGAACGCTTTCCGACGACCGAGAAGGAGCAAGGAACCTCGCGGTGGAGCGTTCTGGACTCTTAATATATTTTATATATTCAGCGATATAAAATCAACCCAATCTTCTCCACATCTAGTAGACCTCCGAAACACGGCAGCCCAGCGTAGTTTACATCATACATGGCCCACCTCACGCTATCACCATATTTCTTGGCCTCCGTGCGACACCTAGCTCTAGTAATCCACCAGCCCGTATCGCTTCTTGTCTCTCTCAAAGTACTACTCCCTTCATCCATACGTATATATATAGGGCCTAATGTATTCTTCGAGGTTGCCTTTGACTATTGATAAGATTTTAGATAATTTGAAAATTATATCATTCGAAGATCCTTTCACGTACGAAATTGATGGTATGCTTTGAGCAACTTGCATGTCCTATACTGTTAATCTCGAAAACTCATTAGGCCCTATATACATGGACAGACGGAGTACTTGATACAGTAAACGCTCACCATCTAGTAGTTCATTGGTTGGTTTCGATTTTTGAATTGAGTAGTGCTAGTACACTTGATGTTGTGCTGCTACTGTCCAATATTCGCGTGTGGTGGTTTCTAGAATAAAAAAGGAGGTAGTACTTACTATGGGAAAGGTAAAGTGATGGTTGCTTCGTCCGAGCAACTTATTACTCTGGGAATATTGGAGTACCAGCGGATTCAACGAAGAGTGAAATGACGGTTGCTTCATCCGAGCAACTTACTGTGGCGAAGGTGGGGCTCTATGATTTGATTGCTCACTAGTCATTATTACTGCGGCGCAACGACCAGCATGAATCTCCCCTGCAGTTGTGCACTCAATATTGGTGCATGGCAGGTGGAGCCGGATGAAGGATGTCCCACATGTCGGCGAAACAAAGTTGAATGGTTTCTAGCATTGCTATCAATCTTTCAAGATTTGTTTATATGTATGCATAATTTTCCAGCAAAATGAAATAGTACTGTAATGCTATGAAGGTTTCAACTTTGGTTCCTGCAAAAAAAGTTTCAACTAGTAGGATTCATGTGTCCTCTTGCCTCAAGGTTGTCTCGTTACAACATTCCATCAAATACAAATGAAACTACCATGGCTGCTAATGCATCTCAATGATTCGTAGATCAGCGCCAATATTCACTTCAAAACTGAAGACAAAGTTGTGAGAAGGTGTACAAATAAAAAATATATATAATTGATCGATGTTGTTCGTAGGCATGGCTCCATTTCATGGCCATGGTGTTCATTGGTTGGCAGCTAGTTTCACGCAACTCTGTAGCCAAGAAAGAGGTGTATGGAGCACATCACAATCCGATCATTTTGTGCAGCTCCGCTAAAATCGAGCTGATCAACCCTGTTGAAAGATCGAGAATGTTGCCTAGAGGGAGGGTGAATAGGCGCTTTAAAATAATTACGGTTTAAGCTTGAACAAATGCGGAATAAACCTAGCGATTAATTTGTCAAGCACAAAACCTACAACAACTAGGCTCTCCTATGTGCACCAACAACTTATGCTAAGCAAGATAAACAACTAAGTGATAGCAAGATATATGACAAGAAACAATATGGCTATCACAAAGTAAAGTGCATAAGTAAAGGGCTTGGGTAAGAGATAACCGAGGCACGTGGAGACGACGATGTATCCCGAAGTTCACACCCTTGCGGATGCTAATCTCCGTTTGGAGCGGTGTGGAGGCACAATGCTCCCCAAGAAGCCACTAGGGCCACCGTAATCTCCTCACGCCCTCGCACAATGCAAGATGCCATGATTCCACTAAGGGACCCTTGAGGGCGGTCACCGAACCAGGACAAATGGCAACCCTTGGGGGCGGTCACCGAACCCGTACACTTTGGCAACCCTTGGGGGCGGTCACCTAAACCCGTCAAATTGCTCGGGGCGATCTCCACAACCTAATTGGAGACCCCGACGCTTGCCTGGAGCTTTACACCATAATGATTGAGCCCCGAACACCACCAACCGTCTAGGGCGCCCAAGCACCCAAGAGGAACAAGCTCAAGGGTACCAAGCACCCAAGAGTAATAAGCTACTCAACTTCACTTCCACGTATCACCGTGGAGAACTCAAACCGATGCACCAAATGCAATGGCAAGGGCACACGGAGTTCTTGGCCGAATTCTTGACTTGTTCTTGGCCCTTCTTCTTGTTAATCATGGACTTCTTCTTCTTATTGGAGTTGAATCCAAGTCCACCTTTTTCATTGGGGGATTTTTGCACACTCAAGATATTGTTGAGTGTGACCTTCCCTTCATGACACTTTTCCAAGTCTTTCTTCAAAGAAGTGACTTGGGCCTTGAGCTCTTTGATTTCCTCTACATGGTTAGTCTCAACAAAAGTACTAGAGGAAGTATAAGCTTCAACGTTAGAGCAACAAGGCAAGGAAAGTAATTCATCACAAGATGTACCAATGTTATGAGTGGATGAATTACAAGGACTAGCACATGGCAATATAGCATTTTGACTTGAAGTAGTGCTAGTATCCACATGAGACTCACTAGATGTTACCTTAGTAATCATAGCCTCATGAGCTATCTTTAGCACATTGTGGGATACAAGAAGATCATCATGAGAGCTTGTGAGCTTTACATGATTTTCTTCCAATTTCCCAAAATTGCTAGATAGCAACTCAAGTTGAGCTCGTAGCTCAACATTCTCCTTCAAAATGGATGCTTCACAAGAAGTAGAGTTAGTAGCACAAGCATCATCAATAATAGCAAGAGGAGAAGGCAACTTGGCAAGCTCTTTAGAATATGAAGCTTTAAGTTGAGCATGAGACTCGGTGAGTTTGATGAGCTCACTCTTAATGACCCTTGAGCCATTTTCGAGGTGCTCAAAATCCTCAAGGAGTTTGGCATGCACAACTTCAAGCTTCGCAATTTTATTTTTGAAATCATTAGCCACCTCGAGAGCTCTATCACGGGATTCCTTTATTCTAGATAATTCTAGAGCAAAAGTCTCCTCAAGAGATTCCTTGGTGGTTTGTTCAGGTTCAAGAGCTTGAGAGAGGTCCGCGATCTCATTAGCGTAATCACGCTCATGACCTTCCATTTTCTCAATGGTGACCTCATGCTCCTCAAGATGAGATTCCAACTCATCAATATAATTCTTGCCCTCAATGGCAATGGACATGATTTCCATGAAGTTGGAACGAGCAATTTTATTTTTATGAAGAGCTTTAAAAATCATTTCCCCCTTAGTTTTTAAGGAGGCAACATTATCATTCTCTTCATCATTAGCATCAACATCATCATCAAGAGACATATTTGGGTTCAAGGTAGGAGATACCTTTGAAGCCTTGGCCATAAGGCAAAACGCAATAGATGATAATGTAGGATCCCTTGAAGCACCATTAAAAACCACATCTTGTTCCATGGAGTGTTGGGTTTCCTCTACATTGTTAGCACAACAACTCGAGGAAATAGATGCATTTTTATCATGGCAACAAGACATAGCAAGCATATCATCATGAGATCTAGTCAAGCAATTTCTACAAGATATGCACGGACTATCAACACAAGCATGTGAAACATTTGGAGTGCTCGAAGTGTTGGAGTCCAAAGATGGAGCATTGCTGTAAGTGCATCTAGTGCCCCTTAGTGATTTTGGTGTATTGAAGACTTATAGGTTAAGGGACTAATGAGTTTGTGAGTGTACACAGGTCTATAAGTCTATGAGGAGTTTGTTATTTACGATGAATGTCGACCCCTAAAAATGAATGTCTTCAACTGAAGACTTTGGTTTTCTTGAAGACTTTGAAAGTGAAGAAATTGGTGTGACCCTGAAGACTTGATATTCATGCGAGGATTATGAAGCGTGAAGACTTTTGTTTTCGTAGTTTCATTTTCTTCTTCTTGAGTCATAGGAAACACCGTACTGTAAAAGGGGGTCGAGGTAAATCTAAGGAAAAGTTTCCAAGTGATGCTCAACTCAAAATCCTACACCTACCCAATCCTTTCGAGTGAAGCCATTGGAAATCTCATTCAGTTTAGTCAAGTTCTTCAGTGACAGAGATGAAGTTCTTCTGTTCTCTGAGGAATTTGTTCTGACTGAGGAGTTCGGAATTCGCCAGTGCGGATTGCCTACAAGTGAGGAACATGGTAGCCCTGAGGAATTTGATACTCAAATATCCGACCGTTGCTGTGCTACGCGCCAGCTGTCCAAATATCCTACCCACCTAACGGTCATATCATTGAAGGGCATTTATGTCTTATCATGTCGGGCTGCTCCCTAGGCTATAAATAGCCGCCCCCTTCAACCACTAGCTGGTTGGCTGCTCCAAGAAATAGATTGACACTTGTCATTTAGAGCATCCCATCCTCCGAGGACTTTGAGCGAAAATCATCAAGTGAGGAAAAACCCAAAAACCCAAACACCTACAAACCCAAAGTGATTGAGCATCACTGAAGAGATTGTTCCTGTGTGGAACCGATGCTTGTTACCTTTGAGGACTGTGCATCCTCCAGACGGTTAGGCGTCATGGTCTAGAGCATCCAAGAGGAAATTGTGGATTGCCGAGTGACCGAGTATGTGAAGGTTTGGAAGTCACCTGAAGACTTACCATGAGTGATTGGGCGAGGTCTGTGTGACCTGAGCTCAAGGAGAATACGGTGAGGACTGTGTGTCCGGGACTGTGTGTCCTCAGGTTTAAATACCTAGCCGCTCTAACCAGACGTACAACTGTCACAGCAGTTGGAACTGGTCTACCAAATCATTGTCTTGACCGAGCTACTGGTTCTATTTCCTCAACCCTTTCATGTCCTCGCATACTTGCTATGTATTTGATCATTACTGTTTGAAGACTTTGACTGAAGACTTTCTCAATTTCCTCAGTTCAATTTCTTCAGTCAGTTTGTCTTCAGCCTGCTTATCCTGTGTTTACGCTTCTCGTACTCTGTGCTTGTTTTCATTTCATCATGATGACTGTGCTACTGCTCTGTTATGCTTGCATCTGAGTACTTATTCCGCTGCTATGTAGTTCGTCGCTTAGGAATTTCCTCACCTTGAAATTCCTCAGTGACGAATTTGTAAAAATCGCCTATTCACCCCCCACCTCTAGTCGATATAACGCACTTTCAATTGGTATCAGAGCAAGGTACTCCCTTGTTCTGTGTGATTTTGGTTTAACCACCTGGAGTTTTAGTTATGTCGACTGCAGGCATGATCAAGGTCTCGGCTGGGTGTCCTACCTTCGATGGGACGGACTACCCCTACTGGAAGAACAAGATGCGCATGCATCTTGAGGCAATTGACAACGATCTCTGGTACGTTGTGGAAAATGGTGTTCCCTCTGTCACTCCTTCCGTAAACGCTGCTGATGTGAAGAGATTCAAGCAACTCGACTCTCAAGCGAAGAATATCATATGTGGCCATCTGAGCAAAGGGCAGTATGGCAGAGTGAGTGCTTTGGAGACAGCTAAGCTTATCTGGGATAGGCTGTCCAAGGTCAACGAAGGAGTCTCAACTCAACGTGACTCTCGAGTTGACGTTCTTCGCAATCTCTTCAACCGCTTCAAAAGACTCGACAATGAAAATGTTCAGCAAACCTTTGATCGCCTCACTGACATTTCAAACGAGCTTCAAGCACTGGGTGCCACTGACATCACCGACCATGAGGTGGTGAAGAAATTGCTGAGGTCACTCGATTCTTCATTTGATACACTGGCACTGATGATTCAAGAACGTGGAGACTACAAGTCACTTGATCCTGCTGATATTCTTGAGAGGCTGAACACTCATGAATTCCAACTAGCTGAGAAGAGAGATCTCTACGGACCGAGCTATGGTAGATCTCGTGCACTGAAAGCCAAGGCAGTCTCTGAATCTGAAGATGAAGATTCTGGTAGCAGCCTTGGTGATCCTGAAGAACTGAGTCAGGAGCTAGCTATGCTCGTGAGGAAATTCCAGAAGTTCTCTAGACGTGGCCGATTTGGAAAATCCTCAAGAGGTGATGACATGAAATCAGATTCCTCATCCCGTGACTATAAGAAGAGAACTTGCCATAAATGCAAGAAACCTGGTCACTACATTACTGATTGTCCTCAGTGGGAGAAGGAATCAAAGAAGAAGAAATACAAGGATGATAGTTCAGATGACTCTAAGAAGAAGAAGAAGAAACCTTCAAAGTCCTCATCGTCAAAATCTTCAAAGTCTTCATCTCACAAGAAGAGCAGCTCCAAGAAAGCTCGGGCATTCATCGGCAAGGAAATGGACTCTGAAGCTGAATCTGAGGAACATGAGGAAGAGGAGGCATCTGAGGAGTCAGACTCTGGTGTGGCGAGCCTAGCCCTCGCTACTGCTTACGTTAGCAAGTCCATCTTCAACACTGAGGAAAATGGCTTCCCCAACACTGCTGATGACGGCAACGATGACTATGCTCCCACCTATTGCTTCATGGCAAAAGGTGCCAAGGTACTCAAATATCCCTCCTCTGAATCAAGTGAGGATGAATCTGATGATAACCTCAAACCCAGCTATTCCAAACTTGCTAATATTGCTGTTAAACAACAAAAGGCTTTGGAAAAGGTTCAAAATATGCTAGACAAAAGCGATGATATGTTAGGTGAGGAAATGGATCGAACTCAAACACTGACTGATAATCTTCAGCAACTACAGTCTAAGTTTGACACCCTTCAAGGTCGTCATGAAACTCTCTTAGCCGATCATGAGAAGCTTTCTTATGAATTTCTTCAAAGAAAGCAAGATCTTGAGAAGCTAAGGGTGAGTCAGGAAGATCTTCAGAAGGAAAATGATTCTTTGCTTGCTCAACAGATCAGTTCCGCTCGGGAAGAATTTATTCCACCATGCTTGAAATGCATTGAACGTGAAACTGCTAATTCTTCACCTGAATGTTCAAATGCTTCTATTGCTGCAAATTCTTCAACTATCTCTGTGGTCACAAATTCCTCATCTGAGGATACCACTAGTATCACTGACGAAAATGCAGGGTTGAAGGAATTGTATGTGACAGGCATGTACAAAAGCCTCAAAGGGCATCAGAATCTTTGTGATGTGCTCAAAAAGCAGATCTTGAACAGGAACCCTAGGAAAGAGGGTATTGCCTTTGAGAGGAAACTCAATGCTGATGGAACCTACTGGAAACCTGAGCAGTATCCCAAAACCTCATGGGTTGCTGCGAAGGGACCTCCCATGGATCCATCCACTTTATCTGGCTTTACTTGTGAATCCTCATATTCATCTGATGAGTCATTTGACTCCAACTATAAACTGTTCAAAAATCAGAATGGTGAGGTATTTGCTAGATATGTTGGATCTAACTGCAGGAATGGTCCCCTATGAAGAAAATCTGGGTTCCCAAAAGGTGCCTTGAAAGTCTTCAGGTGAATGTCCTCATGACACCACCTGTGAAGAATAAGAACTCCAGATCAAATTCTTCATATGGATCAAATTCTTCATATGGATCCAAGTCCTCTTATGGATCAAATTCCTCACATGGATCCAAGTCCTCACATGATCATCATCATACTAACGCTTCTGTTTCGCAGGGAAAATCTAAGAGTTCTGATTATGTGCATTATTCTTCAAATCATTATATTCATAGGTCCTCAAAGAATTTCTCTGCTTACTCATATGTCTATGCTAATCCCTCTCCTGTGAAACGAAGCACTCTGGCCTCAATGCCACCTTTCTCTTATGGAGCTCGCAGAATGATGAACTCTTTGCCACCCCTCCAGATGTGGGTGGTGAAGAAAAAGAACTAATCTCTTATGCAGGGTCAGGTCTCCAGACGAACTAAATCGTCTGAAGAATTTGCTGGAGACCTGAAATGCTTGAAAGGACGCAAGCTAATCATGAAGAAATGATTTATTCATTTCTCACGTCCTCACATTGCTATATATATATATATATACATATGTTGCTTTAATTGATGAAATATGTCTGATGAATTTGATGTCATATTCTTCACTCTGAAGTATATGAGTTCGTAAGATGCACTAATTCATCTGCAGGATGATTTACCCAAAGCTACTGAGTGGGTCCTCGATAGTGGATGTACAAATCACATGACCGGTGACAAGAGCTTACTGATGAACACTCCTTTATCTCCATCACACTTGAAGCATATCACCTACGCTGACAAAGGCAAAAGCAAGGTATTGGGTCTAGGTAGGGTTGCAATCTCAAAGGATCGACACATGGATAAAGTCATGCCTGTCGAGTCCCTCGGATTCAACCTCATGTCTGTCTCAATGCTTTGTGATCTTGATATGGTTGTTGTCTTTGGCAAATATCGTTGCTTAGTACTCATGGAATCTGACAATTCCAAAGTCTTCGAAGGCTTTAGGAGAGGAGACTTGTATATTGTTGATTTCTCTACAGGACCACAGCCTGCCACTTGTCTACTTGCTAAAGCTTCAGAAGGCTGGCTATGGCATCGACGACTGGGTCATGCTGGCATGAGGAACTTACACACGCTCATGAAGAAAAAGCACGTCATTGGCATCGAGGGTGTCAAATTCCTCAAAGATCATCTTTGTGGGGCTTGTGAGGCTGGAAAGATGACCAGAGCAAAGCACCCCTCAAAGACCATCATGACTACTTCTCGTCCGTTTGAATTGCTTCATATGGATCTCTTTGGCCCTACTCATTATGCCACACTAACAAATGCAGCATCTCTATATGGCTTTGTCATTGTTGATGACTATTCTCGTTACACATGGGTGCATGTCATTACTTACAAAACTGAAGTGCAGGAAGTCTTCAGACGATTTTCCTCAAGGGCTTCGATGAATTTCGGCGTGAAGATCAAGCATATACGTAGTGACAATGGGACCGAGATCAAGAATACTAGTCTTGATGACCATCTCGATGAACTTGGTATTACTCATGAGCTATCTGCCCCATACACTCCTCAGCAGAATGGCGTTGTGGAGCGCAAGAACAGGACTCTTGTTGAGATGGCTCGCACCATGCTTGATGAATACAAGACACCTCGTCACTTCTGGCCTGAGGTAATTGATACTGCATGCCACATCATCAATAGGGTATATATTCACAAATTCTTCAAGAAGACCTCATATGAACTACTCACTGACAAGAAACCCAATGTGAGTTATTTCAAAGTCTTCAGTGCTAAATGTTGGATTAGAGATCCTCATCACAATTCTAAATTTGCACCGAAAGCACATGAAGGTTTTATGCTTGCTTACGAAAAGGACTCGCACACCTACAGGGTCTTCAACACCTATCACAACAAGGTTGTTGAAACTGTAGATGTGCGGTTCAATGAAACTAACGGCTCGCAAAGAGAGCACCTACCTCCTGTGCTAGATGAAAAGACGCCTGAGGAAACCATCAAGTTCAAAGCTACTGAGGATGTCATTCCTACTGAAGAATCTGCTGAAGAAATCATTCCAGAACATGAAGAACAGCATGCTGGCGCACTTGAAGAAAATGGCTCTGAAGAAAATGCTGAGCCAAATCAAAGTCGTCAACCTGCTCATCCTCGCGTTGCAAATGAAGTACAGATTGAGAGAATCATCAACGACATCAACGCACCAGGTCCTCTGACTCGCTCAAAAGCTTCACATTTGTCTAACTTTTGTGGGCATTTTGCTTTCGTCTCTATCACAGAGCCCACCAAAGTTGATGAGGCATTTCTGGAGCCTGAATGGATTCAAGCAATGCAAGAGGAATTACATCAATTCAAGCTGAACAATGTATGGGAGCTTGTCAAGCGACCGGACCAATGCAAGCACAATATCATCGGTACCAAATGGATCTACCGCAACAAGCAAGATGAAAATGGCCTAGTGGTGAGGAACAAGGCTCGTCTTGTGGCTCAAGGCTACACACAGGTTGAAGGAATTGATTTCGATGAAACTTTTGCACCTGTTGCTAGACTTGAGGCTATTCGCATACTGCTTGCTTATGCTAACCATCATAATATCATCTTATATCAAATGGATGTGAAAAGTGCATTCCTCAATGGTAAGCTTGAGGAAGAAGTATATGTTGCTCAACCCCCAGGTTTTGAAGATCCTAAGCATCCTGACAAAGTCTTCAGACTCAATAAGGCCCTCTATGGCCTCAAGCAGGCCCCTCGGGCGTGGTATGATACTTTGAAGGAATTCCTCATGAAGAAAGGCTTCAAACCCGGTTCACTCGACCCAACTCTTTTCACCAAAACCTATGATGATGAATTATTCGTGTGCCAAATATATGTTGATGATATTATCTTTGGCTGTACTAACCAACATTACAGTGACGAATTTGCTTACATGATGAGTGAGGAATATCAAATGTCCATGATGGGAGAATTGAAATTCTTCTTAGGTCTTCAAATTTGTCAACAACGCAATGCCATCTTCATTTCTCAAGAGAAATACCTCAAGGACGTTCTGAGGAAATTCGGTATGCAAGAATGCAGAGGCGTCAAAATCCTTATGCCCACAAATGGCCATCTATGCACTGATGAAAATGGAATAGACTTCGATCAAAAGGTATACCGCTCCATGATTGCTCTTTATTGTACCTATGTGCATCTAGGCCGGATATTATGCTTAGTGTTTGCATGTGTGCCCGTTTTCAAGCTACACCGAAGGAATCACACAATAAGGCTGTGAAACATATTCTTCGATATCTAGCTCACACTCCAACACTTGGATTATGGTATCCCAAGGGCTCGGTTTTTGATCTCATTGGATATTCTGACTCTGACTATGCTGGTGTTTGTGTGGACCGCAAGTCAACTTCAGGCACATGTCATTTCCTCGGACGATCCTTAGTATGTTGGTCCTCGAAGAAGCAGAACTGCGTATCACTCTCTACTGCTGAAGCTGAGTATATTGCTGCTGGTTCTTGCTGTGCTCAATTGCTATGGATGAAGCAAACCCTCAAGGACTACGGCATCAATGTAAAGAATGTGCCACTCTACTGCGACAACGAGAGTGCCATCAAAATTGCTCATAACCCAGTTCAGCACTCGAAGACAAAGCACATCGAGATTCGTCATCATTTTCTTCGAGATCATGTGTTGAAGGGTGACATCTCTATTGATCCCGTGAAGTCTGAAGAACAACTAGCGGATATCTTCACAAAGCCCTTGGATGAGAAGAGATTTAGCAAATTGCGGTGTGAGCTAAATATCTTAGAATCTTCGAATGTCCTTTGAAAAGGACACACATCCTAACACTTATGCAAATTGATGACTTAGAAGTGCAACACACGAAGAAACATTTTTCTTCAATCAATGAAGACTAACCCTCTAAGTGTGAAGAATTTGATTCTCAGAGCCCTACGACAATTGTACGCGGTGTCTGAAATCATCATTCTTACACGTGGGTCACGCCACCACAAAAAGTTGAAAATCTTCAAAATTTGAGTTTTTCATCATTGTGCAAATTCTTCAACTTTGCAAAATCTTCACTCTTTCCGTCTGTGTTCTTCATTGACTATATATATATTTGAGTTTTCTGTCCTCTACAGCATTCACTTATTGCTAATTCTTCAAGTTGTTTTTCTTCTAAGTGAATGTGTTCGGACCCTTTCCCCCTCTATGCTAAACTCAATCCAGTCCGTTCACAAATTCTTCATGTGCGTTCTATTTGAAACCCGTTCAAAGTCTTCACTGTGTCCTTGACAGCTGAAGAATTTGCGAACGAAACCTTAAAATATTCTTATCTGAATTTTCGGCTTTTGCCGCTCAAACCATTCCATATCCCTCGATAAGATTTATCTATTCACCCGCGATCAAACACGATCTCCACTTCACAGTACGTGGGTGACACATGTCGCTAGGATGAGAAGGGTCAGGGGCATGTTCGTCCATTTTCCTCGGACGAGCGGTTTTTCACCTCTGCTATAAATACCCCTCGCCCTCCTCAGATTTCTCCTCCCGCTCGATCTCACTCCCCTCGCTTGAGCTCTCAGACCTAGCGCCACCGCTACACTCCATCGTCGCCGGTGAGGAAAAGTTTCACTGCCTCGACCTCGTCGCCGTCGTACTCACGCCGGCCGCGGAAATCTTCACTCCGCCGCCGCCGTAGCTGTTTTCCATCGCCAAGTTAGGGCGTGGAAGATCTGAACGGTCGAACATCTCCACTGCTACTCTCAGTTCGTCGTGTTCTTCGTCAAGGGTAAATAAAATTTATTTTTACTGCCCTTGTTGATTCTGATGATTTCCACAAAATCTTCAAAAGGTGTTTATTCTTCAACTTTCATGCTCTTAAACACCAACTTGCTTCTGTCCTTGATCAGTTTCTCTAAGCAACGTTTTTCTTCAAGATTCCTCAATTGTGTGGATTTTCAATCTACACAACTCTGGAACCTAAGTCAAAAATGCTTAGTGAAATTCCTCAAGACACCCCTGGTCAAATTCCTCAAACTTGATACTTTTGAAAAACTTCTGAGAACGCATATGACCTCTCCAAATTCTTCGCACCTATATTCTGTTCATAGGTACACATGTCCGCTGCTGAATCTCTAGGTTCTCATCAACTTAACTCATTTGCAGCGTTCCTTGAAGAAAAATTGCATACCTCATCAGAAAATTCGATTGTTCAAAATCCTCAAGTGAAGAAAATGGCTGATGGTAAAAGACCTCAGAAGGGAGGAAAAAGGCCAGAGACAAATACTGCTTTTGAGATCCCTGATGACATCTATGATGAATATTGTACTCCTGATGAAGCAACTCATGGCAAGGAGAACAAAAATCAGCGCAAAGTGCGCATTCAGAAGATTGAGAGGAGATGGGCAAGAGAATGGAGGGAATATCGCTATGTCACTCCCAAGTACATGAAGAAATTCGCTGTTAACCCTCCATGTCCAAGACCTCCATTGGCTCCTGGCCAAGAAGCTGATCCCACTAGCATCAGAAGAGGTGAGGAATTTCCTCAGGAGTGGGCTAAGCGTCAAGCCAAGCTGGCCAAAGTGGCTAAAGAGGCAGTGAAGAAATTCAATGAAGATTCTGTTGCTGCCGCCGCTGAGGCCTCTGCTATCAAGCCTAAGAAGGCTATGCTGAAGAAATCAGCTGTCAAGACAAGTTCCTCAGCTGCAATGCCCTCACGGCCAAGCTCTGCAATGCCCTCACGGCCAAGCTCTTCAAAGCCCTCACGGCCTGTTCCTCAAGCAAATTCCTCAAAAGCAGCTCCAACTCCCTCAGTTGCAAAATCCTCAGCTGCTCCTACAATGTCCTCAGCACCTATGCATCTTGCCACATGCCAAAGGACCACTGGAATCTCAATTGCTTCAGGAGTCTCTGCAAGTTCTTCAGCTCCACCTTAGTCTTCAACAACTCCGACCTTGCTGAAGAAAAAGGCCACCGCTGGACGAGGCACAAGACCAAGTCCTCACAAGAAGCAGGTCGCCTTTCAGGTTCCGTCAAGCGAAGACGAAGCTGATGATGAAGAATTAGCTGAGATCATCAGAGATCGACAACAAAGGGCCTCTAGTGCCAAAGGCAGTGCGGTGCCCCTCATGCTGGATCCACGGAAGATCCTTGATTTTATTGATCTATGGCACAAGAACCCTAACACACCTTTGCCTGAATTAAACCTCACTCCTGGTCAAAGTCACATGTTAACGGCCTTCATTACTGAAGAAAAATGGAAATTTGAAAAAGCCAGGCAGGTGAGGAAGGCTCAGTACAAGAAGGAGCATTTTCTGAAGAATAATGTTGTAAACATGTCTCCTGATGAACTTGTGACTATGCAGGCTGAGATCAAAGCACTCAGTGATGAATTTCATGCATTCCATGCAGATTGGCTAGGTGCCAAAGTCAGATTTGTCAGAATGGCAAAAGGATTTACTCACAAGTGTTGCAGCTTCATCGCAACCCAACTTTCCTCAGACTGGAACATCTGTTCAGTCTGCTGAAAAAAATGAAAGCGCCAGAGCTGATGAAGAAATTCCAGTCTCTGAAGAAAATGCCAGGGCAACCTCCAATATTGCGCCTGAAGAGCAATCCAGGCCAGTTGAAGCATCTGCTACTGTGCCTGAGGAATCTGAACAAGCCAGGGCAACTGCATCAGTTGTGCCTGAAGAAATTCAACCAAATTCCTCTGCTCCTCCTGCACCGATGACAAGCATCAACCTTCCTTCTGCAACAGAAGCGAAGAAAACCAAGGCTGCGGAGCGAGCAGCTATGAAGAAAAGGAAAGCATCTGCATCTTCAGAGTCTTCAGCTCCCAAGAAATTGAAGACTTTGACGAGTTCATCTGAAAACCCAATTGATGCTATTCCAATATCAAGCATGCCATCAAAGGAGATCATTCCCTTTGGTGAGGAATATGAAATTCCAAGTAAATCTGATGAAGAAGATCCTTCTGCTGCTTCGACAGAGCAGATGGATGAAGAAATTGAAGTGGATACTTTCCCTTCAACCCCACTGGTATCATCGCCCATGCCTCAGTTCACAGCTGAAGAGGCAGGCGTCGAAGAAATTGAAGAAGATGAGGATGTGGATATTGGGTCTACAACACCTATTCTGAATGCTGACTTTTGGGAAAGTCATCACCCCAATTCACCTCTGACGACCCCTCTACATCAAGTTCCTCAGTCCCCTGTGCCAACTGAAGAAATTCATACGGGCTCTGATGGACCTCAATCTATTCCTGAAGAAGTTCCAGCCGCTAGTGCTGAAGAAATGGAGGCCAAGGCTGTTGCTGAAATTCCTCAGCCTGTGGCTACAGTGGCTATACCTCAAGAGGCTATGAAGACTTCAACTGTTAATCTTCAGCCCAAGCCACAGAACCCTCACTCCAAGAAGCAGAAGTTTAATGCTGAGGATTTCTTCAATGAGCACATATTCTTCACTGACTACAATCCCTATGACTCTGCTCGACTTCGTCGCAAGCGCTTCTGGACTGCAAGCCAGATGAACTTCTATTCCTCATTGTTGTTTGATAAGGATAAGATCTTTGAACATGAGCAAATTCCTCATGTCGATATGGAATCGCTGCCCTGCTTCACCCCAGTCCTCAGTGTTCTTCATGACGCTGGGTTACTCAATTTCTGCACCGACATCTGCGATTGGAATGAAGAACTCATTCTTCAATTCTTCGCCATGCTGCACATTACTGGAAATGTTGATGATGTCAATTCATGGGTATTGGACTGGATGACTGAAAATACTCATTTCAAAGCACCGGCCTCTGAATTGCTTCATGCCGTCCCAATCAGTCCTCCCACTAAAGGTGCTAGGCTTCTCTATGTTGAACCTGAACTGTCTGATCATCTGATGCAAGTGCTGATGAAGCCTTTGAAGCCAGGCCAAGCTCCAAGGACCAAATTCCTCGTCAAGGAATTGCTCTATGTGCCAAGGACGGTTTATCGCATATTGACCAAAACCCTCAGTCCAATCAAGGGCCACAACTCTGATGATGAAGAAGTTGTTGGCATTATGAAGAATCTGCTGTTCAATATCATTCACGGTATTCCTATCAACTACCACGATTTCTTCATGAGGACTTTGGCCAATGCTGCTTGGTCACCTTTTGAGTTGAAGCCTTACGCTCCCTGGATCATGAAGTTCATCAGATCAAGGTCTTCAATTCATTATAAGGCTGATTTTCAAAATCATCTCAGCTATTTGCCCCCTATTGAAGTCCTTAAACGGACTATTTCCTCAGCTGACGAGAAGGGCAAGGCTGCAATTATTGATGAAGGTACTCATCCATTGGATGGACGGTTTCGCAAAGCTACTTCCTATTCCACCAATGATGACTCTGCAACTCAAGATTCGGCCGCCAAAGCTTCAGAACATCATCCTCAAGCCACAGCTCCGCGTGTGATGACTGATCGTGAACTTCTCCTTAGTCTTCATCAGAAAGTTGATCGAAATCACAAGTGGGTCAAGCGTCAGTTTGGTGCAATTCTTCAGAACATGATAGTCACTCAAAATACTGTGAAGAAGAATCACTACTACTTGCATGAAGTCTTTGACCGCACTTGGGCGATTCTGTCTAATCTTCATAGTGCTGAAGAACTCAAGGAGATGGGCTTCCAACAGGACTTTGACTGATCTCAGCCACCTTCGAAGAAATTCAAGAAAGTCAAAGTTCCTCAGCTTGTTGCCAGTTCATATTCTTCATCGCGCGAGACGGATGAAGCTGAAGACTTGAACGACACTGCGGCAGGCCCTACCTCAACGGACGACCCCAACAATGCTGGCGCTCCTCCATCGACATCATGATGATATTCTTCAGGGGCGTTAGTCCTCATTTTTTGTCCCTTTTGGTCATTCGATGACAAAGGGGGAGAAATTTGAGTTAGTCTTCAAGCGGGTCTTATATATGGGCTATATTTCTGTTAAGTTTCAACTCTTGCTCTTCTGAGGTGTTTGCTCTGATGAGTTGTAAACTTAAGTCCTATGGTGGTCTGATACTTTTGCTCTGTTTTTCTGCATGCTATTTCCTCAATACCATAATGCACGCATGCTGAATTTCGACAGACACCATATTTCATCATGCATTTCAAATTCTTCATATCATATGATAAATGCGTGTATGAATTTCAAGATATAGGAGGAGATCTCCATGATATTACTCAACAATGTGCATTTGCTATTTCAAAGCAAATTCTTCAAATATGCACATCTTCAGGGGGAGTTCTTCTATATCTTGCAGTCAAATTCCTCAATATCAGTATTTACACTTCATATGTTTATCCCCGTTGAAAACTTAACCTATATTGTCATCAATCACCAAAAAGGGGGAGATTGTAAGTGCATCTAGTGCCCCTTAGTGATTTTGGTGTATTGAAGACTTATAGGTTAAGGGACTAATGAGTTTGTGAGTGTACACAGGTCTATAAGTCTATGAGGAGTTTGTTATTTACGATGAATGTCGACCCCTAAAAATGAATGTCTTCAACTGAAGACTTTGGTTTTCTTGAAGACTTTGAAAGTGAAGAAATTGGTGTGACCCTGAAGACTTGATATTCATGCGAGGATTATGAAGCGTGAAGACTTTTGTTTTCGTAGTTTCATTTTCTTCTTCTTGAGTCATAGGAAACACCGTACTGTAAAAGGGGGTCGAGGTAAATCTAAGGAAAAGTTTCCAAGTGATGCTCAACTCAAAATCCTACACCTACCCAATCCTTTCGAGTGAAGCCATTGGAAATCTCATTCAGTTTAGTCAAGTTCTTCAGTGACAGAGACGAAGTTCTTCTGTTCTCTGAGGAATTTGTTCTGACTGAGGAGTTAGGAATTCGCCAGTGCGGATTGCCTACAAGTGAGGAACATGATAGCCCTGAGGAATTTGATACTCAAATATCCGACCGTTGCTGTGCTACGCGCCAGCTATCCAAATATCCTACCCACCTAACGGTCATATCATTGAAGGGCATTTATGTCTTATCATGTCGGGCTGCTCCCTAGGCTATAAATAGCCGCCCCCTTCAACCACTAGCTGGTTGGCTGCTCCAAGAAATAGATTGACACTTGTCATTTAGAGCATCCCATCCTCCGAGGACTTTGAGCGAAAATCATCAAGTGAGGAAAAACCCAAAAACCCAAACACCTACAAACCCAAAGTGATTGAGCATCACTGAAGAGATTGTTCCTGTGTGGAACCGACGCTTGTTACCTTTGAGGACTGTGCATCATCCAGACGGTTAGGCGTCATGGTCTAGAGCATCCAAGAGGAAATTGTGGATTGCCGAGTGACCGAGTATGTGAAGGTTTGGAAGTCACCTGAAGACTTACCACGAGTGATTGGGCGAGGTCTGTGTGACCTTAGCTCAAGGAGAATACGGTGAGGACTGTGTGTCCGGGACTGTGTGTCCTCAGGTTTAAATACCTAGCCGCTCTAACCAGACGTACAACTATCACAGCAGTTGGAACTGGTCTACCAAATCATTGTCTTCACCGAGCTACTGGTTCTATTTCCTCAACCCTTTCATTTCCTCGCATACTTGCTATGTATTTGATCATTACTGTTTGAAGACTTTGACTGAAGACTTTCTCAATTTCCTCAGTTCAATTTCTTCAGTCAGTTTGTCTTCAGCCTGCTTATCTTGTGTTTACGCTTCTCGTACTCTGTGCTTGTTTTCATTTCATCATGATGACTGTGCTACTGCTCTGTTATGCTTGCATCTGAGTACTTATTCCGCTGCTATGTAGTTCGTCGCTTAGGAATTTCCTCACCTTGAAATTTCTCAGTGACGAATTTGTAAAAATCGCCTATTCACCCCCCCTCTAGTCGATATAACGCACTTTCAATTGCAATAAGATAGAGATGAGGGATCATCAACAATAAGCACACTATAATCATTGCAATGAACACCACTACTCACCATATCATTACCTTGTGGCAATCCACATGTAGGTGAAGTAGAAGAAGTTGAGAAAGCAACACGGCCGGAGGTGGAGGGAGAACAATCATCCCCACAAAACTTGGACATGCCATATTTATCTTGAAGCTTTGTCCACAACTCATGAGCATCCTGAAACGGCATGAGTTGAAATATCACTACATTGCTCAAAGCATCGAAAAGCACATTAGAAGCTTGAGCATGGAGATAAGAGTTTTTCTCATCCTCTAAAGATAATCTTTGGGGATCCTTTGGAGGAGAAAAACCCATATCTACAATTCGCTCTAAATTTGGGTCCATGACCCTAAAGAGATTAAGCATGCGAATTACCCAAACATCAAAATTTGTGCCATCGAAACTAAGAGCGTCAGAGAATCCTAATCCCCTAGTCGACATCTTTACTCTCTAGGCGGTAAAGCCTAATAAAGAGAGATGAGGCTCTGATACCAATTGAAAGATCGAGGATGTCGCCTAGAGGGGGGTTGAATAGGCGCTTTAAAATAATTACGGTTTAGGCTTGAACAAATGCGGAATAAACCTAGCGGTTAATTTATCAAGCACAAAACCTACAACAACTAGGCTCACCTATGTGCACCAACAACTTATGCTAAGCAAGATAAACAACTAAGTGATAGCAAGATATATGACAAGAAACAATATGGCTATCACAAAGTAAAGTGCATAAGTAAAGGGCTTGGGTAAGAGATAACCGAGGCACGCGGAGACGACAATGTATCCCGAAGTTCACACCCTTGCGGATGCTAATCTCCGTTTGGAGCGGTGTGGAGGCACAATGCTCCCCAAGAAGCCACTAGGGCCACCGTAATCTTCTCATGCCCTCGCACAATGCAAGATGCCGTGATTCCACTAAGGGACCCTTGAGGGCGGTCACCGAACCCATACAAATGGCAACCCTTGGGGGCGGTCACCGAACCCGTACACTTTGGCAACCCTTGGGGGCGGTCACCTAAACCCATCAAATTGCTCGGGGCGATCTCCACAACCTAATTGGAGACCCCGGCACTTGCCCGGAGCTTTACACCACAATGATTGAGCCCCGAACACCACCAACCGTCTAGGGCGCCCAAGCACCCAAGAGGAACAAGCTCAAGGGTACCAAGCACCCAAGAGTAATAACCTACTCAACTTCACTTCCACGTATCACCGTGGAGAACTCAAACCGATGCACCAAATGCAATGGCAAGGGCACACGGAGTGCCCAAGTCCTTCTCTCTCAAGTCCCACCAAAGCAACTAATGCTAGGGAGGAAAATGAGAGGAAGAACGAAGAAGAGAACATGAAGAACTCCAAGATCTAGATCCAAAGGGTTCCCCTCACCTAGAGGAGAAAGTGATTGGTGGAAACATAGATCTAGATCTCCTCTCTCTTTCCCCCCAAAAACTAGCAAGAATCCATGGAGGGATTTAGAGATAAGCAAGCTCAAGAGAGTCAACAATGGAGGAGAGAGAAGTGCTCAAGAACTTGCCAAAAAAGGATTGAACTCAAGGGGGAAGAAGACCCCCTTTTATAGAAGGGGGAAAATCCAACCGTTACCCACTTACTCAGCCCGTGACACGCGGTAGTACAGCACACGTCCGCGGTACTACCGCAAGGAGTTACGGTACTACCGCTAGCCGGTGCAGTACTACCGCTCGGGCGGCAGTGACCAGATGAGGCCCTGTTGTGTTAAAACAACGAGCGGTAGAACCGCCGGAGCGGTACTACCGCGCGCCCTTGCGGTACTACCGCAAGGCAAGGTTCGACTAGGCTGGGAAGGCACGGACTAATAAAATTACATCCGTGGCTACTTCCGCTGATTCTCGGTCAGTGCAAAAATCCGGCACGGTACTACCGCACACTGAGAGCGGTACTACCGCGTAGGGCGCGGATGTAAAAAATTACTTCCGCTCCTACTTCCGTGCATGCCAGTGTTCTAGGCTAGAGGCCACGGTACTACCACACCTGAGAGCGGTACTACCGCGTAGGGCGCAGATGTAAAAAATTACTTCCGCTCCTACTTCCGCGCATGCCAGTGTTCTGGGCTAGAGGCCACGGTACTACCGCACCTGAGGAGCGGTACTACCGCATAGGGCGGTACTACCGCTTCCCTGGCCGGTACTACCATGGGCCACTGCGGTACTACTGCTCCGTCGAGCAGTACTACCGCACGCCACAGAACTATAGCACTTGTGAGCCTTCATTTTGCAGCTAAAGACAACAGAAGGATACAATAAAACCAGAACTGCCATAACTTCTGCAAATGAGCTCCGAATTGAGCAAACTCAAGCTTGTTGGAAAGAAGACAACGAGGCAGGGGAGGTATGCCTAGCTTATAGAGGAGTGAAACCTCCAACAGAGAAGAACCGGCATAACCTCCAACATCGAAAACATCATAGAAGATGCATGAGAACTCCGTTTTCGATGAACCCGAGCTTGTCATGAAAATGACCATAAGCTCCAAATCTCACAAGGAGAAGAACCAAACAAGAACCAATAAAGATGATGAAAGGATGCAAAGGTTTGAGCTCTCTACGAACGATACGATCAAGCTACTCAATGAGAGCCCCCCCCCCCCCCCCTTGATAGTACGGCAATCGATGCTATAACCCGGTCTCCCAACTACCACCATGAGACCGGTAAAAGAGAAAACCTATCAAGGGCAAACCTTTGCCTTGCACAAAGTCCACTTGAGCTAGATGATGACGATCTTGACTTCCTCAAGTTGGACCACCTTTCTTGATTGCGTTGGCTCGGTGAAGACTAGTAGATTGCTCCCCCATACCCCACTATGGGTGAGCCACTCTTCGGTACATCTTCACAAGCCCATTGCCACCACAATGAACAGCAAGCTTCAAGCATATGATCTCTTCTTGATGATCCACTTGAACTTGCACACCGCAACCTAACCCCACAAAGAACTCTCACGAAGATAATGGGTTAGTACACAAAGCGTAATTGACAATGCTTACCATACCATGGGATCGCTTGATCCCTCTCGATACATCTTCTACGCTTTGTGTGTTGATCAACTTGATTCACTCTTTGACTTAGTCTTGATCAACCTCTCACATGACCAATCTTTAGGTAATTCCTTGAATAGCACCTTGGTCATCACAAACTCTCATTGAAACCAACAAATGGACTCCAAGAAAAGCCTATGGATAAATCCTTCAAATATAACTCAAGGCAACCATTAGTCCATAGAGATTGTCATCAATTACCAAAACCAAACATGGGGGCACCGCATGTTCTTTCACCTATTTGCAAAGATATTCAGTCAGTGAGATTACAATAATAGTGGAACTAGATGATGAAACATAACACACACAAATAGAAGCCGATCACCTCTGCAATCTCTCTTTAAGACTAACTACTTGTTGGAAAAGATTAGGCTCGGAGTTGGATGAGGAGGATAGCAAAACTAATCTCCCTTTGTGCAGTCCCACTGAAATGTAGAAACGTTGCCCGTGTGACATTTCAGCAAAACTGCACAAAACACTCTTAAGAAAAAAAGTGATTTATGCAGTTCACCAAAAGGTCGCAATAGCGACAAGGTGAAATGGATAGCCCTGTTTGCCAAAAAGAGGTAGAAAGGAAACAATTACTGGCCAATAATGACACATACGCCGACAAAAAAGAAGCATATTCCTTGTCCTAAGGGAAGATAGCAGCACGGTTGTTTATGTAAAACGGTGTGAGGACGAGATTGCAACATGGAAAGTACGTCGGTCGAGCTACATTTTGGGCAAAGTACTAGGGAAGATCCACATGCAGGAATTTCCACATGCAGCGACATTGGAGGATGGGCAGTGGAGCAAGGCCGGAGGGGAGGAAGCTGTACCTGGGGGTCATCGGGATGTAACTATGACGACACCGGGCTGCCGGTGGGTGGGATCTGCCCTACCGCACCGAAGCTTGGTCAGAGAGAACGGTGGGTACCATAGATCGGGACGTGCTGCCTCGACGCCGTCGAACAGAGCAACGATGCACGTCCTCCCTTTCCGCCGGAGGACAGGATCGGGCCGGATCAGTGACCAGCGGTGAGAGAGAGAGAGAGAGGCCACCGCCGTCTTGTGTGAGAGAGTGTGAAGATAGACCAACCCCAGCAGGCAAGCTCCATTGTATATAATGGAGCGGATTACTTTTTTCTCGATAACAATCGTTTTATATTCTGTACGTGCCATTGAGCAATATAATTTTATTTCAAAATAACGCACCAATGCATCAAGTCGAACTTTGTTTCGTGCATGCGTGGTACACGACCTCCGTAAGTAAACAACCGCTACACGCTCTCAAATTAGCACGTGGGTTGCCATTTTGTACAAAAATGAGCTCCACCCGTGTACCCGCGCGGGTGTGGCTGGGAACGAGGCATGAGTACGTGCACCTATTCTCTTCGTGTACGTACACCACCTACGTGGGTGTGTGTGAGAGAGATACAAACCTAGAGAGAGATGGTGTGTGGGTTCATGAGTTTTTTTTGGGGGGTGCGTGAGAGATAGACAGGGAATATGTGTCGATGATATCTCAAACAAAAAATGTAACATATGCAATGTGTGTGAAACAGATGCCTGGATATATCATATATAGAGGGGGCGATCCACGAGAAGAGAGTGGAGGGATCATCGGCGTGAGATATCCATAGAATCGAAGAGATGGATGAAGTGTGTGTGTGCGCGATTGATAAAGAGTGCCATCGAATTTGTGTGTGCCCACGTCAAAGATATAGGGCGACTGGCCTACTGGAACATGAGAGGGGAGAGGTGCAGTTTGTCTCTGTGGCATGGATACCTACCTACAATGTTCGACTATCGGTGTGTGGGGGGGGGGGCAGAGACCTAACTATACAGGTAGAACGACTGGTATATATGTTTGGAGAAGGAGAGAGACCTAGCTATGTATTGGGGGAGATCGATCGGCATCCATGCATGCATATGTGTAGGAGAGGAATAAGGTTGGGAGAGAGACGGAGCTAGAGTGTCAGAGGGTTGGTGGTGGAGTTGCTTCTCACAAATGATGGGAGAGGCCTGCTAGACAAACGGAGGGTACGACTGCAATATCAATAAGAGAGGGGATGCCTGCCTGTCTGTGCATGTGCGTGTGAGAGACGGGTCGGGAAGCATGCATGGATGATGAGAGGGGACGATATGGTTGTGGTAAGCAGATGTAACTGCATAGGAAGATCAATCGTCGTGTGAAGGAGAAAGGGGGAGACATAACTTGTGAGGTACGTCGATCGGTGCGTGGGGAAAAAGAGCTATAGTCGACCTAGCTATATGTAGGGAGATCGATAGGTATACATGCATGCGTGTGCTATAAGCAAATAAGGTTCGGAGAGAATGGATAGAGAGAGAGGGATGCGGCTAGGAGGTGGTGCGAGAGGCCTACTATATCGAGGGGAAGGAGTGTGCGAGTCTGAGATCAATGAAAAGAGGGGCGGGAGTGTGCACGTGCGTGGAACCGTAATAGACAGAGGGGGCATGGACGGTGAGAAGAGAAGTGGAAAAGCCTGTGTTTGTGGTACGTACACCTAGCTAGAGAGGTATCTCGATCGGTGTGTGCCGGAAAGAAGGAGCTGGGGGCCTACACACATAGTGGGTGAATGACCTAAAGAGAAATAACGAATGTGCGCGATGGAGCTAGAGAATGCTGAGGGAGGGTGAGAGGGAGGCGGGCGTGTGCATGCATGAGAGAAAGTTAGCGGTAGCTACAAAGAGAAGAGGATTATGTGGGTATAAAAGACAAACAGAGATCATAATACTTTACTAGCAAGATGCCCGTGCATTGCACGGAACATCACGATGCATTTTTTAATTGGTGGTCGGACTTAGCGGAGGCATGGGGATGGACGACCCCGGCAGTGGCCACCATGCCAGATTGTTCCAGAGGCTTCCTTTTTTAATTACTCAACAATGAAGTTGTGGGAGATAAGGATGAACGAGAGAGGTGCGGGTATCCTTTTGCAAAATTGCCATAGTTTGTTTTCTATCCTTTAGATATAGATCGGACGGTCTATATTGCAAGATGGCAGGCACACCATCATCACCAACTCGTTTTTTTTATAAGAAGTAGAGATAAAAGCGGATTCGGATATTTGAACAAGAGTTCATAGTGTTTTAAACCGATGCATGCATGAATATAATGCTGATACGCATGTCGTGGTTATGAACATGTTATACTACATATAATATATATAACATTTATTTGAATTTTTGATAATGTGTGGCTTTTGCAGCTCAGGGCTAAATACTTGTCATAATGTAGGGGGCGGGGCACTATACTTTGTGTGATAAACATAGTGTACATATGAAACATGGTTTAGTATGAAGATCTAGTTAGTACATCGAATGTACTATTATTTGGAATCAACATGAAGTGTATTCAAAATTTTGAATTCGAGTTCATATATATAGTACACATAGTTCATATCTAACTCTATAGTAATTATGTGGTGTGTTGTTAAGATAATAGACAAATGATGGTTTAACTTGGCAACAATCATGATTGTAGATTCTTATTCAAATAGAGAAACGAATTCAAATATAGTTCGAATTGCAGCGGTAGTATATACATTTGGAATGCACTAAAATGTTCGTATGAGTAGGTTACATGCATTATAGAGGTAGCGAAAAAAATTAATTGGACATAACATGGATTCATAGTTTTGAATAGCATTTGTACAGTAAAACGGGACAAGACTCTCCATTTGTGTGGTGCGAATAATTTTTGTTTTTTTTCGTCGAGGGAAGTGTGAATTGATTTGGTACGTACATTATTACACGCTAGGCATGTCCCAAAATTTCAACTCGCGCCTTGTTATCCCGAAAATTGAGATATCGCTTTATCTGTTTGTGCTTCAAAAACTCGCGCCTTCACAACCCACGCCTTGCTATCCCGAAATTACAACACGCGCGAAAACTCCCTCCAGCTGCCAAATCCTGACACGCGAAACCCCCCTTCTATCCCTGAGCCGAAACGGCCGCTAGTTCAAATTGGTGGGGGTACTTTCGTAACACAGCCTACATTTTGGACAAGCGCGTCCCTAAGTCATGGTTCCCCCCCTCCCATCACCTCCTTTTCGCCATTTGAAAACCCAGGCCGCCATAACCTCTCTACTCCAGCCGCGAAACCCCACCCTCCACCGTCCGCCACCCCACCGTTGCCCAGCCGGAGCCTCTTCCCCGACGACATCGTCCACCGCAACAGCTCGACGTCCCTCATCCACTACCCCGGATGAGGATCCGTCGTCGATCTCGTCGTCCCACCGGTTCAGCCGCCCCGTCCTCCACCTCCAAGGAGCTGCTCCGACGATTGCCTCGTCTATCGCAGCTGCTCCATCCCCACAGCGCCGCCTTAACCTGCTCCACCGGAACCGTAGCATCCTCACCGACTCCTCGGACGAAGTCAAGGCCTACTCGGCGCCACCAAAGAGGTTGTACACTCATCGCATCGCACCTTCTCCTTAACTTGACCTCCCGGCGCCATCGGTGCTCGATCCCGCTCCCCCATGGCGCGGCTACCTCATAGTCGGCGCCGCCGGCGACATCTCCATGACAGCTCTTGTAACACCCCCTGTATTAAGCTACAGTGATCACCCTTTTTATGAGGCCATGTCATCATGATTAATAGTGCATAATCATCATTAGCATCATATTGCATTTCAACTCCTAAGTCAAATTCAAATTTAAATGAAAGTGGAATATAAAAGTTGTCCAACATAGAAACTAAAATGTCAGATAAATAACAAATATTCCAGAGGCTATTCTAAAATTGAAACCAACATCATTGGAATTGGATAAGTGACTCGAACAACCTCAAACAGTGGATAAAGATAATATTTAATAACCATTTATTAAATAGAAATAAAATGGAATTATGTTTGTCCAAACTAATTTAGGTGTTAAGGAATAATGCACTGGTATTTATGAAATAGGTCACACTTTTTACAAAAATCATTTGAGGCCTAAACATTTAACAGTGGAGAAAAGAGAATAAAGAAAGGAAAAAGAAACAGAAAAGGATATAAAGGAGCAACCCCCCCCCCCCCCCAGGCCAACTGGGCCGAAGCCCAGCCGGCGGCCCACCTGCGTCGCCCTAGCCTATAAGGCCCCCCCGGCCGAACCTAGCCCCCTCCCGATCCAACATTCCCCCCCCCCCGGTCGCCCCTCCCTCGGCTGGATCTGGATCGGGGCGATCCCCCGATCCCGTCCGCCCCGTCGCCACACGCCGCTCGCCGCCGCCGGAGCCCGCGCCTCCCCTCGGCCTGCAACTCGTCTCCGTCACCGTCGTCGCCGACGACCTCGTCCCGACGTGCCCTCGCTCGGGGCCGAGCCCGCCGCGCTCCCGTCTCGCTCGTCTCCGAGCCGCGTCGCGAACCGCCGTCGCCCTTGGACCTCGCCGGCTCTCCGGACTCCACCGACGCCGGCCTCCCCGTCGACCCGTCGTCTCCGGCCTCCACCCGAGCCCCTCTCGCGCTCGACGCCGACGGCCCCGCCTCGACCCAGTCGCCGACCCCCCTCCACGAGCTCGAGCCCGCTGCCCCGTCCCTGCGAATCTCGGTGAGGCCCCAGGCCTCCCCCTCCCCTGCCCCGTGCACGCGCACGCGCTCCGGCCCCTGCCTCGCCTCCGCACGCCGCCCGCCCGCACGCCGCACGCCGGCGCCGGCCCCCAGCGCTCCTCCCCGCGGCCGCCTCTCCACCGGCCACGGCCGGCGCGCCCCGCTCCGGCCTCTGGCCCTCGCCGCCACCCCCGGCCGGCCACCGCACCCTGGCCTCGGCCAGTGCGTGCGCGCGCGCGCGTTGACCCCCCCACCACGCGGACGCGTCCGGCTCTGGACGGGCACAGCGCGGACGAGTCCGGCTGTGCCACTGTCCAGTGGGCCCCCCCAGAACGTTTTAATAAAAAAAAAGGAAAGAAATAAAAATAAATAATTAAAATAATTAATTAATTATTTAGTTAATTAATTAGTTAATTAATCCTGATTAGGTTAATCTAATTAACTAATTAGTGTTAATTAAACAGTAATTAGTAATTAACTTAATTAACTGCTGACGTCAGCATGATGTCATGCTGACGTCATCAATCACTGTTTCGGATAATGTTGAATTAAATAATTAATTAAAATTTCAGAAATTAATAAAAACTTTAGAAAATCATATCTTTTAAACCGTAACTCCGATGAAAATATTTTATACATGAAACTTGCTCAGAACGACGATACGAACCCGAATACATCCTCCGTATTCCCGTCAGATGCCCGCAGCTATAAGAACATTGAACAATTAGACCGATTTCGATAAATGAATAGTGTCCAACCCTAATTAAATAAATCCGAATAAATTCCTAAATTAACTAAATCGCTTAGTTAGGCTGTATATCACCCTGGCCCTGCGTTTAGACATGTCATGCATCCCTGTTGCATTATTGCCGTGTGTTTACTGTTTCTTCCCCCTCTTCTCTTCGGTAGACTACGAGACCGACGCAGCTGCTGGTGCCCCGACCGACTACGTTGTTGACGACCCCTACTTGCCAGAGCAACCAGGCAAGCCCCCCCCCTTGATCACCAGATATCGCCTATTCTTCTCTATACTGCTTGCATTAGAGTAGTTGTAGCCTGTTACTGCTTTCCGTTAATCCTATTCTGATGCATAGCCTGTCATTGTTGCTACTGTTGTTGATACCTTACCTGCAATCCTAAATGCCTAGTGTAGGATGCTAGTTTGTCATCAGTGGCCCTACATTCTCGTCTGTCTGCTATGCTACATTATTGGGCCGTGCTCGCCACGGGTGGCGATTGCGGATATGTATACTACTTATTACATGTGACATCAGATGGATACTAAAGTCGGGTCGGCTCGTGGAGCACCCGCAGGTGATTCACGAATGGGGGCTGAAAGGATTGGCCTTCTCGACGGCCCCCTAAGTGACTCTTTGTTGCGGAGCGGCAGGGCAGGTTGTGACCACCTAGGAGAGAGGTGGGCCTGGCCCTGGTCGTCGTCCGCGGTGATCTCATAATAACACGTTTAACGAGATTGGATATTTGATCTGAGTCTGGCCACTGGCCTATACGCACTAACCAACTACGCGGGAGTAGTTGGGTATCCCGGCGTCGTGGTATCAGCTGAAGCCTTCTTGACGTCAGCGACTGAGCGGCGCGCGCCGTGTTGGACCGCGATAACGTAACCGCCGTGATCGTGTGGGTTGCTAGGTCTGCTCGCGGCCGCGTACGCAACGTGCAGGAGCGCACTGGGCGATGGGCCCAGACCCCAGAGTGCATAGGATTAGTCCGGCGTGCTGACCTCTCTGTTGAGCCTAGGTGGGGCTGCGACGTGTGGATCTTCCGAGGCCGAGCATGACCCAGGAAAGTGTGTCCGGCCAAAGGGGATCGAGCGTGTTGGGGAATATGTGGTGCACCCCTGTAGGGAAGTTTATCTATTCGAATAGCCGTGTCCCTCGGTAAAAGGATGACCCGGAGTTGTATTCCGACCTCATGACAACTAGAAATGGATACTTAATAAAACACACCCTTACAAGTGACAGATATAACCCGGTGGTCGCTCTCTCGCATGGTGGCGACGAGAGGATCGACGGGTAGGATTATGCTATACGTTGTTGCTTGGTTAACTTCCAACTACTCTCTTCTATTGCTTCAAGATGGAGGCTGCCAGAAGCGTAGTCTTCGACAGGACTAGCTATCCCCCTCTTATTCTGGCATTCTGCAGTTCAGTCCACCGATATTGCCTCTTTACACATATACCATGCATATGTAGTATAGATCCTTGCTTGCGAGTACTTTGGATGAGTACTCACGGTTGCTTTCCCCCTCCTTTTCCCCCTTTCCCTTCTTGCTGGTTGTCGCAACCAGATGTTGGAGCCCAGGAGCCAGACGCCACCTTCGACGACTACTACCACCAGGGCGGAGCCTACTACTACGTCCAGGACGCCGACGACCAGGAGTAGTTAGGAGGATCCCAGGCAGGAGGCCCTGCGCCTGTTCGATCGGTTGTATCCCTGTTTGTGCTAGCCATCTTATGGCACCTTGTTTAACCTATGTCTGTACTCAGATATTGTTGCTTCCGCTGACTCGTCTATGATCGAGCATTTGTATTCGAGCCCTCGTGGCCCCTGGCTTGTATTATTATGCTTGTATGACTTATTTATGTTTTAGAGTTGTGTTGTGATATCTTCCCGTGAGTCCCTGATCTTGATCGTACACGTTTGCGTGCATGATTAGTGTACGATCGAGCCGGGGGCGCCACAAGTTGGTATCAGAGCCGACTGCCTGTACGAATCCCCCTTTCCAATTCCTTGGCCGAAGTTGAGTCTAGACAAAGAAAACCGTTTTACTAACTTGGCTGTGTGGCTTACGGGCCCACATTGCCAACTGGGTGGTATTAGGATCTTTTATTCCTCGTCTATACTCTAGGACTCTGATCTCTCTTCTACTCGGGTTAAATGAAGTTTACTAACGCCGACACTTAGGATCTCGTAAATTCTGTCTACCCGGAGAGCTGGATATCTGCGCGATTTCCCTGCCGTTGATCTGATTAGTCTGATAATCATTTTCCTTTCCATTGTTTTGTCTAACCTTTCTCTCCGAGTTGTGTTAAAACCTCTTATTGTCGTTTGACAAACCTGAATTTCCTCTATTTTCAGATGGACCGTTTGTTTCCACCGCGTCCTACGACACAGCTTGTGCTTCGCACTTGGGCTCGTAATACCCCTGGGTTTCCAGCTGTCCTGATCGCTCTCATGACCAGACTTGGCTACCGTTGGTACCCTGAGTACTTGGTTTATGAGGATTACCGCGAGTTCAACCAGGAACAGTACTATGCTGAAGTTCGGATTTATGATCAGCAGAACAACTCAGACACCGAGCTACACCTTTTTCACGGATTAGGCGTGTCGATTGAGATGGCAGTCCATGATGCCGCCTACTCCGCTGTCGTACGTCTACGAGGGGAGCACCTTCTCTCTTTGTCAGGAAGAAGGATGGATCAAACCGATTGGTCCAAGATTACCGTCCTATTAACCAAGCAACTATCCAGAACAAATATCCCCTTCCTCGGATAAACGATCTGTATGATCAACTGGCGGGTTCATCAGTGTTCTCTAAACTCGACTTAAGGTTGGGTTACCACCAGATCCGTGTTCGTGAAGAGGATATCCCAAAGACCGCCTTCGTTACCCGATATGGCTCATACGAGTACACTGTCATGTCATTCGGCTTAACCAATGCTCCCGCCACATTCTCCCGCCTGATGAATTATATATTCATGGAATACCTTGACAAGTTTGTCGTGGTTTACCTGGATGATATCCTAGTATACTCCAAGAACAAAGAGGAACATGCTGAACATCTTCGACTTGTTCTGGAAAAACTTCGAGAGCATCAACTATATGCTAAGTTTTCCAAGTGTGAATTCTGGCTTCCCGAAGTAACATACCTTGGGCATGTCATCTCCAAGGATGGTATTGCCGTCAACCCCGAGCGAGTTCAGGCTATTCTTGATTGGGCTCCTCCAAAGAACGTCAAGCAAGTTCGAAGTTTTCTCGGACTCGCCAGCTATTGCCGTCGATTTGTCGAGAACTTCTCCAAGATCGCCAAGCCCCTGACTAACCTGCTTCATAAAGGCGTCAAGTTCGATTGGACGAAAAAGTGTCAGGAAAGTTTCCAGACGCTCAAAGACAAGCTGACTTCTGCCCCAGTGCTTGCCCCTCCTGATTCCCAGAAGGATTTTGTCATCTATTGTGATGCATCCCGTCAAGGATTAGGCGGTGTCCTAATGCAAGACCGCAGAGTAATTGCTTATGCTTCGCGTCAATTGCGTCCGCATGAAGGGAATTACCCAGTACATGACCTCGAGCTTGCTGCCGTCATCCATGCACTAAAACAGTGGCGACATTACCTTCTCGGTAATCGTTGCGAGATCTACACCGATCATCAAAGTCTGAAGTATCTGTTCACTCAGCCAGACCTGAACCTCCGTCAACAGAGATGGATGGAGACCGTAGCGGATTTTAACTTGGGTATTTCTTATACCCCTGGCAAGGCTAATGTAATGGCCGATGCCTTGAGCCGCAAGTCTTATTGCAGTCACCTCCAGTTTCACGAAGTTCAACCTTCGCTTATTGAAGAATTCAGAAAGCTGAATCTCCACATTGTTCCTCCTGGAGCACTCGCTTCCCCTCCTGAAGGTTCCTACAAAATGAACCTCCACGTTGTTTCCCAGGGTTCTCTTAATACCCTGGTTGCTAAACCAGATCTCGTGGACAGCATCAAGACGCTGCAGGGTTATGACTCTCAAGCCCACAAGATTAAGCGCTATCTCGCTGAAGGAAGGCCCTCGTTCTTCACTATTGATGATACTGGCACCTTGTTCTTTAAAAGTCGTCTAGTGGTCCCCTCTAAAGGTAACCTGGGTATGACTCAGGAGGTCATGCAAGAAGCTCACGACACTCCGTTGTCCATTCATCCCGGCAGTACCAAGATGTACCAAGACATCCGTCAAAGATTCTGGTGGTCAAACATGAAGCAAGACATTGCTCTCTATGTTGCTGAATGTGATGTTTGCCGTCGCGTCAAAGCAGAACATCAAAGGCCCGCCGGAACTCTGCAACCAATTGTTGTTCCTGAATGGAAATGGGACCATGTTGAAATGGACTTTATCACTGGGTTTCCCAAATCACAGAAAGGTAATGATGCTATTCTTGTCGTCATTGACCGACTTTCCAAAGTTGCACATTTTCTAGCCGTCAAAGAGACGATCACTGCTAGTCAGCTCGCAACTCTCTACATGTCCAGAATTGCTTCACTTCACGGTATTCCACTGGTTATCAGTTCAGACCGTGGCAGCTTATTCACTTCAAGATTCTGGGCAAGTTTCCAAGAAGCTATGGGAACTCATCTGTCCTTCAGCACCGCTTTTCACCCTCAGTCTCAAGGACAAGTTGAACGAGTCAACCAAGTTCTCGAAGACATGCTTCGAGCTTGTGTCATATCCTTCGGAAGGAAATGGGAAGAATCTCTCCCATATGCCGAATTCTCTTACAATAACAGCTATCAAGCCAGTCTGAAGATGGCCCCCTTCGAAGTATTGTACGGACGAAAGTGCCGAACCCCTCTGAATTGGTCAGAAACTGGGGAACGTCCACTCTTCGGTCCGGATATTATCCAACTTGCCGAAGATCAAGTTCGCGTTGTCCGCGAGCATTTGAAAACTGCTCAGTCACGTCAAAAGAGTCAGTATGACCGCAAACACAAAGATATGGTCTATCAACCTGGCGAAAAGGCTTATCTTCGAGTCACACCGATGAAAGGCACTCATCGGTTCGGGATCAAGGGCAAGCTAGCTCCTCGCTATATTGGTCCTTTCACTGTTCTTGAAAGGCGTGGTAGAGTGGCATATCAGTTAGAACTTCCACCGAACCTTTCTCAGGTTCACGATGTGTTCCACGTATCACAACTCCGCCGCTGCTTCAAAGCCCCTATCCGCGGAGTAGATCACGAATTGCTTGAACTGCAACAAGACCTCTCTTATAAAGAGCATCCGGTCCGCATTCTCGATCAAGCCGAGCGTCGCACACGCCAGAAGGTTATCAAGTTCCTCAAGGTTCAGTGGTCAAACCATTCTGATGATGAAGCCACTTGGGAACGCGAGGATCGTCTTCGCGATGAATACCCCGCTTTGTTTCTTTCTACCTCCTAAATCTCGGGACGAGATTTCTTGTAGTGGAGGAGATTTGTAACACCCCCTGTATTAAGCTACAGTGATCACCCTTTTTATGAGGCCATGTCATCATGATTAATAGTGCATAATCATCATTAGCATCATATTGCATTTCAACTCCTAAGTCAAATTCAAATTTAAATGAAAGTGGAATATAAAAGTTGTCCAACATAGAAACTCAAATGTCAGATAAATAACAAATATTCCAGAGGCTATTCTAAAATTGAAACCAACATCATTGGAATTGGATAAGTGACTCGAACAACCTCAAACAGTGGATAAAGATAATATTTAATAACCATTTATTAAATCTGAAATAAATATGGAATTATGTTTTGTCCAAACTAATTTTAGGTGTTAAGGAATAATGCACTGGTATTTATGAAATAGGTCACACTTTTTACAAAAACCATTTGAGGCCTAAACATTTAACAGTGGAGAAAAGAGAATAAAGAAAAGGAAAAGAACAGAAAAGGATAAAGGAGCCAACCCCCCCCCACGGCCAACTGGGCGAAGCCCAGCCGGCCGCCCACCTGCGTCGCCCCTGGCCTATAAGACCCCCCCCCGGCCGAACCCTAGCCCCTCCCGATCCACATTCCCCCCCCCCGGGTCGCCCTCCCTCGGCTGGATCTGGATCGGGGCGATCCCCCGATCCCGTCCGCCCCGTCGCCGGACGCCGCTCACGCCCGCCCGCCGCCCGGGAGCCGCGCCTCCCCCGCCGGCCTGCACCTCGTCTCCGTCGCCGTCGTCGCCGACGACCTCGTCCCGACGTGCCCGCCCTCGCTAGGGCCCGACCCGCGCGTCTCGCCGCCCCGTCTCCTCCTCGTCTCCGACGTCCGTCGCGAACCGCCTCGTTCCCTACCTCGCCGCCTCGCCTGACTCCACCACGCCTCCTCCCGTCGCCCTCGTATCTCCTCCACCACCCGCCCCTCCTCGCGCTCGACGCCGACGCCCCCCTCGACCCCGTCGCCGACCCCCTCCACGAGCTCGAGCCCGCTGCCCCGTCCCTGCGAATGCTCGTGAGGCCCCAGGCCTCCCCTCCCCTGCCCCGTGCACCGCACACGGCTCCGGCCCCTGCCGGTCGGGCCTGCCGCACTGCCGACCTCCCTCACGCCTTACTCCGGCTCCCTTCCCCCATCTCCTCCCCTCTTCCCGTCCTCTCCACCTTCCATCTTCTTCGCTCCCCTCCCTGCCGTCTTTCCCTCTCCTCCAGCCCCCTGCCTCGCACCTCTTACCCTTTCCAGTCTTCCAATTTGCTTTCGTCAGTCTTCGTCTTCTTTTTCCCCCCCCCCGCCTCACCCGACCCCTTACCATCGTCTTCCCGTCCGGCTCTGGACGGGCACAGCGCGGACGAGTCCGGCTGTGCCACTGTCCAGTGGGCCCCCCCCAGAACGTTTTAATAAAAAAGAAAAAAGAAAGAAATAAAAATAAATAATTAAAATAATTAAAATAATTAATTAATTAATTAGTTAATTAATCCTGATTAGGTTAATCTAATTAACTAATTAGTGTTAATTAAACAGTAATTAGTAATTAACTTAATTAACTGCTGATGTCAGCATGATGTCATGCTGACGTCATCAATCACTGTTTCGGATAATGTTGAATTAAATAATTAATTAAAATTTCAGGAATTAATAAAAACTTTAGAAAATCATATCTTTTAAACCGTAACTCCGATGAAAATATTTTATACATGAAACTTGCTCAGAACGACGATACGAACCCGAATACATCCTCCGTATTCCCGTCAGATGCCCGCAGCTATAAGAACGTTGAACAATTAGACCGATTTTGATAAATGAATAGTCTCCAACCCTAATTAAATAAATCCGAATAAATTCCTAAATTAACTAAATCGCTTAGTTAGGCTGTATATCACCCTGGCCCTGCGTTTAGACATGTCATGCATCCCTGTTGCATTATTGCCGTGTGTTTACTGTTTCTTCCCCCTCTTCTCTTCGGTAGACTACGAGACCGACGCAGCTGCTGGTGCCCCGACCGACTACGTTGTTGACGACCCCTACTTGCCAGAGCAACCAGGCAAGCCCCCCCCTTGATCACCAGATATCGCCTATTCTTCTCTATACGGCTTGCATTAGAGTAGTGTAGCCTGTTACTGCTTTCCGTTAATCCTATTCTGATGCATAGCCTGTCATTGTTGCTACTGTTGTTGATACCTTACCTGCAATCCTAAATGCCTAGTGTAGGATGCTAGTTTGTCATCAGTGGCCCTACATTCTCGTCTGTCTGCTATGCTACATTATTGGGCCGTGCTCGCCACGGGTGGCGATTGCGGATATGTATACTACTTATTACATGTGACATCAGATGGATACTAAAGTCGGGTCGGCTCGTGGAGCACCCGCAGGTGATTCACGAATGGGGGCTGAAAGGATTGGCCTTCTCGACGGCCCCCTAAGTGACTCTTTGTTGTGGAGCGGCAGGGCAGGTTGTGACCACCTAGGAGAGAGGTGGGCCTGGCCCTGGTCGTCGTCCGCGGTGATCTCATAATAACACGTTTAACGAGATTGGATATTTGATCTGAGTCTGGCCACTGGCCTATACGCACTAACCAACTACGCGGGAGTAGTTATGGGTATCCCGGCGTCGTGGTATCAACTGAAGCCTTCTTGACGTCAGCGACTGAGCGGCGCGCGCCGTGTTGGACCGCGATAACGTAACCGCCGTGATCGTGTGGGTTGCTAGGTCTGCTCGCGGCCGCATACGCAACGTGCAGGAGCGCACTGGGTGATGGGCCCAGACCCCAGAGTGCCTAGGATTAGTCCGGCGTGCTGACCTCTCTGTTGAGCCTAGGTGGGGCTGCGACATGTGGATCTTCCGAGGCCGGGCATGACCCAGGAAAGTGTGTCCGGCCAAAGGGGATCGAGCGTGTTGGGGAATATGTGGTGCACCCCTGCAGGGAAGTTTATCTATTCGAATAGCCGTGTCCCTCGGTAAAAGGACGACCCGGAGTTGTATTCCGACCTCATGACAACTAGAAATGGATACTTAATAAAACACACCCTTACAAGTGACAGATATAACCCGGTGGTCGCTCTCTCGCATGGTGGCGACGAGAGGATCGACGGGTAGGATTATGCTATACGTTGTTGCTTGGTTAACTTCCAACTACTCTCTTCTATTGCTTCAAGATGGAGGCTGCCAGAAGCGTAGTCTTCGACAAGACTAGCTATCCCCCTCTTATTCTGGCATTCTGCAGTTCAGTCCACCGATATTGCCTCTTTACACATATACCATGCATATGTAGTATAGATCCTTGCTTGCGAGTACTTTGGATGAGTACTCACGGTTGCTTTCCCCCTCCTTTTCCCCCTTTCCCTTCTTGCTGGTTGTCGCAACCAGATGTTGGAGCCCAGGAGCCAGACGCCACCTACGACGACTACTACCACCAGGGCGGAGCCTACTACTACGTCCAGGACGCCGACGACCAGGAGTAGTTAGGAGGATCCCAGGCAGGAGGCCCTGCGCCTGTTCGATCTGTTGTATCCCTGTTTGTGCTAGCCATCTTATGGCACCTTGTTTAACCTATGTCTGTACTCAGATATTGTTGCTTCCGCTGACTCGTCTATGATCGAGCATTTGTATTCGAGCCCTCGTGGCCCCTGGCTTGTATTATGATTCTTGTATGACTTATTTATGTTTTAGAGTTGTGTTGTGATATCTTCCCGTGAGTCCCTGATCTTGATCGTACACGTTTGCGTGCATGATTAGTGTACGATCGAGCACGGGGGCGCCACAGCTCTCCCCCTAGTGTGAGGCTCCCTTGGCGGCGGCGTCCATACCAGCCGGAGCTGTTGCTGCTGCTCCGGCTCTCGCTCGCTCGTGCCAGCAGCTCTGGCTCTCGCTCGCTCACGCTACTGCTCTACTGCTGCTACTGCTCCAGCTCTCGCTCGCTCACGCTGCTGCTGCTGCTGCTCCGGCTCTCGCTCGCGCGCGCTACTGCTGCTGCTGCTTCGGCTCTCACTCGTGCTGCTGCTCTGCTCTTCCCCTCGCTCGTGCTGCTGCTCTGTTCTTGCCCTCGCTCGCGCTGCTGATGCTGCTACACGGGCTGCTGCAGCTACACGAGTTGTTGCTCTGGCTCTAGTTCACGCTGCTGCTCCAGGCACTGCTGCTCCGGCTGCTATCTGCTACCGTGTTCCCTGTTGATTGCCTGCTGATTTAGATCACTGTTTCTCTACTGCTAGTGCTCAAGCGGCCTAAACTACATGTGAAGTGCATCTCTGCTACCAGTGCGTTCCATTTCGACAGTAACATTCAGATTCCACAGTAAATTTCAGTTTCGACAGTTAAGTTCAGAGTCAACAGTTTTTACCTCATCTGTTGTAGTCTGGTGTTTTTTGGTGATGTAAATTTTACATCTGCCACTTTTTGGTAATGTATTTTACATCATCTATTGGAGATGCTATTAGAATCCCACTTGAGATTAACGATGTCTGTCTTGTGCTGCTTCAGCCTCGACGTCTTACGGCTCGCCGGAGCTGTTCCAACGACGGAACCATCCATCACAACAGAGCAGTACCCTGGACGCCGTCTACAGACGCCTCAGATCTTCCACCACACCTCCGACAGCCACCTCTACTGCAACTTCTTCAGCGACCAACCCAATGATGCTGAGGTCGACACGGCTATGCCAAAGAGGTTGTACACTTGTCACATCACTTATTACTCTACATTCATGTCGATCCATTAGGGCTATTCTGGTTCAAAGGAAAAAGTAAAGGAAAAACATAGCAATAGGAAATTTTCCTATGGTACTCTACTATTCAATTATTCAAGCATTTGGTTGAAAGGAATGGAGCAAAACATCCATCTGGACCTACTTTTCCTATGCATGAAAACAAGACTAAGTGCATTAGTGGCAGAATAACATTCTAACTGTACACACTTTCATATGGTTTAACATTAATTTGGCCATGTTTCTTTGCATTCCTCTGCTCTTCCAATTCCTGTGAACCAAACACCCAAGTTGACAGAAATCATGTGTTTACAAATGCTCTATTTCCCACATGCATTCCTATCCTATTCCAGTGTTTTTCCTATCCCTGCGGTTTTAGAATCCTGCAAGCCAAAGGAGCCCTTACAGAATTACTTCAGTTACAGATAGGTGTCGAAGAAAACTTTGTGTGGTTTGTCCTGCTCCTGCCGCGATGTCGTCCACCTCACTTGACCTGCTCCATCGACAGAAGCATCCACCATACCAGACATCTCGACTCCCGACCGTCTTTCACCGCCTCAGATCTCCTTCCCTACCGCCGGCATCCACCGCAACTGCATCACCATCATCGACTCGGCAGATGAACCTGAGGAGTACACGGGTCCACAAGAGAGGTCGCACTCTTTTGTTTCTGCTTATGTTATGCATTGCTTAATATTACCTACTACTTTATCGTCCTGTTCACCTCTTAGACTCCAAGTCAGGTCCGAATTAATGTTCAAACTTGAGTTTTAAAATGTTTGTGGCTTGTGGGGCACATATCGAGGCAGCAATGAATGCTATCTCTATCCATTATCTGGTTCACCTAGGGTATGTCTATGTTGTTCATCTTGGGTGGGAAACAAACAGTAAAGTAATCATCATCTGCCTTTTTATAAAAGTAAAGCTATCAGCAGCCTGCTATCATTATTTTTGGATCTATCCACTAGTTGTTACCATCACTCTAGATTTCTGCATGCTCTCCTTACATAATCTCACTATATTTTTTTGTATGCATGTTAGATATTGTACAGTCATGCTGAACATGTAGAGAAAAAGAGGAGTTTTGCGCGGCAATACAATGTCATGCAGACATCGCTCCATGGTGGGTGCAATGGCAAACCCTCCCTCCCCCCCCCCTCCAGATTGTAATCCAGAGGAAGATATCTGTTCTGAGGCAGATTCAGACGGAGCTGACCACTCCTATTTCCCCCCCCCCCCCCCCCCAAGGTGTTTGCTCTAACTTGGCATGATGATGTTGGTCATATCATGCATATGTTGCCTTGCAGTACCTACTTTCGACATCATATATGTCATCTGCTTAGTTTAGACATGTTCTATAATGCCACCTGTTTAGTTTCTATATCATATATGTGAATTATGCAATCTCATCTCTTTTAGCCAGCAATAATATATGTGAAACATGCAATGCCATCCTGTTTAACCAGGCATCATATATTTGAATTATATCTTGCCAATCCTTTTCTTCATTACATTTCCATTTGTCGACAATGTTTGTACGTTCTACTACTCTTCCTGTGAATCAGCCATTTGAGTGGGTGATGGAAAAATCTGGAGTGAAAATAAGGTCTTCAGAGCAGACAGTGCTACCTGTCGAAGCAGATCTCTTGCTGGGTCCCGATAGCTCCTCAGAGATGAACTCAGAGACAGATGACCAATTCTATTCCCCCACTGAGGTGTATGCTCTAACTTGGCACAGTTATACTACTCATATCATGCATATGGTGTGTTGCATTGCATAGTTTAGACATCATATACACAATATTCAACACCATGTTCTTAGTTCAGACATCATATATGCGAATGCCCTCTGCTTAGTATATAAATCACACGTGTGAATTATATCATGCGATCCTGATTAATTAGATAACATGTATGTGAATTATGTCATGCGAACCTATTTACTAAAGACATCATATAATTATCTCATGCCATCCTGTTTAGTTAGTCATCATATCTTTGAATTATGTCATGCTATGCTATCCAGTTTAGATAGACATCATATATGTGAAATTATGTCATGCTATGCTTTTTAGTTAAACAATATACATGTGAACTATTGCATGCCCTCTTTTTTCCACACTATCTATTGCATCTGTCTCTCATACAAGGTCTGTACATTCAACTACTTTTCTTGTTTATCAGCCATTTTGAATTGGAGGGATGATGGCAGTATCTAGCGGAGTAAAAACACGGTCTTCAAACAAAACAATGCTATCTCTTGATGGAGATAGCACCCCGGTTGTACATGCATGAGAACCAGCCCTACCACACATAACCCAGACTCTCGCAGATTGTACCCCTACTCCGATGGACAGAGAACCAGCTTCACCCAATCTAACCCCAACCACAGCAGATAGTAACCCAGTTCCAGTTGGCACAGCACCATCTCCAGCACAGAGCTCCCAAACAAGAGCATTTAGTATGGCAGCTCCAGTTCCCAAAGCGCCAGTACTACCACGGCGAACCCCAACTCCACCAGTTAGTACACCGATTCCTGTGGACGAAGCACAACCAGCCATTCATAGTTTAGCATCTATCGCATTTGATATTGTTAAATCCTATGTGCGTATCTTCCCATCATGGAAATATTATACTGAAGATGAAGGAAAAAGCCAGTTGCAGGTGTTCGTCCAGGAGTTATGTGTAAGTAATGTTATTCATGGCAAATACTTTGCTTTGTCCCATACATTCTACCTCCATGCTGGTTATAATACAACAAATGTTCCCATTTTTCTCTATAGAGAAGGACCGATTTGGAAACTCAGGATGAGATAACCTGTGGTAATACCTCTGCTATCTTCAAGAATGCTTGGTGGCAGTATCGGAATTACTTAAAGAAAACATACTTCACTGGCAAAGAAACTCATCAAATTCCCTTACTTTCTCCTAAGACACATTTATGGCACGATGACTGGGAACGCCTTGTTCTATACTGGTCCCGAACCAAGAATGTGGTAAGGTCTATGAGCTCATTTTTTATTTTGAAGTACTATATGCCTGTGTCTTACTGTACTCTGTTCGTGTAGAACAAGTGCTTAAACCTGAAGAAGAACTGTTCTCGTTTAAGATTCCATTCCTATGGTGCATGCTGCTTTGCTCTTGTATCACTGTATTTACTCATACAAACTTATTTTTAAATTGAAGGATCCAATCGAAACTCCAATGGCACAACAGGTATGTTTAAACATGTTTCTTTAATAGGTTTGCTATTCTAAATTTCTCTGTTGATTTCAATTTCAATTGTGTATACAATTGACTTCTCATATCATGCACATTACTAGCATCACAACAGAGCCAATAGTGTTGTTGTACATGTATACCCGTGTTACCCATCTGAAATCTTGTTGTGCCATGTAGTTTCCCACACTCGTATTCTTTCAATGCTGCTTTGTCTTGAACTGATATGATTTGAACCGTGTCTCTATTTTGATCTGGAAAGACAATGCAGTGACCATAGGACATAGATATATGTTTGTTTGATGCTTTTATTATGTACTACTTGGCAATCGAAGACTTGGTAGTTTAATCATGTCCACCTTACTAATGAACTGGTTCACCGAAATGAGTTTCATATACTACATGCTAAACATGTTATGTGTCTGCTTGTTTCTTCTTTTAGAACGCTGACAGAATATTGGGGAAGAGTACCTTATTAAGCAATGGTAAAGGAAGTAATGCAGATAAGGTTCAGGATAGTGAGACATCCTTGTTGGTCTCCAACAAAGCTGATAAAACAGCTAAGGAAAACTATCTTGAAGACAGTGAGACAACCCCAAAGTCCTGTCTTGGTGTAGTGTTCGAGTTACTGGCCACTACCGCTGGCACAAGCTCTTCGAACTCATTGTCTGAATCAGTTCGGTTTCTTGAGTCTCAACTACAAGCTGAAAGACATCGATTAGCTGTGCTGCGACAAGAAGCTGAAGGATTGCGGAAGTCACTTGAGAATTCAGATGCATACTTTCTAGTGCAACAACAAGCGTTGGAGGATTTTAGCGCCAAACAGGAGAAAGCTAATAAGCTTGCTAAGTTTATTGCCAGCATGGTGGACACCCAGGATAATGTTTCTTGAGCTCTTCTGAAGTTGTTTCAGTTATGGACTTGTTTTGCTGCCGTGTTTATTTGCACTGGTGGCCAATTTAGACGGCCAGTGTATGTAATATGCTGCTTTGTTCCCTATATTTGCACTGGTGGCGAACTTTGATGCCCGGTGGATGTAATATGTGTAATAGCCGTAATAGCCTAGCATTAGTTGCTTGCTTATTTATTTCCTTATTGTCTTGTTTAGTTGTTTGCTTGTAGTCACTGCATTTCTTTTTCCGCATTTTTTCTAGTGGCCACGATAACCTATTTTTTATAAGTAGGCCACAATAACCATGGGCAACATACGGACCGTTGTAACCATGGTCCTGCTACCTGCTGTAGTGACCGTGGGCCTCCTACGAGTCGTAGGATCCATGGGCCTTCTACGGGTCGTATAGTCAATGGGCCTTCTACGGGCCGTATGATCGATTCGCCAAACATGGGCCGTACTATTCGTGGTCCAATAACGGTCCGCAAAATGGGTCGTAAACGGGCTAGAGTGGAAATCGTCTGTTTATGGCCCAACCATAACGGGTCGTTAATAGGCCAAAATGTATAACGGGCTTAATTCTGTCGACAGGCATCACGGGTCATTAATGGGCCGTATTTGATGACGCTATGAAAACAGCCCAACTGGTTAACGGGCCACAAACGGGCCGTTTGTAACCACGGGCCGAATTTGTCCCACAAGCGGAACAGGCCAGTAACGGACCGTAAGTAACCGAATGCTGGAAATGAGCCCAAGAATAAATGGGCCCTTAGAAGGCCAAAAGTTAACATGGGCTGGAACCGGCCCAAAGGAATAATGGGTCGTTAATGAGTTTAAAGCGATACACTGTTCTTTATGGGCCAGTTTCACCACGAGCCTTTAATGGGCCCAGAGTTACAAAGGGCCTCGTATGGGCCGAAAGACGTCATGGGCCATACATGGGCCGGAAGTTACAACGGGCTGGAATCATATTGGACGGCCCAGAATAAGCTACTGGGCCTAATTCGGATAGGCCATAACGGGCCATGAGTTAGAGGGTTGTAAATGGGCTATATGCGAGCAGGCCGTTAACATGCTTTCCATGGGCCGGCCCGCTTCCTTTTGACCAAGTCAAACGGGCCGGCCTTTTGACCTGAATGGGCCGCTGTTGGGCCTTGCCACATATCGACGTATCATAGGCGCCTCCCGTAGAATGAGTGGATGACATCTGTCCCCATGCTGAGCCGGCACGTGGATCCTCCGGCGAATGAGAATTTTACACGTGGAAAATCCCCATTGGTCCTGGCTGTTTACGGGGTATCGGATTCAAACCAGAACCCGATAGCTTAACGACGACCCATTACGGTGGATGCCACGTGTTGGTTACCCTTGACGAAACTAGTTCCATGACACGCCATTTATCATCATGGAAGTGCACATTTCCGTGATGATAATTTTGGTATTGTCATGGAACACTTCTACGACAGCACAGGTATGACTATCTTGATTCCGTCATAAAATCGTCATGGATGTACATGCACTACTGCAGGATGCTGCTAATGCGACACTACAATCAGAGACCCTTCGACGAAACTGTGTGCGATGCATTAATCGCAAACGGTGATGTAAAAAACCATCAAAAAAGGTGCAAAATGTTTGCGATGGTGGATACATCAAACACGGTTCAGATTTTAGTTGCGTGTGCGATGCGGGGCATACGGTTCAGTTCAATGAATTGTTTGCGATGAGGCAGAACAATAGAAACGGGCTGCCAGATGAAGGCATGTGCGATATACGGCATACAGTTCACTCGGATAAACTGTTTGTGATGAGGCGGAACAACAGAAACAGGCAGCCAGATGAAGCTGTGTGCGATATACGACATACAGTTCACTCGGATGAACTGTTTGTGATTAGGCAACACAAAAGAAATGGTCAGCCAGATCAAGTGTGCGATATACGTCATACGATTCACTCGGACGAACTGTTTGCCTTGAGCCAAGAGAACATAAACGGTTCAATATAACAAGATGTGTGTGATACGTGGCAAACAGGTCTGTAATCAGAAATGTGTGCGAAGACCGATAATAACACAGACGATTGCTGCTAATAAGTCGTGTGTGTTGTGGGCAAACGCTTGCTGGTATACAATTGTCAGCGATTGATGAAATCATCACCGACGGGTTCCCTAGTATGGTCTGTGTGCGATGTCATTGCACACAGAACAACAGCATATGTACTTATAACTTATAAGGACTTGATTCCATAAACAGATTGAACATCCAATTACATAAGTGGCTAGTACACACATGACCTTTGCACACACCAAAATATGTTCCAAAATGCCTAGAAAACTCAAATAATGTATAAAAAGGCAAAACAAACCCTGAATAATTTCATATTTTTAGGATGACGCTCCTATAGTTGCATGTTGCCTCTGTAAAATAAATCAAGGCGGGAAGAGACAGCGTATGTCGTTTCGCACACATAGGTGACAAGTTCCCTCTCGGAACCATGAGCCTTTTTGAGAGAAGCTCCGGTTTGTACGAAGTTTATACCAAAACTTGTCCCAAATTGGACTAATTTTTTACCACAGCATGTTGGTGCCATGTCATAACACCATGCCAAGTTTCATGATTTTGAGGCGAGTTTTGGATTTACAATAATTTGAAAACCAGGTTTCTCAATGTTTACTGTCGAGTTGGCACTGCCCTGGATAGGCTTTTTCCTCGTGGGTCCCAAATGATAAATCCAAATCTGTCACTACCATGCAGCTTTTCTTATTAAGAATTATAGCCCATTTGGTGTGCTAGCTGAAAATAAGTTTGTGGGTGCTAGTGGGCGCTAAGAACTTGCGGGTTCTGTAATGAACAAAGATCTCAAGGATCCCGCGAGAGTGATGTTCTTTCCCTATGTTGTGAATGCTTATAATATTTATGTCTTAATTAAAGAAATGGCAAGCCATTGGCCCAGTATGAAAGAAAATATGGGTCAAAGCCGAGTTGAAAAGGGCAACAAAAAATCTAACTCCAGCTTACAAATAGTACAAAAGCACGAGGATTAATTGCTCACCAGGTTTAGAAAAAATCCAGATTGAACAGGATAATGACATCTAACTCAACCAAAGTTTTCGGCAGTCACAATCAAATGGATTGGTCTGATACATCAAATCAAGATCCCAGTACAAAAATTCTAGTGCTCCATGATGACGACAAGTTGTTGTAAATAGAAGCCGAGTACGATCAGAAGCCCTTAGGTCCACCTGAAACTTCTTTTTATGCTGTTCAACACTTGCAGCCGTGAGAAATTTCTTGTCTAAAAACTTAATCCTCATGGACAATAGTGCCCTCGCATTCAACATGAAGAATGTGACAAAGCTAGTGTTTGCATTGTTGGATGCATATCCTTCCAGCGTTACTATCTTCAAACGAATGTCATGAGATCTGAGAAAATCCCGGGGCTTCTTGCACCATCGATTGGTTATACCTTTTTCTCCATGTGTTAGTGCCTAAATAGAGATGAAGATTGAAAACATTTAATGTCTAAAAAAGATTATGTTGAAAGAGCGATAGCTGAACGATTAATTTTAGTACATTATATATGGGCTTTCAATGTGCCTGAAATCATCACCTTTATATACAAATTCTCCAGACATGGAAAGCATTGCAGCAATGCAATAATGATGTTGAGATCAAAACACCACATACTAATATGTAAGGTCTTGACAAAATCCACCACCACTGATAGGATGGACAAGCTCTTCATTGAGCATAGAACATAATATTAGCACTGAAAATGTACTCCAAGATGATACTTAACTTATGCGCACAAATGAAAAATGCAAATTACAAAAGTGTACGTGAATAATATACAGTACCTCAATAGGTGTGGAGGCAAACACCATCTCGAACCATTTAAACGGATCACGAATTGCACCCAAGGTCTCCAGTTTAGGCGCAGAGACGACAGTTATTTGCGAAGGTTTATAACAACAATCAAGGAGCAACCTTTGAAGTGAAGGGGCATCTTCGATGATGTGCTTCTGTCCTTCAAAATGAATTCCAATGCTTACAAGGTGAGGCGACTTTATTTTGACACAAGGGATATGAATTCCTTTTCCAAAAATAAGCACCAAACGCTCCAGTGCAGGGCAGCTGGAGTGGATGATGTTGTGCAGTGAGGCCACTAGCAGATCAACCAACACAAGCGCAAGTTTTTTCATCAGTGGGAGTCGAAGCATTTGAACCAAATTGTCTGCTAGATGGCACCAGGTCAAGGTGGCGGTGTGGAGAGAGGAGGAAAACCATGAGATGGGCATCGATGGTGAGGGCACAGATGCAGCTCCTGGTGGTAACCTATCGCTGTAGTAATCGTAGAACTCAAGCTGCTGGAGTTTATTGAATGGACGGGATGTCAGCCAGGCGGCCAACATGCAGGGTATGTCCAGCAGGTAGCATGCCGGGATGCAGATGCGTTGAACGGAGCCCTGGTGGGAGGAGATGATGGCTCCGGGGAGTTCAGAATCATCATCGACAGATAGCTGACGACAGTCGAGAGTGAGTGCGCCACCGAGATGCGAGGACTTGCGTGCAGCAGCCATCCTTGGTGGGGAGAAGGGAGATGATCTCCCCAAGGATGGCGTCCGGGAGATCGCTGATGCGGTCCGCCGGAGATTCTACTGGTTCCTCAGGTCCAGGGGGCGTGGCCGCTTCTGGCCGCACTGCCGGGTCCAAGATCTACTTCCGGCGGCGGCGCTGGCCGAAGCCTCATCTGTGTACATACCAATCTGAAAGAAAAAAATTGCAGAAACATACATGTAGGACATTCAAAATCAATTCTCAAGATCTGGAAGGAAAAAGGCACAAACATATATGTAGGACATTCAAAATCAATTCTCAAGATCTGGCCATGAATTATTAGCACGCACGCTAACCCTAGTCGGATTATTAGCAAAAATCATCTGTACAGAACAAACAATTAATCACAAACCCTATACGAATACCATTCAAACAATCAATACACTACGTGCATCTAACGGATCTTAATTACTCTGATTTCATGGACTGAGAGAACAAAACCATAGGATTTGTATTCCAAAAAAATTAGAGAGGGGGGAGTAACCAGAGAAAACACATGATATGTTTGCTGCACAAATGGGTATATAGATGACTAACCGGTTTTCTGTCGGAGTCGCAGTCGTTGCCGGAGTTGCTGTTGACCTCCGGCTCCGGCTGGGGGGGCACGACGGCACCGACGAAGTCAAGGTCGTGTTGCTGCCCGCGCGAGACCTCGTCGGCGGCGACGGCAACCTCTATGTCCAGCTTCACGCGTTGCACGGGTGCTTCACCAGCCCCGGCGTCGCCACTCCCTCCGATGGTGCGCTTCGGCGGCATCCTCATACACTCCAGAGTCCAGACGTTGGTGACCACTGTGGACCGGGGGTGCGGCCACCTATTTTGGCCGGCATCTCGGGCGCGCCATTAGTACGGACCAGTGGGAGCGAGGCGGGCGGCGGTCAAAGGCTGTCTCGCCTCCTGGTGAGCCTGCGCGGTGGACTTCTAGCATTCCTACCATCATTTCACACAACTACTCACACGCCTCCCAGTGACACTGCGCAGCGAAAACGCCTCCCTTCAATTCACACACATGCACGCACGCCTCCCGGTCTGCCTGCGCGGCGGACTGCTCACATGCGTCCCGTCAACTCATGGCTGCTCGCACGGCACACGGGGCGCGTGGCAGCACGTATATTTTTTATTTTTAGATGATTCATTCTGCCGCTTTACTGCTTAAGCGAAGCATGGCACGGTCTAACGCACACGGTTCGAATAAATAATCCGTATGAGATATTGGTTGCCAGTTATTAACAATCTCCCATTTGTAAGAAGATTATATCAAAACGTGTCTCAAATTTGATGAAAAATACAATATCACAGTCTACTGGTGTCCATATATGACACCACGATAAGTTTCATGAATTTCAACTAAGTTTTGGATTTACTGAATTTTAAAAATATATATTCTCAATGTTTTGAAATCTCTTGCATGGGGAAACATGCACCCAGGGACACACATATGATTTTGCAATCCATTTTGGTGCACATGTAGCTCAAATTTGATTTTTGCACATTAATTCCCTAGGAAATCAATCAATGTATAAAAATAGTCGAATGATCTCTGTTTTTTTTAACACGGCACTCCTTTGGTCACATGTTCACTGCAGAAAAAGTTTGACATGCCTCAGAGTGGCTGTGGTGGTGCGGGATGTGTGTGTCTGTGTGTGTGGGGGGTGGGGGTCCGGCAGTACACTACGAGTCGTGAGGCTCCGTGTGGGATTATTGATCATTTTGTGAGTCATATATGCCACATCAAAGTCGTGAATTGGTTATTTAAAGCATTACACAACCCTTTCATACATACATGTTCGGGCCACATGCATGCATTGGTGGTCCTCTCGGACACTCCCTCGTGCGGTTATCAGCGACGTGCCCATTCGTTAGCCCGCAAAGGTTTTCAGTTTCACCAACAACGAGAGGCATTTGACCAAAAGGTGGATTCATCTTGGCATGTGTGTGGTGTGGATCATGGTGAGATTCCATATCAAAGTTCGGGCACATGCGTACAGATGAGTCCCTCCCACCGGCTTGAAGTGAGGGGGCTACGCATCATGGTGTAGTGCGTTTCCAGTTTGCGAAGCATGTGCCACGTCAAAGTTGTGCATTGGGTATTCAAACATCACATAACACACGGGCACATGCACGCGGTGGTTTTGTCCTATGACACTCACTCGCGTGTGGCTCTCTCTGTGGGCCCGCGAGGTCGTCGTCGATCAGTTGAACGCACAATGAAAGAAAGGTTAATTTGACCAACAAGGATGGTTCTTTTTTGGTTTGTGTTACGTATATGCACGGTAGGAGTATGTAGTACATGTCAAATAGGCGGCAACATGAATACTCTATATATATGCGTACGTCATAACCTCGCTCCATGTGGGGACTTTCCGGTTTCTGAGGCAGGTGCCACATCAAAGTTGTACATTGGTATTCAAACATCACGCAATACCATGCAGGTGGTGGTTGCCCTATAGGAACTCACTCGCATGTGCCGCTTCCATTTGTGGGCATGCGAGGTTGTCCTTCATCACTTTGACCCAATGAGAGAGAGGTTAATTTGACCATCAAGGAATGATTCTTTTTTGGTTTGTGCTATACAGTAGAAGTACATATATACCACGCGTCGAATGGGGGCGTACATATAGCACATACCACGCATCATGAACCTCGCTCTTTGTGGGGACTTTTTGGTTTCCTATATATGTGGTGCCACATCAAAGTTGTGCATTGCGTATTCAAACATCACACAAACACCTCTTTGGGCCACATGCAGACGGTGGTACATAGTCCTATATAGGATGCTCACTCGCGTGCGACGTACACTTCGCTTTCTGTGGGCCCGCGAGTTCGTCGTCCATCACTTTGACCCAACGAGAGAGAGGTACGTTTGACGAACAAGGAGGGTTAATTCTTTTAGGGCTGTGTTACTAGGTGTATAGTACGTGTCGAAGGGGGGGTGACCAGCATATATATAATAGGTGTCACATGAACCTCACTCTGTGTGGGGACTTTGCGGTTTTTGAGGCAAATGCCACATCAAAATTGTGCATTAGGTATTCAAAATATCACAACCACACACCTCTCCATATATATGTTCTAGCACACATGCAAGCGATGGTTGTTGTCCCATGGCACTCACTCACGCGGTTATCGGCGATGCTTCCATCTGTCGGTTGGTCCATCACTTTCACCGACAGCGAGAGAGGTTAATTAATTTGACTTAGGAGGGGATTAATTTTTTGTTTGTCTCACGATATTGTGACGACCCCGGCTTAATCGTGCACTAACCATACACGCAAATGCACATGATCAAGCCTAAGGACTCACTTGAAGATATCACAACACAACTCTAAAACATAAATAAAGTCATACAAGCTTTATATTACAAGCCAGGGCCTCGAGGGCTCGAATACATAGCTCGATGGCATACAAGTGTCAGTGGAAGCGTCAGATATCTGGGTACAGATATATTACAGAACAGAGAGATAAGCCTTCACAGAGGCGGGGCAAAATAAAACTCTATGATCGAAAGGTGTGGGCCTCCTGCCCTGGACCCTCTGATCCTACTCCTGGTCGTCAGACGGCTCCTCGTAGTAGTAGTACTCTCCGGGCTGGTAGTAGTAGTGGTCATTGACGGGGACATCTGGCTCCGGGACTCCATCGTCTGGATGCGACAAATGGATAAAGGGGGAAAAAGGAAAATAAAGCAAACGTGAGTACTCATCCGAAGTACTCAGCAAGCAAGGATCTACACTACATATGCAACATTTTCAAAGGGGGCTATATAAGTGGACTGGGCTGCAGAAATGCCAGAATAGAGGGGGAAAGCCTAGTCCTATCAAAGACTAGCATCTTCAGCATCTTCAACAGTCTCGCAGCATTAGAAGAGAGCAGAATAACATAATGTAAATTATAGCAGTAATGTCATCAACCTCGGCCGGGGATTCTTCCTCGACTCCCTGCGAGAAAGCAATCCCAGAGCCGTACTATCCAGTTCCCATCTCAAGTTCTGTTCTAGTTGTACCGATCGGGATACAACTCCGAGTGTCCGTTACCGTAGGACAGGCTATCGATAGAAGTTTCTTCACTGCAGGGGTGCACCAACTTACCCACCACGCTCGCTTAACTCCGGCCGGACACACTTTTCTGGGTCATGCCCGGCTCGGCTAAGCAACACGCCGCAACCCGACCAAATACTTAACAGAGAGGTCAGCACGCCGGACTAACCTATGCCCCTAGGGGTCTTGGGCCATCGCCCCGGACGCTCCTGCACGTTGCGTACACCGCCGGTGAGCAGACCTAGCAACCCCTTAATACAAGCGTGGTTGCGTTCCCAGTCCAACCCAGCGTGTGCCGCTCAGTTGCTAACGTCTATTAAGCTTCGGCTGAAGTATACGACGTAGAATGCCCATACTATGCCCACGTGATGGTTAGTGCTATCAGGCCAGAGGCCCCTCGGATCAAATATCCAAACCGTTAGTGGATTAGGAGCGCGCGGTAACGAGCAGAGACTCATGATCGATGTGACCCCGTCGCCCCGTCTCGAGGACTTGCGGCAAGGGCTAAGAATGCCCGGCCACGCCTCGTAGTTATCTCGCGGGCACCTCTCAGGACAACCCGACTCCACATCACTTCGCATTCATGCTCGCGCGGGTACCCCTCAGGGCCGACCCGTCTTTAGTATCATGGTTCATAGTCAAGTCATAATATCCAAGGTAGCTGTGTGTCTGACACCGAAGGGAACCCTGAGGAATCACCCTCGATGGAATTCCCGCTCGATGTTATCATCAAGGTGAACGAAGGAGGAATCACCCTCGAGGTCCACACTTGAGAGGTTGCGCGACGGCGTCGGTATCGGGGGTGGTGTAGGAGGAATCACCCTTGCTTACCACGACCGATTAACTAACCTACAAGGTTATCATCAGAAGTGCTGATGAGGTATCACCCTCGGCACTCGATAGTAACCCAGCAGTGTTGAGCATCTTAGGGGAAGTGACGTGCGGTGCCAGGTTCTAATCTTCGATCCCGTTGCTCGGGTCTTCTGAGAGTCCAGCGGGGCAGTCGGGACAAGTGGGTCTCTGATCAGGCTCTACCCATCCTATCTAAACAGTTTAGGATAACAGGCAGGTATCAACAGTAGGCTACAATTAAACAGGCTATGCAACAGATATAGGATGGTAACAGCAGCAGCAACATCTAATGCAAGCATAGGAGGGAAGAGAATAGGTGATATCAGAATGCTCAAAATGGGGGTGCTTGCCTGTCTGCTCGACGGCAAGGGCAGGGTCGTCGGGGACGTAGTCGTACTCCGGAGTGGCGTCTGCCTCAGGAGCTACGGCAACGTCGGGGTCTACCGAAAGAGAAGAGGGGGGAAGAAACAAGTAAATATAATGCAAACAGATGCAACACAGTGCGTGCGATGCTATGATGCAGTGCAGGGTTGCCTAATATGCCTCTAAGTCATTTCGGTTATTTTTTTAGAATTAACCGGGGATTATTAATCGGTGTGTGTGCACTATTCATCTACCGGAATCGAGCTCGGAGTTATGAGTTCTCCTACGTAAAGGGTTCCGACACCGAAACAGACGACACGATCAGACTCGTCTCGTCGTTCTGAGCAACTTTCATGTTTTAAGTTTTTCGATCTGAGCTACGGTTTAAAAGTTATTAATTTTCAAAGTTTAAATGATTTTCTGGAATTATTTTTATTAACAGAATTGAATTATGACGTCAGCATGACACAGAGATGATGTCAGCAGTCAACAGAGCGCTGACCTGGTCAAACTGACCAGTGGGGCCCACATGTCAGTCTCTGTTAGTTTAACAGAGTATTAAACTAATCTAACAGGGTAATTAGAGGTGTGGGCCCAGCCTGTCAGGGAGTGATTAGATTAAACTAATTACTTTTATTTATTAAATCGCTTATTTAGTCTAATTAAGTGCTGGGGTCCACACATCAGTGACTTAGGGGGAACAGTAACCCGTGTTGACCAGGTCAACTGGTCAACGGGACCCACCGGACCCACCCGCCAGCCTCACAGAGGAGGCCACGTAGGCACCACCTCAGCTGGCCTGCGTTTAAACGCCGGCGGACTCGTTTTTGCGGCGGCGCGGCTCAGGCGGCGATCGGATTTCGCGCACACAGCGCCATTTCGAGCGCGGCCAAGCTCTTCTGATCGAGCAGACGACGGCGAGGCGAACAGTGGTGGCGGCGAGGACTGCGGTGGTCGGGAACGTCGGCGGCGAGCTCGCGAGCCGACGCCGGAGTTCGGGACCTGACGGGAACGCGGCTACGCGTGCTACGGAGCAAACGAAGGGGCTGGTTAGGTGCTGCGCGCTGCGGTGAGTACAACGGACTCGGCCTCGTGACCAAAAGGTCATCGGAGGCTCGCCGGCGACGAGCAGAGGCGGAGGCGCGTTTGGTCTCTCGTCGAAGACGTGGCTAGAGAGCTCGGTTGGTTGCGTGCGTGTGCTTGTCGTGCTGCTGGGAGCACCAGAAGCTCGCTGGTGGGCTCAGGCGAGCACGACAGCGACTATGGCCACGGTGTCGAGGTGATCCGCGGCGGTGAGCTCACGGGCACGGCGCTGAGCTAGCTACGGCGCGCGAGGAGGGCAACAAGGAGAGGCAAGAGGCGGAGGGGCTCACCGAGAGGCGCACGGTGGCCGTTGGAAGCTTAGTAGCGCAGCCCGGTGACCGGAATCGGAGATGCTCGCCGGAGCCAGAAAAGAAGGGGGGCGACGGTGTTCATCGGTTGCAGGGGCTCCTGGCTCCTGCTCGTGGTTGAGGACGAAACAGCGGAGAGTGGCGGAGCTCGTGGATGTGTTGGCGGAGCGGGGGAACGACGGTGGCCGCGGTTCTGGCCGGAGCGCGGCGGCGGTGGCGCTCGGTGGTGGATCAGGCGAAGAGGAGAGGAGAGGAGAGCCAGCAGGGCGAGGGGGAAATGGATGAGGATGCCAGGGGAGGGGAACGGGGCCTTGGCCTTATCCCCTCGCGGACAGCCACGGCGTCGCGCTGTCGAGCGCTGGTCGGAGCGGCGCCGGCGTGTCCACAGGCGAGACGACACGGCGATAGAGAGGGAGTGGGAGGAGAGAGAGACGGGCCAGCTGGGCCGGTTCGGGGCACTGTGCACTAAGGCCTAGTGCACAGTGCCTCGTTTTATTTTTCTGTTTCTGTTTTGTGTTTTTCTTTTATTTATTTTCTGTTTTGATTTAGTTAGGGCTTTTATGCATTTTTGTAAAATGTGGGACTTGTCTCAAATATTGCATTGCATTATTAGCTCTCACCAAAAGTGGTTTGAGCAAAGTTGGTCTTCATTTGAAATTGATATGATTTTAAATGGATTTATTAATTCTGTTTTGGTGTTGTTTCAATTTGTTTGAGTCACTTAATTAATCCAAGGATTACTGGTGATATTTTTATGTGTGCTCCTGGAATAATTGCTAGTTAGTGAACATTTTTCCAAAGGTGTTTAAGCAAATTTATTTTGCACTTTTGAATTTGAGTTGATTTCCATAACTGAATTTGAATTGGATCCTTAACCCATGTGACTTGGCACTGCAAATGGTATGACTTGGCAATATTAGCAATTGATCACAGTGGTAGTTACACAGGGGTGTTACAAGTTCTCCTCCTCTAAAAGAAATTCTCGTCCCGAGAATTTAGGAGGTAGAAGGAAAGAGGTCGGGATATTCTTCCCGAAGATGATCCTCGCGTTCCCAAGTGGCTTCATCTTCAGTGTGATTCGACCACTGCACTTTCAGGAACTTGGTCGTCTTCTGACGAGTTCGACGTTCAGCTTCATCAAGGATGTGGATCAGATGCTCCTTATAAGATAAGTCGTCTTGCAACTGAAGCATCTCGTGGTCCACTGCGCGGTGCGGAGATTCCTTGAAGCATTTGCGAAGTTGCGACACATGGAAGACATCATGAATATGAGAGAATTGTGGCGGCAACTCCAATTTATAAGCCACCTGTCCACGTCTAGCCACGATGCGGAAGGGACCAATATAGCGAGGAGCTAGCTTGCCCTTGATTCCGAAACGGCGGGTGCCCTTCATAGGAGTGACCCGAAGATAAGCATGATCACCTGGTTGATAAGTCAGACCCCATCGCTTGCGATCATAATTGCTCTTCTGACGATCCTGAGCTGCTTTGAGATTCTCTCGGACAATTTTGACTTGTTCTTCAGCGTGTTGAATAATGTCTGGTCCAACGAGAGGTCGTTCCCCAGTTTCTGACCAATTCAGAGGGGTTCGACATTTACGTCCATAGAGAACTTCGAAGGGGGCCATTTTCAAGCTGGCTTGATAACTGTTGTTATAAGAGAACTCGGCATACGGGAGAGATTCCTCCCATTTCTTACCGAAGGATATAACACAAGCGCGAAGCATGTCTTCAAGCACTTGATTAACACGCTCAACTTGGCCTTGGGATTGGGGATGATAAGCTGAACTCCATGTAATGTGAGTTCCCATAGCTTCTTGAAAACTTTCCCAGAACTTGGACGTGAAAAGACCACCACAGTCCGAACTGATCTCCTTCGGAATACCGTGGAGTGAAACGATTCTGGAGATATACAGCTCTGCTAGCTGGCTAGCAGTGATAGTCTCCTTGACAGGTAGGAAATGAGCAACCTTGGAAAGTTGATCGACGACGACAAGAATAGCGTTGTGACCTTTCTGAGACTTGGGAAGACCGGTAATGAAATCCATCTGCACTTTATCCCACTTCCACAGAGGAATAGGAAGTGGCTGAAGAATTCCAGCAGGCTTCTGATGTTCTGCTTTCACGCGACGGCATACGTCACATTCAGCAACGTATCGAGCAATGTCCTGCTTCATTCTGGACCACCAGTACCTCTGTCGGAGATCGCGATACATCTTGGTGCTACCCGGATGGATAGACAGCGGTGTATCATGAGCCTCCTTCATGATCTTGTCAGTCATAAGCTCGAAGCGAGGTACTACGATGCGGTCTCGAAAATATAATGTTCCATCTTCAGCAACTGAGAAATCCCGGTACTTATGTAGGTGAAGCTCTTTCTTCATCAGGTCAATCTCAGCATCTTTGGCTTGCGCTTCCTTAACAGCCTTTTGAAGGTCTGGCTGTACCACAAGGTTATTAAGAGAACCTTGGGGAACAATTCGCAGATTCAGCTGATTCAATTCTGCATAGAGACGAGGTTGAGCTCGCCTAACCATGAGGTTGTTGCAATATGACTTGCGGCTCAGGGCATCGGCCATCACGTTAGCCTTGCCCGGGGTATATGAAATACCGCAGTCATAGTCCGTAATTGTTTCTAACCATCATTGCTGACGGAGATTAAGATCCGGTTGGGTGAACAAGTATTTCAAACTCTGGTGATCGGTATAAATCTCACACCGGTTACCCAGAAGGTAATGTCGCCACTACTTTAATGCATAGATCACTGCAGCAAGTTCAAGATCATGCACCGGATAATTTTCTTCATGCGGACGCAATTGACGTGAAGCATACGCAATCACTCTTCATTCTTGCATTAGGACACAGCCTAATCCCTGACGAGAGGCGTCGCAGTATATGACAAAGTCCTTTCGAGAATCAGGAGGAGCAAGCACTGGAGCAGAGGTAAGCTTGTCCTTGAGGGTCTGGAAACTTTCCTGACATTTGTCTGTCCACTCAAATTTAACGCCTTTGTGGAGCAGATTAGTCAAGGGCTTGGCGATCTTGGAGAAGTTCTCGACGAATCGGCGGCAATAACTGGCTAGACCGATGAAGCTTCGGACTTGCTTGGCATTCTTCGGAGGAGTCCAGTCAAGGATAGCCTGAACACGCTCCGGGTTAATGGCAATACCGTCCTTGGAAATCACATGTCCAAGGTAGGTCACTTCGAAAAGCCAGAATTCACATTTGGAGTACTTGGCATATAACTTGTGCTCTCGAAGCCTTTCCAGAACAAGGCGAACATGTTCGGCATGTTCTTCCTTATTCTTCGAATATACTAGGATATCGTCCAGATATACCACGATGAACTTGTCGAGGTAGTCCATGAATATGTAGTTCATTAAGCGGGAGAACGTAGCCGGAGCATTCGTTAGGCCAAATGACATGACGGTGTATTCATAGGAGCCATATCGAGTAACGAATGCAGTCTTTGGAATATCCTCTTCACGGACACGGATCTGGTGATAACCCAACCTCAAGTCGAGTTTAGAGAACACCAAAGATCCAGCAAGTTGATCATATAGGTCATTGATCCGGGGAAGCGGATATTTATTCTGAATGGTTGCCTGGTTGATAGGACGGTAATCTTGGACCAACCTATTCGTACCATCTTTCTTCTTGACAAAAAGAGACGGTGCTCCCCAGGCAGAGGAACTAGGGCGAATGAAACCTTTCCTCAAGGATTTATCAATTTCTTCCTTAAGCTCAATAAGATGGTGCGGAGGCATCTTGTAGGGTTGCTTCGCAATAGGAGTGGTGCCAGGCTTCAAGTCAATGACGAACTCGACAGCTCTAGCAGGGGGTATTCCTGGAAGTTCTTCTGGAAAAACATCCGGGAAGTCACAGACAACTGGGATGTTCTCGATCCCCTCAAGTGGAGAAGCGTTCAACGCATTCAAGGCATAAATCTGAGCCTCGGCGTTCTGAGTGATATGAGCTTGATAATTCACAATCTCATTCGATGGGTGCAGAAGGTGTACCACTTTAGTGGCACAATTGATTGAGGCGTAATGAGCCTTCAACCAATCCATTCCCAGAATAAGGTCAATGTTGGAATTATTCAGAATTATGGGGAAGGCCTGAAACTTTCTCTCTTCAATCACAATAGTGACGTCGGGGCTGAATATGGTGGCTTGGCACCGACCCGCGGGAGTCTTTACAACTAACGGATGGTGTAGTGTTTCACACTTAACACCATGCAAGAGTGCAAAATGTTCTGACATGAATGAATGCGATGCTCCTGAATCAAATAAAACAGTTGCAGGTACTGAATTAACAAGAAGTGTACCCATCACGGTTGCTGATTGTTCGGGGTCTTCATTCATGTTGACATGGAAGACCTGCCCACGACCATAAGAAGGTCTGGCATTGCTGTAGCGAGGCTGAGAATTCCCACGGCCATTACCATGGCCGGCAGAAGGAAGAGCCAACTGATTCTGATTCTGAGAGCAGTCTCTGGCACGGTGACCTGGCTGGCCATACTTGAAGCAGAGTCCATTGTCAGGACGTGGTGCAGGAGCTCGAGTTGCTGGAGCTTGCAGAGGCTGTCTTGGTGGTGGAGGAGGCAGACGTGGTGCAGCATAGGAAGGCCTGTGCACTGGAGTTGCTGGACGGTACATGCTCTGCGGAATCCAGATGCGGCGCTTCTGGGAGGACGAGCCCGAAGATGAGCCCGTCTCACGAGTGCGTCTGGTCGCTTCTTTATGCTTCTTTAGTCCAGTCTCGACCATAATAGCCTTATTCAGCAAGGTGGCGAAATCAGGGTAGTCTTGAACAAGCAGGGCTAACTGAATGTCATGGTGCAGCCCTTCGCGGAATTTCTCCTGCCTTTGGTCATCAGTGGGAACGTCCTCTTCAGCGTAGCGAGACAAATCAAGAAACTCGCGCTGATATACTTCCACAGACTTGTTGCCTTGTACGAGATTACGGAACTCGGCCTTCTTCCGAGCTATGACAGCTTGAGGAATATAGCGGGCACGAAAAGCAATCTTGAATTCTGCCCAAGTGATGATGGTACCAGGTGGTAGGGTCTGTCGGTGAGTAGCCCACCACTGTGATGCGGGACCCTTCAGAAGGTATGTCGCAAAGGTGACATAGTTGACCTGGGCGACACCAGCAGACTCCATCTCATGGGAGATGTCACGCAGCCAATCATCGGCATCCAGTGGATTGACTGTGTTGCGAAAGAACGACGGGTTAAGTCGCATAAATTCTGGCAAGGTGATGGAAGGTAGCGGCTGGTCGGCATTGGGACGGGGAAATTGCTGCATAATCCCCGTCATGAACTGTCGGTTAAGTTCGAACTGTTGCATCATCGCTGCCATGTAATCAGGTGGTGGCGGCGAAGGTGGATTGTTATCTGCCATCCTGCTAAATCGATAGGGGTAGTTTAGCAGAAGCCAATGCGAGTGTTTAGCGACATGCATGATGTAACGCGACGGAATTTAAATAGTATAGCAGATGCTTAATAGTAGTCATTAAGTCATACAGATCCATACAGAGTCGGTTACATTTGGGCAGCATAACGGCGCAAATTCAAAAGCTAGACATGCTAGGCGACGCGCAGGCACGCGGTAATGAAGTACACAACGAGACATAGCAAAGGCTACATCAACGTCGGAGAAAACCACTGAAATGGGGTAGCTGCAAGTGCGGACGACGGACGTTCTTCGCAGAGGGATCCTGCGCTCCATGTGCACTCTGATGCAGAACCCGGTCTCGAACTGTAAGAAGAGGTCCACGTGCAGGCGTGTGACCTCCCACAGTAGGCCAATCGATCCCTGATGGCATCTCGGTCCTGCTCGGGTAAAGAATGTGCTTCGGATGTATCCCTGCACGAACAGCTGGTAACAAATGCGTCATAGCCTCGTAGAGTCGTGCTCGAGTGGTGAACAACTCGACAGCAAGAGCGTGAACCGTGTGATCCAGAGCCTGAGTACAGTGAATCAGAACTTGCTGATCGTAACGACGAGGCTCGTAAGGGGCACAGACAGCTGTGTAGTATCCAGTAGCATCTCCAGCAGGGCGTACGGAATGTACCGATACTCAGAGACATCCAAGTCAGCACTGAACTGTCCTCGAAGACGTGCGACAGCAGAGTAGGCGGCATCATGGACTGCCATCTCAATCGTCACGCCGATACCGTGAAAACGGTGTAGCTCAGTGTCTGAGTCATCCTGCTGATCGTAGATGCGAACATCAGCATAGTACTGCTACTGGTTGAACTCACGATAAACCTCGTAGACCATGTACTTGGGGCACCAGCGGTATCCCAGCCTGATCAAGAGGGCGATCAGAACAGCTGGAAACCCAGGGACGTCTCGAGCACAGGTGCGAAGCACAAGCTGTGTCGCAGGGCGAGGTGGAAACAGACGGTCCATCTGAAATAAGAAGATTCAGGATTGTTATTCGACGACGAGAAACATAACAGATCTCGAATGGAAAGATTAAACAAAACAATGGAAAGGAAATGATTATCAGACTAATCGGATCAAAGACAGGGAAATCGCACTGAATCCAGCTCTCCGGGTGGATAGAATTATCGGGATCCTAAGTGTCGGTGTTAGTAAATTTTATTAAACCCGAATAGATGAGAGATTAGAATCCCGGAGTAAAGACGAGGAATAAAAGATCCTATTACCACCCAGTTGGCGACGTGGGCTCGTAAGCCACACAGCCAAGTTAGTAAAATAGTTTTCGACCATTAGACTCAACTTCGGCCAAAGAGTTGGAAAGGGGGACTCCTAGAGGCAGTCGGCTCTGATACCAACCTGTGACGACCCCGGCTTAATCGTGCACTAACCATACACGCAAATGCACACGATCAAGCCTAAGGACTCACTTGAAGATATCACAACACAACTCTAAAACATAAATAAAGTCATACAAGCTTTATATTACAAGCCAGGGCCTCGAGGGCTCGATGGCATACAAGTGTCAGCGGAAGCGTCAGATATCTGGGTACAGATATATTACAGAACAGAGAGATAAGCCTTCACAGAGGCGGGGCAAAATAAAACTCTACGATCGAAAGGCGTGGGCCTCCTGCCCTGGACCCTCCGATCCTACTCCTGGTCGTCAGACGGCTCCTCGTAGTAGTAGTACTCTCTGGGCTGGTAGTAGTAGTGGTCGTCGACGGGGACATCTGGCTCCGGGACTCCGTCGTCTGGATGCGACAAATGGATAAAGGGGGAAAAAGGAAAATAAAGCAAACGTGAGTACTCATCCGAAGTACTCAGCAAGCAAGGATCTACACTACATATGCAACATTTTCAAAGGGGGCTGTATAAGTGGACTGGGCTGCAGAAATGCCAGAATAGAGGGGGAAAGCCTAGTCCTATCGAAGACTAGCATCTTCAGCATCTTCAACAGTCTCGCAGCATTAGAAGAGAGCAGAATAACATAATGTAAATTATAGTAGTAATGTCATCAACCTCGGCCAGGGATTCTTCCTCGACTCCCTGCGAGAAAGCAATCCCAGAGCCGTACTATCCAGTTCCCATCTCAAGTTCTGTTCTAGTTGTACCGATCGGGATACAACTCCGAGTGTCCGTTACCGTAGGACAGGCTATCGATAGAAGTTTCTTCCCTGCAGGGGTGCACCAACTTACCCACCACGCTCGCTTAACTCCGGCCGGACACACTTTTCTGGGTCATGCCCGGCCTCGGCTAAGCAACACGCCGCAACCCGACCAAATACTTAACAGAGAGGTCAGCACGTCGGACTAACCTATGCCCCCAGGAGTCTTGGGCCATCGCCCCGGACGCTCCTGCACGTTGCGCACACCACCTGTGAGCAGACCTAGCAACCCCTTAATACAAGCGCGATTGCGTTCCCAGTCCAACCCAGCGTGTGCTGCTCAGTTGCTGACGTCTATTAAGCTTCGGCTGAAGTATACGACGCAGAACGCCCATACTATGCCCACATGATGGTTAGTGCTATCAGGCCAGAGGCCCCTCGGATCAAATATCCAAACCGTTAGTGGATTAGGAGCGCGTGGTAACGAGCAGAGACTCACGATCGATGTGACCCCGTCGCCCCGTCTCGAGGACTTGCGGCAAGGGCTAAGAATGCCCAGCCACGCCTCGTAGTTATCTCACGGGCACCTCTCAGGTCAACCCGACTCCACATCACTTCGCATTCATGCTCGCGCGGGTACCCCTCAGGGCCGACCCGTCTTTAGTATCATGGTTCATAGTCAAGTCATAATATCCAAGGTAGCTGTGTGTCTGACACCGAAGGGAACCCTAAGGAATCACCCTCGATGGAATTCCCGCTCGATGTTATCATCAAGGTGAACGAAGGAGGAATCACCCTCGAGGTCCACACTTGAGAGGTTGCGCGACGGCGTCGGTATCAGGGATGGTGTAGGAGGAATCACCCTTGCTTACCACGACCAATTAACTAACCTACAAGGTTATCATCAGAAGTGCTGACGAGGTATCACCCTCGGCACTCGATAGTAACCCAGCAGTGTCGAGCATCTTAGGGGAAGTGACGTGCGGTGCCAGGTTCTAATCTTCGATCCCGTTGCTCGGGTCTTCTGAGAGTCCAGCGGGGCAGTCGGGACAAGTGGGTCTCTGATCAGGCTCTACCCATCCTATCTAAACAGTTTAGGATAACAGGCAGGTATCAACAGTAGGCTATAATTAAACAGGCTATGCAACAGATATAGGATGGTAACAGCAGCAGTAACATCTAATGCAAGCATAGGAGGGAAGAGAATAGGTGATATCGGAATGCTCAAAATGGGGGTGCTTGCCTGTCTGCTCGACGGCAAGGGCAGGGTCGTCGGGGACGTAGTCGTACTCCGGAGTGGCGTCTGCCTCAGGAGCTACGACAACGTCGGGGTCTACCGAAAGAGAAGAGGGGGGAAGAAACAAGTAAATATAATGCAAACAGATGCAACACAGTGCGTGCGATGCTATGATGCAGTGCAGGGTTGCCTAATATGCCTCTAAGTCATTTCGGTTATTTTTTTAGAATTAACCGGGGATTATTAATCGGTGTGTGTGCACTATTCATCTATCAGAATCGAGCTCGGAGTTACGAGTTCTCCTACGTAGGGTGTTCCGACACCGAAACAGACGACACGATCAAACTCGTATCGTCGTTCTGAGCAACTTTCATGTTTTAAGTTTTTCGATCTGAGCTACGGTTTAAAAGTTATTAATTTTCGAAGTTTAAATGATTTTCTGGAATTATTTTTATTAACAGAATTGAATTATGACGTCAGCATGACACAGAGATGATGCCAGCAGTCAACAGAGCGCTGACCTGGTCAAACTGACCAGTGGGGCCCACATGTCAGCCTCTGTTAGTTTAACAGAGTATTAAACTAATCTAACAGGGTAATTAGAGGTGTGGGCCCAGCCTGTCAGGGAGTGATTAGATTAAACTAATTACTTTTATTTATTAAATCACTTATTTAGTCTAATTAAGTGCTGGGGTCCACACGTCAGTGACTTAGGGGGAACAGTAACCCGCGTTGACCAGGTCAACTGGTCAACGGGACCCACCGGACCCACCCGCCAGCCTCACAGAGGAGGCCACGTAGGCGCCACCTCAGCTGGCCGGCGTTTAAACGCCGGCGGACTTGTTTTTGCGGCGGCGCGGCTCGGGCGGCGATCGGATTTCGCGCACATAGCGCCATTTCGAGCGCGGCCAAGCTCTTCTGATCGAGCAGACGACGGCGAGGCGAACGGTGGTGGTGGCGAGGACTGCGGTGGTCGGGAACGTCGGCGGCGAGCTCGCGAGCGGACGCCGGAGTTCGGGACCTGACGGGAACACGGCTACGGCGTTGTTGCGCGCTGCGGTGAGTACAACGGACTCGGCCTCGTGACCAAAAGGTCATCGGAGGCTCGCCGGCGACGAGCAGAGGCAGAGGCGCGTTTGGTCTCTCATCGGAGACGTGGCTAGAGAGCTCGGTTGGTTGCGTGCATGTGCTCGCCGTGCTGCTGGGAGCACCAGAAGCTCGCTGGTGGGCTCAGGCGAGCACGACAGCGACTATGGCCACGATATCGAGGCGATCCGCGGCGGTGAGCTCACGGGCACGGCGCTGAGCTAGCTACGGCGCGCGAGGAGGGCAACGAGGAGAAGCAGGAGGCGGAGGGGCTCACCGAGAGGCGCACGGTGGCCGTTGGAAGCTTAGTAGCGCAGCCCGGCGACCAGAATCGGAGATGCCCGCCGGAGCCAGAAAAGAAGGGGGGCGACGGCGTTCATCGGCTGCAGGGGCTCCTGGCTCCTGCTCGTGGTTGAGGACGAAACAACGGAGAGTGGCGGAGCTCGTGGATGTGTTGGCGGAGCGCGGGAACGACGGTGGCCGCGGTTCTGGCCGGAGCGCGGCGGCGGTGGCGCTCGGTGGTGGATCTGGCGAAGAGGAGAGGAGAGGAGAGGAGAGCCAGCAGGGCGAGGGGGAAATGGATGAGGATGCCAGGGGAGGGGAACGGAGCCTTGGCCTTATCCCCTCACGGACGGCCGCGGCGTCGCGCTGTCGAGCGCTGGTCGGAGCGGCGCCGGCGTGTCCACAGGCGGGACGACACGGCGATAGAGAGGGAGCAGGAGGAGAGAGAGAGACGGGCCAGCTGGGCCGGTTCGGGGCACTGTGCACTAAGGCCCAGTGCACAGTGCCTCGTTTTATTTTTTCTGTTTCTGTTTTGTGTTTTTCTTTTATTTATTTTCTGTTTTGATTTAGTTAGGGCTTTTATGCATTTTTGTAAAATGTGGGACTTGTCTCAAATATTGCATTGCATTATTAGCTCTCACCAAAAGTGGTTTGAGCAAAGTTGGTCTTCATTTGAAATTGATATGATTTTAAATGGATTTATTAATTCTGTTTTGGTGTTGTTTCAATTTGTTTGAGTCACTTAATTAATCCAAGGATTACTGGTGATATTTTTATGTGTGCTCCTGGAATAATTGCTAGTTAGTGAACATTTTTCCAAAGGTGTTTGAGCAAATTTATTTTGCACTTTTGAATTTGAGTTGATTTCCATAACTGAATTTGAATTGGATCCTTAACCCATGTGACTTGGCACTGCAAATGGTATGACTTGGCAATATTAGCAGTTGATCACAGTGGTAGTTACACAGGGGTGTTACAGATATAGATCATGATGCGAGATTACATATATATAATAGCGCATGTGTACACATGAATCCATCCCGCTGGATCAAAGGAGGGGGCGAGCACACGACACATCATGAACCTCTTGCTCTGTGTGGGGACCTCTGCGATTTTCAACGCATGCACCACATCAATGTTGTGCATTGGGCCGGGTATTCAACACATGCATGCATCACACACCTCCATAAATATGTTCGGGACACACGCATGCAATGGTTGTCTTTGGACACACTCTCACTCGCTTGGTTATGGGCGGCAAGCCTATATATATTCGTGGGCCCGCGTGGGCGTCCATCATTTCGACCAACGACGAGAAAGGTTACCAGGGTGGATTATTCTTATTTGCTTCGAGTTACCATATAGTAGGTCGATCATTCCAAGCCTAATTAAGTTTGAGCACATGCTACGCATCGTGAACCCTCGCTCAGTGTGGGGACTTTACGGTTCCAAAGCATGGTGCCACATCAAATTTGCGCCTTGGGTATTCAAACACCACACACACCACTTCCATATACATACTTGGTCCACATGCACAGAGTGGGTTTGTCTTCATATAGTACTCCCTCGCGAGGTTATCGGCGATAAGCTAGCCCATTTTGCAGGGCCGTATGGACGTCCATCACTTTGACCAACAACGAGCGGGAGAGGTTGTACGACCAAGTTGGATTCTGCTTGGTCCGTGTTACAGTACGTCTTGGTGAGATGCCCTCCCCCCGACGTGTGGGGGGGGGCTACTTCGCACTACGTGCAACCTCCGTGGGGTCGGGGAAGTCCGGTTAATTTGCGAGGCACACGTGCCACATCAAAGTTGTGAATGGTAGTTAAATATCACACCACACCCTTTTCATACATATAGTAGTGCCACCCGTAGGTGGTTCGTACGTATGTGGTCTCACCCATCTCGCGCCACAAGCACACATTTGTGAGTCGGCACACGGTCCACCTTTGTGGGGAAGTGAAAGGGGAAGTTTGACCATATATATGATGGACTCCTATAGCTTTTGTGTTACGGTAGGGTGAGATTTCAGACCTAACTATTTGGGGGGCACGCATTCGTAGCTAGGATTCCCTTACCACCGACACGTAGTGGGGTTCGTAGGGGTGGCTGACTAGCAATACTGTGCTTTTGTGCGACAGGTGCCACATCAAAGTTGTGCATTGGGTATTCGAACATCAAACCACCCTTTTCATACATATATTTGGTCCACGTGCAAGTGTGTTCATGTTCTGACCCTTTCCCGCGTTATTCTTTTTGCCAAATTTATAAATAGCACACGAGTTGGATGGAGAAACCGCCTGCGATTGGGGACGCAACAGACACGGTTCGTCCAGACTACCCGTGTGCCACGCCCGTGCCCCTGCAGTCACTCACATCAGCACAGTAGATTGGGCTCCACGAGGCTTACCTGCCGCTCTCGAAAATATCTACTGCCTCGTAATCTTGAAAATATCTACCGCCTGGAAGGTTTTTATGTTTGATAGCACACGATTAGTATGTGTGGACCGTGTGCGAAGTCTGTTACTCCCACTCTGCTTCAATCCCTTGATTCAAATTTTCAGTAGCCCCGCCTTATTACTCCCGCCTCTGCATCCCTCGCAATCTCAAAAATATCTGCCCGCCCTTGATCCAAATTTTCAGTAGCCCCGGCATTTTACTCCCGCCACTGCATGCCTCGCAATCTCAAAAATATCTGCCCGCCCTTGATCCAAATTTTCAGTAGCCCGGCATTTTACTCCTGCCTAGTAAAATTTTCACTTGCCGCGGTATTTCCTCAAACACCACCTTGCCCCCCCCCCCCACACACACATCCCAAAACCTCCGCTCACACAGACACACACCACCCCTCCCTCGCTTGAAACCATCGCCGCCGCCGCCTCCATCCTCAACCTCTGCCTGTGTGCCGGGGAGCTCGAGGAGCCAATGGCCCAAAAGAGGTTTATCGCGGCCTCTTCGCCCGACGCCGACGAGGTGGCCGTCGAGGTGTCCCCGTCGTCCTCTGTGGGCTCTTTATCGATCCGCCGTCGCCGGTCGCTAGATCCGCCCGCCGCCGCGCCCCTACGCCGGTTCGAGGACTTCCCCGTCCGCCCTCGGGCCCGGCCGCCGACGAGGTCCTACCTCGGGGTCCGGCAGTGGCGGTAGGAGACGTGGGTTGCTGAGATTACGGATCAGGAGACCCACACCCGCCGGTGGCTTGGTAGTTTCCACACGGCCGAGCTCGCGGCCATGGAGTACGACCACTGGCAGGTCCGCTACCACGGTGCGGTGGCTAGGCTCAATTTCCCCTTCGGCACACGTTCGGTCGACCTCGTCCTGTCGGAGCCAGGGAAGGTGAGGTCGGCTATGGCGCGGGAGGACCGCCAGGCGTGGGAGCGCCTCGAGGCCGAGGCCGCCGACGAGGCCTACATGCAAGAGCTCCGTCGGCAGCACCCGGAGCTCGTGGAGGCGGAGCGGACGATCTTTGCTGGCGCGGAGGGCGGTGAGGTTAGCGTGCTCTCCTCCGATGACGAGGTCGAAGGCGGCGAGGACGACGGCGCGGAGGGCGTCGTGGACGAGGAGATCGACGTCAACGAGTGGAGGAGTGTCTTCCCCAACGACCCCAACGACGGCACCGGCCCGGACCCGGCTCGCGGCACACCGTACCTGACGAGGAAGGATTAGCTCGACCTTCGCTTCGACCGAAAGTAGTTTAGTTTAGTTAAAATTTATGTTTTATGTTCGGTTATGCAAAACTATCTATGTTTATGTTTGAATGCATGCTACTTTCGGTTGAAACTGCTTTGAACTTGATCAAATTGAAGTTTACAATGTTAATTTTAGGGGATCGACTAGAAACGGCCAAAAATTGCTGGAGTATATATATACTCCACTAAGGGTTTTAGTCCGTTAACTTTTAGGGGATCGGCTAGAGATGGCCTTGTGCCTTGTTTATTTCAATTCTTCACAATGTGATGCTCTATATGTGCAACTATTTGTCGTGCAGTTCAATTTCATCAATAACAGTTTCAACAATACCACTATGAATTACGATATTTGGTTGCTGTTAAGGATGTTGCAGTTAACACGCCTTTTCATTTTTTTAACAACTAGTGTACTTTAGACCTACACAATACCAGTTTGAATGACTATATTTGCCTATTTTTAAATGTTATGCCTGTTGCGGTTAACACACCTTTCCACTTCTTGTTTTGCTTAACTAGCGTGCTTAAACCTACACACTGAAGCTATCATTTATAGATTATGTTGTCTACCGTAGATATATTTGATTGATGTTTAGCCTGTTGTGCTTAACATGCATTTATATGTACTCATACAGGACAATATTGAGAACAGTTGTTGTTTTCCATCGAGATTAGTTTCATCGTATTGCTTATATATACTCACTCGATAGCTAGTACTCCCTCCGTCCCAAAATAAGTGTCTCAATTTTGTACTAGGTTTAGTACAAAATTGTACTAAGCTTGAGACAGTTATTTTGGGACGGAGTGAGTACCATATAGCCTGGGGGCTGATAAGGGATTAATCATCGAATCGGACATTTCACTGAATATATCTTTAACCCATGTATCGGTAGATTAACTAGGGCCATATTTAATATATCTGAGGCTACATAGCAACATGCATTGTACTGAATGACTAAATATGCAATTCTAGGCTACATAGCAACAAGGAAGAGTGTTACCTTAATGTTCTGATGATGTCTAGATATACATGTAATAAGATCTTATATAATGGGATGGAGGGAGTATTGTACTACATCATTTTGCAATTGTTGTTTAGCTTCTAATATTAACTTGGTGCTCTTAGGTACATATGTCATTGCCAAAGATCCACACTTCGACCCTTTCTGCGTATGGGGCAATGAGATATTCATGAACCAGCATCAAGTGTGGAAACTAATAAAGATTGTTATTAAAATGGGTCAAAAGATGTCAATTGAACTATTTGTTTACACTTTATGCAAGACAACATGAACTGCAAGATGGTAAGTAAGAACTCTGTAGCCTTCTTTTTACTGCCCGTAATGAGTTGTGTTAGATGACAATGTCTGAATCTTTTTTCCTTTGCAGTGGATCCTGAAGCAGTTTACTCAAGATTACCTCTCAAACTACATGATTGGCGGCCGGCCATCACAAGGGGTTGGACTAGAGTCGTGCGTGTCTTCTGCATCGAGGAGAGCACAATAGGGCCATTCTGCTTCACCTTGTTCAGCGACCAGAATGTCTCTCGCCTCTTTCTTTACCATCTGTAATAGTACAAGTATACAACCCTGCTTCATCATTCTTTATTTGGTGCTTACGTAATTCTTGAACATATGTACCTGTGAATCGAATAATGCATTGGTTGTTTGAACCTGATGGATATGAATAAAGCTATAGCCTACTTTCAAATTCAAATTAGGTACAATTTTAAATAGCAGAAATTAAATTAGGGTGAAATCACGGTATGCGGGTCATTACGGCGCACACGGTCTATAAAGCACAGCGTGTGTGATATACATCATAATCCGACACGGTTCACGAAGAGGAAACGTGTGTAACCATGCACACAGTTGCCGTTTGCAAAGCGTGTGTGATGTCAGACAATATCACAAACGATGCGGGAAAACTAAATGTGTGTGATTGTCGGCCTATCATACACGGTTTACAATCATGAACTGTTTGTGATGTGTCAGGCATCGTAAACATAGAGCCAGTTTGGTACGTGCCTGGAATGTGCCTGGACTGCGCCTGGTTTTAGGTAAAACCACAGAACTCTGACTGCGATGGCAATGCGAGCACAAACGAGTAGTAAGGATGAAGCTTTTGGGATATTCGAGATATCAGAAACAGTTTTATAGGGACAACTATATGCATCAAGGCTCCCTATCCCCGACGGTTTCTGGGTCGTGTGGGAAGGACCCCCCTATCACAGTCACTCACTTGGCGACGGTTCAAAATGCCATCACGGAAAGGGGTTAAAAACTGTTTGTATAGCACCTCGCTGTACCAGTGATGCATGACAGAAAACGTGACCTACTGTGACAAACACGTATCATCACGGAAGTTGTTTTTTTTCTAGTGACGTTATTTGGGACGTGGCTCAATGGAGTGAACTTATATACAGTGAAACGTATTCGGATAGGGATATATGCACTACTTTGGGCGATATGGAATACTAGAAATGATTTGATTTTAATGGGGCACACTTCACGAATTTTTTGCAGGATATCTACAGAGCCACTACGTGGATCCGTATTTGGTCATTACTCACTCACGTGGAATCCAGGGAGCTTTTGGCTATTGGGTGCAACCGTTGGGAGACGGTAGCACGGGCTATCTTCAGCCGATTTGGATGGCGAGCGGATAATAGGCTAGATGTATAGGCATCGTAGCCTGCTCTGTTACGCTGGATGTGACATCTTTTGTTTTATTTTCTTTCATTGTGCACTTGGATTATGTACCTCTTGTGACCCTGAGACTTTGATACTCTTATTTTAATAAGATGGCTGCATGCATCGATTGATGCAGAGGCCGGGGGTTTTACCTTCTTTTCCAAAAAAAAGTGATGGTTCTGTGCATTTTACTCTGTTGATACAGATGCAAAAGGAGAGGTGGTTGATTCAGATGCAAAAGGAGAGGTACATGTTCGCACACGAACACGTCACCGTGTACCTCCAACGCCGAGGGTGATGCACCGCAGCTCAGGTCGAAGGAGACCCGTCCGGAAGCGCGGTACGCAAGCAGTCCGGCAGGCGCTTTTGAAGACCCGAAACCCCACACGCCCGGGAGTGACCCCGTCAGGGCGCGCGACGGCTATGGGCTACCATAGGTCGGCCTGACCGCTCCTAGGGCCTCGAGGTTCGCCGCCCTGCAACAAGAAGAACGAACGAAGAACGAGGAAGAAGAAGAACAAGGGAGAGAGATAAAAGTAAAGGTAAAAGTGGTATATGATTTGTTCGATTGTGTGTTGTTCTTCAATCGGCCGTCACCCCTTAGGTATATAAGAGGCGGATGGACTTCTCGGGCAAGGAAAGGTTAGAATTCACGTTCAAAACCCTAGTTTGGGTCCAACTCGGAATCCAACTTCCCAAAACGGTTCGGTTTGCAACTTGCGGCAGAAAAATCCAAAACCCGGACAAACATTCCCGGAGTGTCCGGCCATCCTCGGAGAAATCCAAAACCCGGATGATCATTCTCGGAGTGTCCGGCCATCCTGATGCAACCACGCATTTTCGGCTCGAACTTTTGCATACGAACTCCGATTGAGACGTTTTTATATCAAAATCAACCGTTTCGACGAGACGCACAACTTTCATGTTGAAACTTTTTCCATTTGAAGGCATATTAATTGGGTTTTAAGTCATTATTTAATCTGGTGTCAACATGAGCATCTCTGAACTTGTCATAACTTTTGCATCCGAGCTCCATTTTAGACCATCTTCATATCCATCTTGATCTTCTCAAAGAGAGCCATCTCATGGTGACTTTCAATAATAAGTTTGAATTAATCTTGACATAGCTTCAAGCTACTCTTTATAATCGTGCCACTTTTGAGCGTCAACACATGCCCCCCTGTTTTTCGGCAAAGCTAGCGTGCCGAAAAATAACTTGTACCGTGTTGGTTCTACGGACGATGTCAACACTCCATCGGCCATTTATATGCTTAGGGCGATAATTATATATCAGCCATCATTTTTTGAATCCTTGATGCAAACTTGGGCGAAACCTTCTCAACTTCATTAACAATCCGATGATAAAGTCACATAGATATGTATCTCAAGGTCATCCTCCGAACCATATTGTTCACCCTTTTGCTAGGATTTTATAGATAATCAACAATAAACTTTCTCCAATCCTTACTTTCGCCTGCATAAAAATTTCATTAGTGGCCGAAGCTGTGGACTTCGGTTCGGCCTTACCTATGTTGATGAGACTAAGCATCGGCTATTGAGAGAAATGCAATACACCATGATTAACATAGTAGCCGGATGCTTGCTGTGCCAACTCTTTTGAATTGTCATGTCTAAATATATGAACAATTTTAAAGCAAACCAATGTAAATTTTGCATCTAGACATACCCCAAGATAAACTATAAGTGATTCGTCAAAACATTGATAACCCTTGGATATTTGTTGCACTACTCATAACGAATCACCGAAAGCCTCAATATGTATAGCACCTATAGCAAGTAAAAGATTCAATCCAAATAACAATGCATATTTGGCTTTGATTAATCGTGCATAAAAATATTCTAAGCGGCATGATGCTTCAAAAATAATACCATAAGGAGATATATAAACAACACCAACACTTTGGCCATTGCTACGAATTGAACCATCAAAACATAATCTCCATAGTACTATAGAGACAAGGCTAATATCAATATTATGCATGTCATTAATCCGATGTTCAGTAATAAAAACAGCTATGATTTGGCCTCTTATAGATCTCAAAGATGCATAAGCCAAATCATATCCAAACAAAGTATAAGCCCACTAGCCAATTTTGCAACTATGAATTGGTCTATGCAGCATATATTCAATGACATCGGTCATGATGTCTCAACTCCATTCAATCATAATATAGGCATACATATAAATTTTCATGAGCACGTACCTTGTCTCGCTCTCCAATCGAACTAAGGACGATGTTAGAATACTACACCGGCCATGCATTCACATACTCTTAGGAAGATAGATAAATATCGGCCATTACCATGTAAACTTCATTCAAAGCACATATAGCCGAAATAAACAAATGAAGTGACAAATCAAGTATTTCGGCCCTTTGGATCAGCAACAAACTTGTAGCTAATCAAATGTATGGTGATTTGGTAATACCCTTTCATGATGTAAGAAGTTATATTGCAACCATGGATCATTATAAGCCCATTGAGGGTAACCAATCATACCTGATGACGAATTCCATGACATAGGCATTAATGGCATAGTTGAAGAATATGGATAATGTGTGGACCGAAGATGTTGAAACCTTCGGCTTGGTCCTTCATAGTTTTCACTCTTTTCCTTCTTCACCTTTGCCACACTTCTTGTAATAGAAGCTTGCACATAATTCTTATTTTGAGTACTTCCTTTGGGAACCCATGCCATATTCCTTTCCTCAAGTTCTTGTGCACTAAGTTTTTGTAATTTCTTCTTTTGCCAATATGATAAGCTGAGTGGGCACCCCGGCTATGATTTTGTTTGAAGCAATGGCAATTCTTGTTTTACCTTGTGCACTCTCAACTTCTTCTCTTCAGATTTGGCACTTGATTGACTTGCCTCGTTGCCTTTTGTAGCCAATGTCAACACTTTAATTGGCTCTTTTTCATTTGAGATCATATCTGAAGTGGCACTCTTACGACCATCTCTTTTGATGCGGTAGACTTGCTCAACCACTTCTTTCTTCTTCCTTGAGCTCCGGACCGATTCCTTATAATTGAAACGGTCTTTGACATGTGATTGTTCAAATGTAGATCTTCTTGGAGCTGCATAATATTGGTGAGATGGTCTAAAATAAGATGGAGAATGTGCCCTTGTATCATACCTGTCCCATGATGGATATGGTTCTATATGAGCATAGGGAGGCATCCACGGCATTGGCATTGGCGGACCAAAATAAGGATATGAATATGTTGCATTAAAATTCTCACTTTGCCAATACTGATCCTCATATTTGCGCCTTGGGGGTGATCTTGGATTCTTTGCATGATTTGGCCGATAAGCTTTCTTCTCTTCACACTTCTTTTGATATTTTTCCAATAGTTCAGCGAAGGTGATTTTTGATCTCTTACACTTGCGCTTATTTCAGCCTTTGTTTTCTTTTGGTTTGCTTTTGTCGATCATTGGATTTGCGTTCTGCCCCCCAGTCCTTGGCGTCTACATTGTAGCTTCGACGGAATTCTCGCCCTCAAGATTATGTTCATTATGCTCTTCAACAACTTCTCTTCTTGAATGCTTGATCCCGTCACCTGCAGTTTTTACCTTCTCTTTAAATGGATCGGCTTGAAGCAGCCGATGCATAAACTTTTTGCCATCAGGACCAATTGGAATAGACTGGTCATCTCTTGGTGTTTCAACAAATCTCAATCGCCCTTTATCAATGGCCGATTTGACTATTTGACGAAACATATTGCAATCCTCAAAAATATGCTTGGACGAATCATGCAACTTACAATACATTCGTCCTTGGATTGATGGCTTGACATGGTGATCAAGAATTCTAATGTAATTATTTTTCAGCAACAAATCAAATATTTGATCACACATGCTTGAATTGAAGGTATACTTCTTATTTTCTAGCCGATCTTGATGTGAGAATGGCTTTGGAGGTAAGCAAGCGAATGGTTCAGATTTGGAATCTCCCCATTAGGCTATGCATTGTGTTTTGCACACTATATCCGATGTATTTGGATGAGATATTATATTAACATCGGTTTTCTCAACAGAATTTACTCTTGGCTTTAAATTTCTGAAATGAAAATAGTTAGAACAGGCATGTCTCAATTGAGACCAAGTGTAAGCCAAGTAGGAAATAAGCAAAGCTACCCAATTAGATATGAACTTTAGACAAAGTAATCGGGAAAGCCTTGGTTGCAACAATAAGTCAGTATCGGTCTTTATAAATGGCGCAATGGGTTGACCGATATGTTCTATAACAATTTTATTGCTAACAAGTAAATTACCCTTCTTCATTGGTCTTTCAAAATTACTTATGAGAGTTTTTCTAATAGATGCATCAACAATAAAGTTTTGACCAAATCTGAAAATAGGTAAATTACTTGCTACACATACCTCTTCATACACGCTGGGAGAGCATGATGGTTGTATCACTTCAATAATACTTTGCTCCGTCTTTGGATGGCTCCCCAACGACTTTTCATCACCTTTTTCTTGATTCCATGCATTGTTACTTTGAAGATCCTTGTCAACCGAACTTTGTTCGGCTGCTTGTTCTTGTCCTTGAGGCTTGTCAATTTCTGTGGCACGGAACTCATAGGGCAGGAAGTAGGTTCCGTTAACTTCAGAAAAATCAAGCATGGTTGTTTTGCTATGCTTGCCATGCCCTTTCTCAATAATGCTTGCCTCTTTGGATTTGATGGATTCAGAATATATACTACTTGATTCGGCTTTTTCAACCGAAGCACTTTCATGTTCCGAATCATCCTTCTTTACATTGATTCTACCAATTGGCAATGCTTCTTTTACTTGAGCCAATTCTGGTTCTTTTTGTTTCTGGCGGCGAGCGGCAAAATTGGCTTTAAGCCTTTTCTCAATTTTAGCCCACTCTGGATATGATTGCCCCCCCCCCCAATGCTTTTAGATTCTTTCGGCAATGGCACATGGGTGTTGACGAAACTTTGTAATTGTGTAGGGGGTGTATAATATGATGTAGTACTAGGTGAAGGCATATGCATTGCTGTAAAATCATATTTTTGCTCACCAATTTTACCAATTGGCAAAGATTCATCTTCTTGCAAAACTCTAGATTTTATTGCATTATAATCAGGAACTAGCCCCTTATCATGTTCTTCAAGGCAAAGAGTACTAATCTTATTATTTAGGGCTATATCCCTTTTTAATTTAGTCACTTCCCATTCTGTAAGGGATTGATCCACAATACTTTTAGATTCTTTCAGCATTAAGGCTTTGCCGAAATTAGGCAATTGCGTAGAGGATGCATTATATGCTACAATATTAGATGATGGCATGTGCACTCCTGCAAAATTTTCACTTATTCGGCTATGACCGTGAAGGTGAGGAGCCGAATTATGAGCATCTACAGTTGTATACGGTGCCGAATAATTACTAACATGAGGTGTAGCATATGACGGTTGAGAATAACTGGCCGAATAGCTAGTAGTAGCATGGCCAATTCTCCCATCCATCGGCATGGTTGAACTAGTATATTGCAAGTTAGTTGCCGATGAATAAAAAGGTGAAACACTTTGTCACATGCTATTGGAAGTTCCTACAAGAGGTGTTTCAACTTGATTGACCAAACTCATCATGTTCTTCATCAGCATAACGATTTCTGGGGTTGCCGATGCATGAGAGTTGGAGTACATATGGTGCATGTTACTAGTATCATAAGAAGTTAAAGCATGTAAATTACTTTGAATCGGCCTATGCACGTAATTAGATGCATGATTGAAAAAACTAGGGCTGCCCGATAGAGTATACTCATTGAACGATCTAGTAACACCATATGAATTATTTGCATCTACAGTAGGGAATTGGGTATTCATATTACCTTTGTAGATTGCAAATCCTAGATGACGATCTCTTCGTAGCAAGAACGGGCTGGAGAACGTTCAAAGCTTCGTCCCCAGCGGAGTCGCCAAAAAGTGTGTTCGCACACGAACACGTCACCGTGTACCTCCAACGCCGAGGGTGATGCACCGCAGCTCACGTCGAAGGAGACCCGTCCGGAAGCGCGGTACGCAAGCAGTCCGGCAGGCGCTTTTGAAGACCCGAAACCCCACACGCCCGGGAGGGACCCCGTCAGGGCGCGCGGCGGCTATGGGCTACCCTAGGTCGGCCTGACCGCTCCTAGGGCCTCGAGGTTCGCCGCCCTGCAACAAGAAGAACGAACGAAGAACGAGGAAGAAGAAGAACAAGGGAGAGAGATAAAAGTAAAGGTAAAAGTGGTATATGATTTGTTTGATTGTGTGTTGTTCTTCAATCGGCCGTCACCCCTTAGGTATATAAGAGGCGGATGGACTTCCCGGGCAAGGAAAGGTTAGAATTCACGTTCAAAACCCTAGTTTGGGTCCAACTCGAAATCCAACTTCCCAAAACGGTTCGGTTTGCAACTTGCGGCAGAAAAATCCAAAATCTGGACAAACATTCCCGGAGTGTCCGGCCATCCTCGGAGAAATCCAAAACCCGGATGATCATTCCCGGAGTGTCCGGCCATCCTGATGCAACCGCGCATTTTCGGCTCTAACTTTTGCATACGAACTTTGATTGAGACGTTTTTTATATCAAAATCAACCGTTTCGATGAGACGCACAACTTTCATGTTGAAACTTTTTCTATTTGAAGGCATCTTAATTGGGTTTTAAGTCATTATTTAATCTGGTGTCAACATGAGCATCTCTGAACTTGTCATAACTTTTGCATCCGAGCTCCATTTTAGACCATCTTCATATCCATCTTGATCTTCTCGAAGAGAGCCATCTCATGGTGACTTTCAATAATAAGTTTGAATTAATCTTGACATAGCTTCAAGCTACTCTTTATAATCGTGCCACTTTTGAGCCTCAACAGTACAATTTGGAATTGGCTTATTAGCAAAAAAGAACTTGACATGGTTGTTGCGAATTAATTGGAAGGCCACGGTGCTTCAAAGAAATGATGTGCACATTTTGTTCTGGTACTAGTATTATCTACGGCCTGCAACAAATTGTAATTAGCATATCCAACAAAGAATTTTGTGTCATCGGTAGTTCTATACCGTGTTATTTGGGCACATCATTAGTTTAGTTTGTGTTAATAAGGAAATAGCTTCCAGCGTTCATATACTGATTTGGTATTCTGCATGTTCCATTTTCCTTGTACTATGTATACACAGCAGAGAGAAACCACATGTAGTGCAAATGTTACATCTTAGATATGCTGGTTCACCAGTACAGGAGATCATGCTCAGTGGCGGATGACAAAACTTTTTTAAGATAGAGTGAACTCTTACGCATAACTTTTTTTTGATGCAAAACCAATATTGACTGCGCCGCGACTGCATTTTTCCAATTGTCGTACCCAATTAATTTGAAGAAAACCTCATAACCAAGTTTGTCATCCATTCGACCAGGTTTTAAAAAGAAAACAACTAAAGCAATAAGCTTTATTCATCACAAAAAATGCCACTAATGCATGGTAGTTGTAGATTGTCAGACCTTTTTCCTTTCTGTTCGTCGCCGTCTAGCCAACGGCCTCAAGCCGCAGCGTGCTCACGTCCACGCTCGCTCTTGTTGGTCGTCGGCCTTCCAGGCGCGCTCGGCCCTCCTGCTGTCTGCCGCGAACGCAGGTCGCTCCTGCTGGCTGCTAGGGTTCGTGTCGAGGGGAAAGCATGGCGTGGCGTGCAAAAATGTAGGATTCGATGACTGGATCGAGCGAGGCTGGTTGTTTTTCTTGAGAAAAGACAGCCAGGCTTTATTAACTCATTTTAACATAAAAGCTAGCTAGCCGACCCGCTCGCTCCTCGATTTCGCGCTGGTCGTGTTCGTCCGATTGGCTGTGGTCAAGTCAACGAGCGGGTGGTTGCCGTTGGATTTTCACCGTTTGTTTTGACTGAATTTTCTTGCATGGGGCTCGATGATCGGTGGGCTCGCCGAAGCTTCTGGTTGGCTGGGTGCGAAATTTCCGGGTGGCCACTCGGCGGGCGTCGCGTGTCCTGTTTTCGCGCTGACCGCGCTGTGCATGCGTGGGGCGTCGCGTGGATTGGCCGACGGGATGGGCGACGCATGCGTACCCGGTTAGCGCGCCCTGCTCTCCCTGGCAGGTGGGCTCGTGCTGCTGCTGGACCCACTCGTCGGGTGCGCTGGCTAGGATAGGCTCCTTCGCGGGATAGGGTGCGCGCCGGCGATTGAGTGCCGTTGCGCGGGGCCCGGACGGGATGGGCTGTGCGCACTGCGCAAGAGGTCGTGCATCGCTGGCGCCGCACGCGGTGGAAGGGGCGGGGCGTGGAGAGGCCGTTTTGCTTCTGGGGATGTACCCGCTGGATGGGATATAGCCGCTGGCATGTGGGACACGCTGGTGCCCGGTCCTATGAGTCGGCGGGTGGTGTCTATTCTTACTGTGTTCAGCCTATCTGTCCGGGGTTGGAGGGAGTGGTTGGCCCGCCCGCCTTGCCCTGTCGATACGTCATGCGAGTCTGACTCCTGCGCCTGGTGTTGTCTCTCCTATCGGGTCTTTCGTTACTCTTCTTTGCTTGCTTCTGGTGGCTGCTCACGGGCCCCTGTGGATAGCCGGTCCCAGTGGTCAATTGAACGGTTGTGTACTACGGGCGTTTGCCCTGTCGCTGGCGGCTCGCTGTGGCTGATGCACGACTCGACCAGCCGGACCTGCGCGTGCCGCGCCGCGGGTCTTGCGGCCGGCTTGGGCATGCGCTGCTGCCCATTGGGCACAACCCCATGAACCCTAGCCCCAATCCACAGCCGCACCCTTTTTCTCCTCCTCTCTTTTCTTCGTCCCTCCTTTTTTTCTTCTGTATCTCTCTCGTGCCCGCTGCCGCCCCTTGTTGTCGCTGTGCCGGGGAACCACCATGGCTGTGCCGCCGGAGGAAGCTGCCATCCGCGGCGCTGTTCCGCTGCGCTGGAGCCGCGCAGGGGGCCTCCGCCACCGCAAGCCGGGGCGCGCTCGCTGGCGAACCTTCTGAGCAGGAAGCCGGCGGGGAGCACGCCAACGTTCACGCGGCCGAGGCTTGCCTGGGGAGCCGTCGACAAGCCGGTGGGAGGAGCTACTGTCTGGTCCTCCGTCACCGGGGACCGTGGCGTCAAGCAAGAGTCGCCGGTCGTTTCGTCAACAGAGGCTCACCATGGAAGAGACGTGCAGGTGCCACATCGTCAAAAGAGCTGCAGCTGAGAGGAGTTGAGGATGCGTGGTGGGACTACCCCTTCACTTCTGGTTGCACTTTCCCACGTGAGCTCCTTCTTCTAGCTCCTCGCTTCACTTCTCTTCCTGCTCCCTCTCCCCTTTGCTCTCCTCTGTTAGGTGCTCCATCCTCTAATTTAGTTTTCTAATATATGGCTTCTCTGAACATGATGTCGGCAGATCTGAGAAATAAGAGGAGGAGTAATCCAGCAGAAGAATTTGGTGAAGAAGAACAAGGTGATATTTCTCTCTTTTGAACACAACCAAACTTGTGTTTTTTTTTTCCTTAGGTGTACTTTGATTTCTTGTGAATCTTGTGGTCACAATCAGTGTGTCTATTTTGGCTAAATTCTGAGTTTTCTGGATCCGACGTTGTCAATCGAGCAGCGCAGAGGAAGGAAGGTGGAGATGAGATGGGGGACAAATGATCCTGCAGCGACAGCAACAAGCAGTCCATGATGAATCTCTGGTAGGTGCTCCTTTCTCTTTATGACCCATACTCTCTGATTTTTATTTCATAACATATTATTTCATAACATAATATGTAGTTTTAGCTAGACACCTTGTCTGCAGATTCGATAAAGGGAAGATCAATATTCTACCAGAACTTTTTTAAGAAAAAGGTCTCTCTCTCTCTCCCTATTCCTGTTCTTATGGTTATGACTCTACCATTAAAAGGGGATTTTGATGTTCCTGCTGAAACAGAGGACTTGAATTGATGTTTTCTAGGATTGTTAGACATTAGCACATTCCTGATTATCCGGTTGAGCAATTTTCTGTTTTAATTATGATGAGCTGAGAGTAATGAGGCTGCAAGAGTTGTCCTCTAATTTTTCCGAGTTCTTTTGTCAGTAGCACTCTTCACTTTTGTCGCTGGTTTACATTTGTCAATCCTAGGAATTGATTAGTGCCTTATTTTTTTACTCTAGATTTGAGCCCAGGTAGTGTTCATTAGTAGGTTCAAAGGACATAGAGATTATTTATTAAATCATGATGTACAAAAGGTTTAGCTAAGTGGGACTCCAAGTCTGCAACCATAGTAGAAATAAGGCCATGGAGCAAGAGTTCCGTTGGGCATCCTTTGCATTTCTCTTGTCATGTTCCATGCTTCACAACATGCGTGTAAACATATCAGTACACACGCACACTGCAGTTTGTAATGTCATTTAATAGGGGATGCATTAGGGTACTTTATTTCCATTATAAACTAATAATAATTAAGAGCTTAGTAAGGTAACAATAATCTAGGATATATAGTAGAATATTAGATGTGCTTGTATCAGTAGAGTGCAGAGTTTAGAAATTAACTGAAATCTGAGAGCAGGAAGTGGTAGGCTTAATTTCATTTAGAAAAAAAGGTGTACTGCAGCATTATATATTAAGGTAATCCCTCAGCCAAAACAAATTGGAGGGGGAGATCGTCAAGTTAGCGACCCAGTTTTCATTCTGTGGGCTTTCCTTTCTTCAAAGAAAGCTCCAGCCCGAGCAAGGGCATATCAGCTACAATATCGATCGGTTGGTTGATTATGTCGCCCATTCTGTAAATTCAACTTAGCAATAAAGCATTGACAAGTGTGTTCACTGCTCTCCATGCCAAACAAAATATCATCATCTGGTTCTTTAATCTGTTTTTAATCCTTATATCAGTCTGCGACGATGGAACCAATTCTTCACCCAATCTGAACTGTACGTCCAGCAGCTTCTTTGTTGTTTTACCTCTTCTCTTTTATTCTCCATTAATTTACAGCTTTATAAAAGTTGTTGTATTGCTCGGGGGCAAATTTACTTATATTATGCTCAACTTTAGCTCATGAACTGCATGGCAAAAGCTAATTCTGGTTGGTCCTCTGCCATTTGTTTTATGGCTGTCTAGGCAACGGATGGCATTCTTCTTTGTTGCCAATTGTGAATTATTTTGTACAAGGCCTCTCAGCAGCTACCTATGCTTTGCGAGGTTATGAGGGTATGTAGGTAGCATATATGGTTTTTACATACTTTTGCACAGGTTGAGATGCATCACATGATCTTCTTCTCTTGACTGATGGGTATTGCAGAGTCCTTTCTTTGCCACAAAGGGCAGGAGCTGTGCCATTCGACTCAAAAGGACAAAGAGTTCATCACAAGGGGGTGGTCTCTAGGATATTTACACAAAAGAGGATATTTCTTTTTGTATAGAACCAAATTATACGATCTAATTGATTAAATTATATCATGTATTAAGTACATTGTATTGTGTCACCTATGTTTACCTCTTTTTTTAATGCAAGTTTACAACTACTCAGACTTTTTAATTGCAGGCTCAACTATTTGGACCCACTGATCTAATTTTGTTTGGTCTGTGTATGTGTATACCGAAGTCTGGTGAATCCCTGAAGAATCAAATCTTCATTCCTGTCTCATATATGCTATCTTAAATGCAAAGTGTTAGCTACTCCAGTCTCATGTTTGAAAATGTGATTGATTATAAATTGCGCACACTTTTGTATATATTTGCAAAGAAAAATCCTTATTAATTTTTTATTAAAAGGGTTTGCGTTGGTACCCTAAGTGGTTGCTCATACTTAAATTACTAACAAATACAAGTATTTTCTATGTGCTCATGGTTTTAAATGAGACTTTGCGCCATTTGACACTACAATTTTCAAAGCGGTCATAATTTAAAATGGGACTCTACGCCTAAGTGGTTGCTAAAACCTATTTTTACCGAGAAAGACAAACCTTTTCAAAACACCTATTGTATAGATTTTTGAAAGACAATTCTATTTGATTTTTTCATACCAAGACATGTATTTTTGTTTTAAATTATACTCTATACTATTAAGTTAGGCCGTGTATATTCATATCATTATACACAACATTTCACCGTGTTTCCTATTAGAGGGGGATTAAACCATGGAATTTTTTTTCATCGCGAACATGGCTTTAGCGTGCCTCTGCGCCATTTAACGGGTCCACTAGTATCAACATTTATAGGTATAACAAGAGCATTGTGGGGTGATCCCAACCAAATATGTCTCCCCTGAGGGAGTGTAGTACCAAGCCTAGCTATCTTATGAGCTTCATGATTTGTAGCTCGAAATTCATGCACAAAATTACATGAAATAAAGGACGTTTCTCTTTGCTTTATCCCCATAATGATCCCTCCGAAAACGCCTTCAGAATTGATCCGTATTCCGTTCACCACTTCTGTGCAGTCAGATGCAATATGAAGGTGTTGCAAGTTTAGATCTTCTGCAAGTGATAACGCTTCCCTACACGCTATTGCTTCTAGAGTGGCTACATCAAGCAACCCTTGGATCCCAAGCACTGAAGAGCCCATGTAAGAACCATCTCTGTCTCGACAAATAACCGCCGCGGTGCTGCATTTATGATCAGAAGATACACCCGCATCGACATTTATCTTGACAAAACCCATGGGAGGAGGGATCCACCTATTCCTTCTATCAACCGAAGATGGAGTTGGTAGCCGTGTAGTTTCTCTTATCTGATCTAATTCTGCAATAAACCTCGTGATGAAAAGGTGAGTAGATAGCGGACTTTGTTGGATGCCCTCATGAATAGGTTTCCTTCTTGCCGTCCAAATCGCCCACATTGTTACTGTCAACCTTGTGATCTCGTCATGTGAAAGAAGTTCCATCATGGAGAACAACCATTTTCTCGCTAAAGGTTCAGTAGTTGCTATCATATGCTCCAGCAACAATGGATCGACTAGCGCCCACACACAACGCGCCATAGTGCACTCGATCAGGCTATGTCTCCACGAATCGGGCCTCCCACACACACTACAGTGTCATCAATAGACATGTTTCGATGCTTGCGGACATCCTCTGTGGGCAGGGAATGCCACACAAGCCTCCATAAGAACATCCTGAGCTTCATTGGGACTGCGACATGCCATAATGTGTCCCACATTTTTTTTTTGCAGCAGCAGCCGTATTAGACGACCCAGCCCGTCCCTCAAGCCAATCCTCTCTACGTCTCTTCGTTTCCATCACCATCCTGTAGCATGAGCGCACTGTGAAGCGCCCGGACTTTTCAAAGTTCCATGACCAGAAGTCATCTATATTGCGTGTACATATTGGGATTTGTATTATCGTCGTCGCATCATATGGTAGAAAGACTTGGCCAATGAGTTCAGAATCCCATCTAGCTTCTTGAGCGTGACTGGATCGAGCGAGGCTGGTGCGGGACCTTCTAGTTGCTACGGCCCAATAAGCTGTCCAGGTTGTTGCAATGTTCCATCACGGCCCAAAAAACGTGGTAAATTTATTCTTTTAGCGATCGATTAGGCGTATATGTATAACGGAATCGCCAAAAATCAAGGTACCGAGAGCTCCGTCCCTCATGCATATTTGTTATGAAATGTACAGATACGTAAATAAATATAAATGCACATAAGAGAAGAATAAATGACATTGCTTGAAATTGGTACAATGTGCACACGTGCAGAGTATATGCGTACAGAATGCGTACAGAAATAGCAATGTTGAACTAATCCTAATTACAGAAATTTTGTTCACGTCCTATCTGGATTTGAAGTTATATAGAATCCATTGTTCATTAGATTGGCAAGCTAGCCTTTTATTTCCGTACTCTTCGCATGTAGGTTTACGTTATTATTAGTTTTAGTTGAGGTCAAACCTAGTCTTTGCTTTCAGGTCCGATAGACTCTCTTTGAACTAACTCTAAATGTAGCAAATATTTTATTTTCTTCTGATCTTATAGTAGAATTATAAGCTTTGAAGGTTCGGCATTTGTTTGGTTACAATATTTTTGAAGATTGCATGGTTCTTCTGGTTATATCTCTGGTTTATTGTCAAGTACATTCGGATTGTTGGCCCCACTAGAAATCCATGTTCGTCATACCAATTGTTTTCCAGGAGGTTTTATTAAGATATTTATGCACACAAAGCATGTTTGTTTGACCCAGTCATAGCAAATGAACTTTTCATGTATTTGTGTATACAATGCAAGAAAGTTTCTGTAGATGATGTTATTTAAAGTTCTGCTTATACTTGTATATTGTTGATCTTCTTAGTATTGGTCCTTTTGATGGCCTCGCCATACAATGTTGAATCTTGATCAAAATAACATGTGGACTAACTTCCTTCCAGTTGTGAATTTTTCAGGTCCTTAAACAATATGCACGCCTCTAAAGAATTCAGCAATTCACCATTTCGGTTATGTTTCACCGGAATCATGTGTGGTATCATATTTGTACTCCTCGGTGTCTTTTTTGTTATAATAATGTACTACTACCAGATAGGCGATAAGAGCATCTATAGCCGAGCACCCCAAACTCGTTTCAAATGCCCGGGCGGACCGCCCGGTCACTGACCGGTCGCGAAATTTCGACCCAGCCTGGCGCCTCAAACAGGCCTCAAACGTCCGGACTGATCGTAACCCCTCATATCCAGCCCAAATATGGGGCGAATATGAGGGCGCCCGGGCACGCCCTTCACGTCGGACTGACGTCGAGGTCCCACACGGAATCGTCCGAAAACCCGGCGGTCCAAAGCTCGTCTCCTTCGTCAGACAGATGTCGCCGCATGGCGCCGCTCTGGCGGGCCGCGTAGTGCCTAGCCCGGCTATTTAAACCGACCTCCGGCACCGAAACCCTACCCCTCCACATTTTCGTCCGCCCGTCCGCCGCCACTTTTCACTCCCCGTCCGCCACCACTAGTAGCCATGCCCCCACGCCGCCGGATAAGGGGCTACCCATTTCTAACGCCGGAGCGCGGCTGTAGCTCCTTGAGCAGATCCGGGCAAGGCGCGAAGCCCGGATCGCCGCGGGGTTACCTCTGGATGTAGTGGATCCGAAGGAGGAGTTGGAGGAGGAGGAGGAGGAGGTTGAGGAGGAGGATGTGGGGGACGCGGATCTGCAGACGGAGCAGCAGGCCATCCTCGGTTCCCTAACAAGGTGGTTGACTGTTTGTTCAAATTATCTATCCTTTTGTAGCAGTGGAAGTCTATGATTAAGGACGGCAACAAGGCGACTGTGGAGCTTCTTCTTTCCCGCATTCGTTCTTCGGCAAGCACTATCCTGGGCGGTGATCGTGCCGGTCCGCAACAGCGTAGTAGTTGGTGCTCCATGTCGTCGTCCGGCCTCTTAGTTAGTTTTTTGGGTGTTTAATGTGTCGATTTGTGGGCCTGCGCGCCTGTTTGCCGGTTGTGGCCTCCATTTATACTTGTTCGGTGCGTTACTTTTGTCGTGGGTGCTGTCTGACCTTGTTACTTTGATACTCTGTTGCATGGTGGCTTTATTAATTTAAAGTCGGGCTGCAGCCTTTCCTCTAAAAAGTCCCAAACTGATCAATGATCCTCTGTTGATCTTATTGGGGGGAAATGGGGAGATCATGATTATGAACCCTTGAAAGGAAGGAAATGATGGATTCTTTTTCAACAAAATATTTGGACATAATGTTTCATATTGTACATCATCACACTTGCACATTTTTGCTTCCCATGTACAACAAATCAACTGTGATTCCAGAGAAACTTGTGCTAAATTGTTTGGTTATGTAGCTATTCAAAAGATAGAATTACTTGTTAATTTTTCATAAATCCTTATATGATAAATGATTAAAACAACGATACACTACTTTGTGAAATCATAAAATAATTTTGTAGGAGACGATCTACTTCTGATTGCAAGCACTAATTCTACCAGTCCGCTTTCATTTTCTTTGATAGAACTAAAATTTATGTTGATACACAATAACTTAAAAAATTAGTGATGTGTGGCTGTAATGTTTGTATATTTGCATATGGTCAAACAAGATCAAGAAAGACCTATACTATAATTTTATTTTATTTTCAAGTTCACACCATTAAATTTGAGGGGTATGTCAAATTAACAAATGCACCATAACCAAAGGGGTTCTGGTGGTAAATAAAACTAGAATGAGGAGATCAATATCTTTAATACTGAAATCTGTCCTATCAGAATTCTTTATTTGCCTTACATTTCATAGTTATTTGTTGATTTGTTTATAACAACTTATCTGTTGTTTGAATGTCACTCAGAGCGCTCCAGATATAACAACAGAGTAAATCTTGGGGCGTGAGCTACTGGTCACTAAATGGTCTGTTTGATATTTCTCAAACATCGGATACCATGACATAAGGTTTGAATGATTAAAATATATATTGAAAAAGAGGAATATATTGAAGGCTGATGGTGCAAATGAACAATATTTGTCCATGATTTCCCAAAAAGGATTTTATGAGCATAACTAATGACTATCCTTTAACTATTTTAGAGCATCATCAGTGTAAAATCCTCGTGATCATAGCGCTGATGATCAAGCTTTTCACTCCGATCCAAGCAAGTAGTTTTTTTTTTTAAGGGAAGATCCAAGCAAATAAGTTTTCGTCTAAATCTACTTTTTTTTTTAGGAGTTCGTCTAAATCTACTTGCGACATTGAGTTGCTCCTGGGGTTAAAACAGAACAGGCTTATCTCTTTTTCTCCCGGCCCTAATCGTGTTGACATGGGCCTCTGGCCCAAGTTTGTACGTTAGCCAAGCCCAAATCTTACCAGATCCACCACAGCGCAAATATACCCTTTCCCCGTCCATCGTCTGCCCTAACGCTGTATCATCCCCCACCCACCGTCCACTCCATCGACCGGCGGCGGCGGTGGCGGCGACCGGAACTCTCCTCGCCGCCCTTGTCGCCCAAACCACTTCCGCCCTTGGCGGTAGATGAAGGAATCTCAAGTTCGTTCTGTGCTCGGATCGGAACAAGCAAGGAACAGGTGCCAATCTCGTTCTGTAATCGGATTCGAAGACGAAAAGAGATCAATTTCGGTTTGTATTAGAAAAAGGTGCTGCCTTTATATGCCCGCCTCTCGTCAAACAGCAGTAACAATCCGTGGATTTACAAATTGTACACCAGCCTGAATCGGATCCGGAGGAGGCTATAATAAGCCTTCAGCCCGGTTGGCCACGATTGTCGCACACCGAAGGGGCGTCATTTCAGGAATATTTTTTGTTCACGTTTTGTTTGTCGTTGTAAGTTGTCTACTTAGTTCTTTTTTGAGATCGGATCGCCATGAAGTTCAATAGAGGTCGCCGCCGCAGCCGTGATGTAAGTCATTTTTTTTTTTTTGCTTTATTATTATTGTTACCCCCTCCGTTTGGAATTCACTGAAATTAGTGTATCTAGATGCGTTTCAGTGTGTAGATACACTCATTTCAGCGCCGGTTAATTCCGAACGGAGGTAGTAAAATTTATTGATCTACACCTATGACTAATCTGCCACCCCCTAAATGCAGTCGAAGAAAGCAGCTGGTAATGGGGAGGACAGGCTAAGCGAGCTGCCCAGCGATGTGCTTCTCAAAGGCCTTGAGACGGTCGAAACACAGTCAAAGACAGCAGCTGGTAACGGGGAGGACAGGCTAAGCGAGCTGCCCAATGATTTGCTGGTCAACATCCTTGAGAGGGTGGGTACACTTGATGCTGTAAGAACCTGCATCCTTTCGAAGCAAATGCAGAAGCTGCCAACTATGCTCTCACATATCATAATTGATCTCAACAATCGTGATTTGATTCAAATGGATGGTGTTGTGGCTGATGTGACGGAGAAGATCCTCAGCACGAGGTCTCCACAGATCACCGTTCGCAAGCTGAAGCTCAAATTTTTCTTGGTTCCTGCTCGCTGTCTCATCATCGGCAGATCCGTCGGCCTCGCCATGGCGACCCAGAAACTGGATGCGGCCGAGTTTGAAATCATGACACTGAGGGATACCAACCATTGCACCGATGCCCATCGCCTGCTCTTTGCCAAGCAGTTCAATGATTTTGTCTGTGATTGTCCCTACGCATTTGCTGGTCTCACGCAGCTGCATCTGTGGAATATGAAGTTTGGTGAATCAGATATACCCAACATCCTCTGCCATTGCAAGCGGCTGGAGTCCCTGTCTTTCCGCGAGTGTGACGTGGGGTTCCGCTCGGTGCTCCATGTGGAACACGCTCGGCTCGTCGAGTTTGTTATCACCTATGGGGAATTTAAAACAGTGGTGCTTGACTGTCTGCCAAAGCTCCAGCGGATGGCCTATAGTAATTGGCCCTGTGATGAAAACCCCTTGGTTCTTGGTTTTGTCCCTCAGCTTTCCAAGCTCAGTCTTGCTAATGCAAACATTTCTGGCAAGACCCTCAACCTAAGCCAGCTGCTTGCGAATGCCCCCACTGTAAGCGATTTGTACCTTGAGTTTCGTAGTGAAAAGGTACTCACTCTAATCATCTCTGTCCCATTCTTATTTACGGTATGATGTTTTTATCTGACGGTACTAACTTATGCATCACTTGATGATGCAATTTATGCACGCGTTATTTACTTAATTTGTTTTATCTATCACAGATTTGGGTTCAACCAGAATGCTCAAAACTGCTTGCTCCCGTGCTTGCCAAACTTCGGTTTGTGAAACTGGATCATCTTCCCGAAGAATGTGATATCTCTTGGACGATGTTCCTTCTTGAAGCTGCACCATACTTAGAGGAGCTTTGCATCACGATGTGGGATCATAAGTGCCGGTCGGAGTCACAAAAGAGTTTCTCCAAAAAAATGGATGTGAAGTGGGGGCCATCCGATCCTCATTTTAGGCACAAGAATCTGGGGAAGCTAATTATCCACGGCTTCCAGTCCGATGGCAAATTCACAGGATACGTCAGGCGTGTCATTCAAGCTGCGGCGAACATCAGGGAGGTATTCCTGCACGACAGGAAGGTGTGTCAATGGTGTATCGAAAAGTTTCCTCATCTGAGGTTTCGTCCTTCGAATTATCCATGGACCAGCGAGGATGCGGATTTGTTGAGGAAGAAGATGACAGCAGCGACGGTGACTGCTTCTCCCGATATTCACTTCTGCTCATAAGATCGAGTTGAAGATGAATATAGATGTGGTTGGAAGGACTTGTCGATCTCGAAGACCCAATTGGTTGCTACTGCATGAGTGCTATTGCTTTTCTGCAAAAATGTATCTCGGCTACCAATTTGTTGGAACAACTCATTTAGTTATTTTCGACAATGAGACAGATAAAGTAAGCACGTCTGTTGTGGTCGTGCAGCAACTGCTTATGTTTAAAATAGTCGATATTCAGTACGAATGATGCTCTGTTATTCTTTTTATCTTGTACTATCTCCGTCCTATAATATAAGAGTGTTTTTGACACTACATTAGTATAATCCTATAATATAAGAGTGTTTTTGACACTAAGTTTTTGACACTACATTAGTATAAAAAACACTCTTATATTATGGGACAGAGGGAGTAGTATTTTTTAGAGCCAAGGCACTCGCTGTTTTCCATGGACACGCAAACGCAAACTTGGCAGGAAAATGCAAAAAAGAAATCTTTAAACCGGCATTCCCTGCTTAGCACAATAGCACTGCCCTTCACGCAGAACATTCTCGCAGGAGGTGACATACCTGCAAAGCAACTTGAACGGAGAAGCAAATCTATATAACAGGAAAACAAGCCGCAAAGGTCATGTGAAACTACGCAATCGTGAATCATCAAAGTACGTGTGAACGTTTGTGTCCATGTTTTCTAAAGACCAAAACAACATATTCCTTGCCCGAACATGACGGGTAATGAAATCGTTCGGTACACACGCCCAACTTTCATTATTTTTGTACTGGTTTATACAAATCAAATGTTTGTGTACTCATATTTTGCACGGGTGCCACTTGTCTGGTCACATTTTGATAATTTGTGCGCCATTTCAATTTTTATCTTCATTTATGTAAGTCGATTTTGTCCGGTCCTTGATATCTTTCATGTTACTCAAACAAATATGAAGGACATGCATATAGACATACCCAAAGAACCGAGTGGTCAGCTTTATATACTCCCTATCTTTCACAATGTAGTGTGTATAGATTTTTTCAGAAGTCAAACTTCATAAACTTAGACCATATTTACATATACTTGCGTCTACAATACTAAATATATATCATTAGATATATCATGAGACATACTTTTATATTTATTAGGTATTGTAGATGTAGATCTCTTAATCGAAAACAAATTTATAGATGTAGATCTTATTTTTATAAACTTGATCAAAGTTTACAAAGTTTGACCTTTAGAAAAACCTATGTGCACCACATTATGGAGCAGAGGGAGCAAAAAACATACTTGATGACCACAATTCAGTTACATTTCCCCTTCATTCCAGCCAAAAAATATCACAAACCTAGCTATATATTTAGCCAGAGATCGAAGTTCTAATCCCATATATGATCATGTGGCTTAAGCTTGTGTTTGCTTTCTGGTAGCACAAACATGTACACGTGAGAATTCTCTTGGCCAATTGCCAATTGCTACACAGCTCACTAGGATAAGATCACCTTTACTTTGTGGCTACTTATTCTCGTATGTAGACATCGGCTTTCTTTGTTCTATAAAAATCCTCGCACTGCGCACAACAGGGTCATCAGCACACCTACACAAGCAACCGCGCCGTTCATCCTTGCAGTTCTTCCATGGCCACTCCTACCTCCTGCCGCCGTCTGGCCATCTCAGCTCTAGTGCTGCTGTGCGTTTCACTTCCCCAGCTTGCCCAAGCAAGGCTCCTACCGGAGGACAAAAACGCACTGGATGACAGCAAGTCGTTCTCCATCAAAGGTGGCAACGGGGAGGGTGGCGGCCGGGGCTTCGGCGTGAGCATAGGCCATGGCGGGCACGACGTGTCCATCGCTGTCGGCGGTGGGCTTGGAGGCGGAGCTGGCACTACCCGTGGTGGCGGTGCAAGTGCCGGCGGTGGGCTTGGAGGCAGAGCTGGCACTACCCGTGGTGGCGGTGCAAGTGCCGGCGGTGGCGCAGGTGCAGGCGTTGGCATCGACGTGGGGCGTGGTGGTGTGGATGTGGGGATCGGCGGAGGTGGGGGTGGGGCCGGTAGCGCCGGCGGTGTGCATGCAGGAGGTGGAGCTGGAGGCGGTGTCGGTGTCGGTGTTCACATCGGGCGTGGTGGGGTGAGTGTGAGCAACGGTGGAGGCGGTGGTGTTGGAGGCGGAAGTGGGGGCGGCAGCGGTGGCAGCTCCGGTGGGGGCAGTGGCGTTGGCCGTGCTGGTAATGCGGTGGGCGGTGGCGGAGGGTCTGGTAGCTCAGATGGTTCTATCGGAAGCGGAGGAGGTAGTGGAGTTGGGTCGGCCAGTGGAGGTGTCGCGGGTGGCTCCGGCGGTGGTGGTGGCCAAGGTTGATCGAGTTTGTTCACTTTAAGACTGAGAAATGAATATAGCACGAGTTAAGTGGAATTGGGGCACTCCCAATGCTTGTGGACTTCATAGGCAAAATCTTGAAGCGACATAGTATAATTAAAGAAGAGAGAGCGGTGAGTTGTACGTTACTGGAGATACAACTCTTAGCTCGGTTCACTATGCAATGTGATCAATGCTCTGATCCGGTGGCCAAGGTCGATCTAGTTTGTTCACTTTAAGACGGAGCAATGGATATAGCATGGAAATTGTTGATGAACTAATATCTCAGAGAGAGAGAGAGATTGTATATGTAAGGTACTATAAGATGCAAGTAATTTCTGATGTTATTATTGTGCTTAATTTGGTGTCAAGGTGAAGAAACTGCACAGAAGAGACCTGACAACACTCCTCGTCGCATATGGTCTGGTTTAAGTCCCAGATGTGTGTGACATGGCTATCACATAGAAAGGTACACGTGGGCCAGTGTGTGCTAAGTGCAGGTCGAAAGAGCTCTTGTGCATGCTACACATCATACATGATATTTAATGACTACTTCCTCCATCCCATAATATAAGAGCGTTTTTATATTATGGGACGGAGGGAGTACAATATCTGATGTGTCTGGACATTATACAAGCTCTGCTCACATTAGAAATCATAACCCTCTTACACTCTCGCACATCCCTCTCGACGAGACAATTACTCTCTTTCTCTCTCTAAACATGATGGTGTGGTGTGAGTGGAGCCAGCTTGTTGATCTCACCCCGAGGAGGAAAATGTAAGTGACACATGAAAGAGCACAGGAGGCAAGGAGGAGGGTGTGGCGCAGCACGAGGTCTCGACACAGGAGGACCTGAGGAGGGCATGGGACCAGCGCACACATGAGGAGGATGGTGAGAGCGAAGCGGAGGAGAGGAAGTCGGCGAAGCCGACAGCAGAGCCAAAGAACCACCCCCCCCCCCCCCCCGGTCTCACATGTGGCATCCGAGCCCGAGGCGTTACGAAGAACCGATAAGGATGGTCGCGACCAACATGACCCCGAGTCACCTCCTAGGCTTCACCGAGATACGACCCATGTGCAACACAGACCATCGAGCCGTTGATTGCCATATTAAATTTTGCTATATCTTTATAGTAGTTAAATTCACCTAATGCTATTTAAAATTTGACGTGGTTAGTAGTTAAATTCATCTAATGTCATTTAAAAATGATTTTATACTATTGTTTTGCAAGTAATTTTTGCTATGGAGTGGTCAAATGCAATAATGTCACTGTTAAAATGACTTTTATATGCTACTGTTCTAATTTATTAAGTAACTTGTATTATAGTTGTTTTATGGCTAGTAATTAATAATTGAGCTTATGCTATATAGTTGCTAAAATAAACTTATGCTACTGTTTTGCTATTGTTCCTACCTTCTTGGACCATAATATCCACTCATCCTAATTCATACAACTCACATTTTGATGCACCCAACAGAAGACCAGAAGAACTAATGGAATGGAACCACTTCAAGTTAAGCTGTTACAAACTTACAATTATAGGATAGAGCTTCATCTGTACCAAAGATGTCCTCTACTGAAGTACTCCGTATTCACTAATTCTATTTTTATATTCTTAGACCTAAGCCTACACTTTCAATCAGAGGTGGTACAAAGGAGCACCAAGGAAGCAAAGAGACCAAATGACTAGCTATTGCCTTGCTGTACTATGTATATTAGCAGTAACCAAAAAGAGGACCTCAAGGTCAGTTGGATGTACAACAGGTTGCTCTTCATTTATAGACATAGAAGGCTATAGAATACAAGGGGTATGAAAGCGTTATCCAGCTGTGTCGTATATGCTTCCAATAATAAGCTCAAAGTTACAGCTACTGAAAGTGACAACCAGTGCTGTGCCAACATAAGAAAAATGGTCAGTGGCAGTTTACTCGAGCTGTGTTGCATGTTCTGGCATAAAGCTTTGGTCAATTCGGTGCAAGAAATTAAGGGATCGAACCTGTGAAAGAATGTATCCGCTTGAAGCTAAGAGTGTCACCAAGATTGAGCAGGCTGCCAGTACAGAAGTTATGCCTGCTGCCGTGCCTTCAATTGTTTTCTCTAACATTTTAGGAAAACATGCATAAGTGATCAGCGGACAAGTGTGGAAGGACCAAAGGAATAAAGAAAACCGAACTCACTTCCTGTCTTGCTCCATCTTAGGACGCCGTACTTGTACCCTATCATTGATGCCTGGGTTCAAATCAGAGAATACATCAGATATAACACAGTACAATAGGGATTGTTTTTCCTCAAGACACACACCTAAGTGCACGTCATTTTGTATTAGGAGAAGGCATAGAGTAGAGAATATTAACAGGCCACTGGAACTACCATTGTATCACCTATCCCTAAGCTGAGAATTCCAGCAAAAGGGGCTAGGGGTCGGTCATTGAATCCAGATGACATCCATTTAGGAAGTGCGCAGCCCAGTAAGAGTGAGAAATGACTGGAAAAAAAAACCAATAAAAGACGTTATATCCTACAGTGAAAGATGTAAAATACGGAAAATGAAAACTACTAAAGCAAACTTACCTAATAATTAGAATCTCAGAATCACGGTGGTCAGTGAAAGCATTCATGAATTGATGTATGGTGTGCCCAAGAGGGTATACTTCCCAAACCTGAGGACATAGTTGAACATTTGTGGAGAAATGAGCACAACTTGGCATAATAGATACTGTTGAAAGGGAAAAGGAAAGAGAGTGGGGAAGGACATAGGAGAATTAAAAGATTCTTACACGAATCATCTCCAGTATTAAGAAAAGAGCAAATGCTGCACCAAATGCCAAGTCCAAGAAAGCAGGCTGCAAAGCATAGATCAAATCTATCACAATAACTTTTGAAATATTCTAGTGGGATTAGATTAGAGAAGTGTATACAATACCTGAAAAATAACGGCAGGAGAGAAAATCAGGACAGCAACAAGATGATAATACTTGCGCAAAAGAATTCTCTCTGTTTTGCTTTGCTTTGATATGCTGTAGAACCTTCTAATTGATACACATATGACAAATATCCAGTATGCACATAAAAGAAGCCGTTCATCTGAATTGGTGAACATGTAGTTAAGAACCCTGTGAAATAATGAGCCATTAAGCAAACAACAAAATCAGTATCTGTAAATATACAGAAGATTTTCCGAGAAAGAACAGAGTGCAAAGTTAAAATATTAATTCCACTAACGATGAGTGGGATGCTCTTCCCATGAAAGTCAAACAGTGATTCTTACCAAACAAACGGATGGACTTCAAGACCTTGAACAAGCCACGTCCATGACGGCACTAACAACAGCAACACCACCAACAACGAGACATAAAATACAGCAGAACCTACTCTTTTTTCTGTTCGTTTCTCAATTGCTTGTGTTCGTTGCTTGCCCAATGTTCGACAGTAAACCCAAACTTGAAGAGAACTTTTGTACAGCAAGGGAAGTAGAAAAAGACCAAGCAAAACCCCCTGTCAAAAGAAGTACGAGATGTAAATGCTATATAGCTCAAGCCAGACAATCAAAATAACAAAAACTCTACCTGAATAACGGTGGCTATCTCGCTTTGAGTTCCAGGTGTGTGTATGAATGCTCCTGATGATGCAGAGAACTCCATCTGCCAGTGCAATTAAAATGATACAAACCATCAGATTTGCTCTTTTTTTATGGCAAACATGTAGTTAGGAACAATTCACACCTTTGAAAGAGTACGAGCCAGAATATCACCAAAGTAAACAACGAGACCACTTGATACCAGAAGTCCCTCCCCTGGAATTTATAGAACAGTGTGAATAAGAAAAAGGTTGCACTTCCAAGTCAAAATGAAGATGAGATATACTAATAAATTGCACTGCTAAACAAGAACCATAAACAATAGTTGGCCTTACACGCAAAAGATACTAAGCAAAGTGGGGGCAATTGCAATCGTTCTTATGTGCATATATATTTCTGCATGGAATTATCTTAATCCATAAGGTATCTAGGAAAAATGTATAAATGCCTGTTAGGATATGCAATCAGATATAAACAAAAGGAATAGAAATAAAGATCTAATTACATCTTAGACTTCAGGTACAAACCTAAAGATGAACATGAAGGGAACTTCTCTAGAATGTGCTTGATCAAGATCACAGCAGCCACGCCATGGCAGAGCAGATACCCATTTTTGGTCATCGCTAACGGACCTACAATAAATTCAACACAACTATTTTGTCAAATCCTTGTCATCTTTGGACTTGAATTAGATCAAGAAATAGACACGTAATTATTAACTTGAATGCAGATAAGGATTTGCATGTTACCTCCATCAGTCTTCACTAGGAAGAACAGCAAGAATGTCACGAGATACAAAACTACCATCAATGAACCATATTTCGAAGTTTTAGAAATCTCATTGTTGGCAGACTGACATAGATGCCAAAGGAAGAAAGCCAGCACACTGACGCAGCTGATGGATACTGCCCAATACTGCATTTCGAGGTATGCAAATTCTGGCCACATAAACAAAAATATATGTAGTTAGTAAACTGTATGCATCACAAAAAAGGGGGCTCAATAGCACATAAAACAGAGGATAAACGCACGTCACAAGTCATCTGAGTTGCTCAATTGTTGATGAAGATGATAAAATAGGGATATACCTTCTGGACCATTAGGATCCGTTGGTAAGATCCTCGAAAGCTGGATCAACCGTGCAAGCATGACACATGGTAAAGTAGTTGCGCCAAGAAGAATGCCTGACGAAGCACCTGGCCTGGAGAGTATATGCATCAGACACCAAGCACTAGGTGCAATTTTATTTTGTAGCTTGCCACAAAGGAGGCGATAGAAGAAAGTAGCCACGCAACTCAAACACGATGTAGAGTGAAGGTACTTGCGCATCACAAGATCTAAACGAAATTTCAACAGGCCCCTGAACTTTTACATTCTACTTGTGGATAGTCGCTAAGCCACGAGCAAGCCGCATTTCTACTGTGTATGTTAAATCAATGACTCGACTCGACCAAGGATTAAGCTCCTATCTGCACCACCGTCATCCCCAGCGCATCTGCCAATGCCCTAACCACACCACCAATTATTCCCCAATCGTGTTGGCAACCCATTGAAATGAGGCTCGTCTTGACCAATTCGCACTAGAGATTTTTTGCAAGAGGACCGCACGCGCCTATCCTGCAAGGGGAGCTCATCTATACGGACGCATTCTTCTGGCGGTTAACCGAACGAGACCAAATTTACGCTCTGGAAAATCCGCCTGGGTGGCCGAATCGCGATGATTTTGTTTAATCCCGTGGGGTCGGGGTGGGAACGAGGCGAGGGAGAGCGGCCGCACCTTGTCCTGAACCGGCGGAGCGGGGAGGAAGGGGCCGCGGCGGAGCGGTCCACGGCGAGCTCGACGGCGAGGGCGGCCCCCGCGAGGAGGGCGAGCGGCGCCGCGAGGCCGGCCGGGGCGGCGAGCCCGACGCGCGCGGCGAAGAGGAAGACGACGAGGCGCTCCCCCGTGAGCAGCGCAGAGGAGGACGCCATGGGCGGTGCCGGCGAGCCCGATCCGGGCGGGGAAGGAGGGAGGGAAGTGGCGTCGGAGACACGGCGCGAACCGGACCGGCCGGACGTGAGGTGGGCCAGCAGTTGGTTCAGGGTTGCGCTCCCGCGCCGCGTGCGCGTGGTTTCTCGGTAGTTTGGTCTGGCTGGGACGCTTGGTTTTGGGTGGTGCGGTGGGTGACCGACCACACGACTCGGTTCGGTTTGGTCTCGGTCAGAATTGGCGGTCGGGAAGACCGGTGCACCGCGGGCACGGCCGGTCGCTTCCTTCCTTGTGGACGTCCACGCCACAACGGCATGCCGCTCAAGCATGACACATCGGCATTTGCATCGCTCAAGATCGTGAATTTGCCGGTGGTGGCACTGCATGGGCTTACTACTCCGTTCCTAAATACGGAGTATGTCTCTTTTCAGAGATTCCACCATAGAGACAAGGGAGTACATGTTATGTATCCCGCGGAATTGTCTAAAACGTATCATCATAAGTAAACTACTGCCTGAGAAATCGTCAGAAGAGTGATAAATACATACACGACACATTTTGCTATGGTTAAAGCAAATTGAACATCAGTCCAATTTTATAACACAAAAAGGTGCAAAACAACGCAAGCTAGGCAAGCACTCCAGACATAATCGTGCCACAGCACCATAACAGCACACATAGTACAGAGCTTGATGGTTTACAGCGTTACAAAACATCGCTAAAACAGAGTTTTGACAGCAGAGGCTGGCCATCGTAACCAAATATACAAGATAAATAAGACGATATTGATGCTACTATGATTTTATTCTCTTCGCTACTGAAGACTTGATTTCACATATTATCAGCTGCGGCGAAATAAACATGCTGCTCTGCCCTTACATCGCCCCGTTGCAGATCCAGATGAGAAGACTCTTCAGTGTAACACTAGGAAAAAATACCCTGAAAACAAAAGAGTTCTGAAACAGTTAGTCCATAGGACTCCAGCAGTAGGTTAAAGTAGCACAGTAAACCAGGACAAAAAAATGCATTTCTTAAAGATTGCACCCCCTTCAGGAAGCAACACGCCTGCAAATACAAAAATGCAGCTTCATAAAAACAGACTTTGCAAGAACAAACAACACCATTTCAGATAAATGTGAGCACTAATTCAAATACCACCCCAGTTCAAGCTTCACATGCATCTGCACTGATGCATGTGGATGACGATACATGGACATGCACATCCTGCCTGCCAATGCGTTTGCATATCAGATTCTTGCTTTTGTATTATTTGTAGTAGAGAGCAAAAAAATACAGCATACAGCATACAGCAAAACGAAACGTGACGACACAGATTAAACACCACTTGCTACTACTCGCACGCTAAAATGACCTGCACAGCTGATTCTACTTAAACTGAGCACTTATTTATTTGAACCTACAGTCAATGGGTCAAGAGTGCTACTCCCTGTACAGCTGATTCTGCTTATACTGATCAGCTATTCATTACAAACACTACAAGCTAGAAAATAATATTCTTGACAGAATTTATACATTTTACCACAAACCATGCATATGCCATAAAAAAATACATGTCCATGATCAATTGCAAGCAGAATGTATAGCATCATATACAGATTCGTTACCTGGACATAAGATACTCCTCAAAATGTGAAGTCTTCACAAAGCAGGATATGTAAATCTACAGGACAACACAACAAAAAGACACCATCTTAGATATTTAGAAGTTCGGGACTGATGTAAAACTGAAAGTAACAGAGTAGAAGATTTTGTAATATTTCAAGAATCTAAGCAAATAGATGAATTGAGCGTGAAACGAAGAATCTCTGACAACAGTTGAACGCAAAGGCAAGAAAGTAGTTGTGAAGGAGCAAAAGAAATAACTACCCACTGACAGATTTTATTTTTTTACTACCTGCATCCATCTTTCGTAAAACTGGACAATATACATGTTACGATTTCATGCTGAAGTCTTAGACAATGTAAAATTGATCTGAATGTGTTCGTGTTCTAGATTTTGCACTTTAACCTATAGTTGCAAATTCTGAGGGAGCTGAATGAAATTAAATAATAACCTATCATCGAGTTTCCATCCGTTCCTGGCTGGGTTTTTTTCTCCCGAAATAGTAGGGAAAGACCTACTGAGCATGAACTGCAAGTTAAAAGTTGCTGCCTGTATTTGAGTAAACAGGTTAATAACAGCTCTAACTCCTACTAGTCTAGTCTGGATCAAAAGGAATTAAGCACCCAAAACAAGTGAACATGAAATGCATCAACTAATTTATAAACTTATTTCATATCTTGGCAGAATTTTCAATAGCTACTGCACATATTACAGTAAGAAATAAGACTCACATTGATCACACGAACATGGCTAGCTCTGGACGGCTGAAGATATTGTCTCCATCATCGCCTAGTGCAGGATAAGAAGCAACAAGTGCATCTTGTGCACCAATATACAGCGAGTTGTAGATCTTCCAATATACTTCGCGTACTTTCCTTGCTGGATGGAAAAGGCCTTGGAGGCAATAATTCAGAACCACAGCTGCACCTAGAGCAACTCGCATCCCCTCGATGGCCTCCATGACGGCATTTATAACATGGGGAGATGTCTCGAAAATGTTGGGCCATATATAGTTAAGCAAATGGACAAGAGCATCCTCACAACCCAAGCCAGCAACTCCCAGAGCCATATGCTTAACAGCAGATGCAGCAGTCTGCCTGTGAACCAGATCCCTGTCCATTAGGGCATCTTCAAGCAAGGGAGTGACAGCATATATGTAATCTTTGCCCATCTCACCAATATACTCGAAGAGGAAAGAGAGAGATTTCAGAACACCATTCTGGACATTGAGCTCCGGAACTCGGTACTCATTCATGAGGGCAGGCAAAACTGTGAAAGGCGAGCAAGTTTCAGCAACAATAGCAATTGCTACAGTGGTGCAGACACGGTTCTGTCGCTCCTGCACCTTCAAGTTATTCAACAGAGTGGCCAACACATCCTGTGGCCCAATTGCCTTGGCAATATAACCAAATGTGTTCACAGTGGCTCTTCTGATACCCTTCTTGTGAGCCTTCAACATTTCCAGCAACTCAAAACAAATCCTCATCCACTCCCTAGCTGGTACAAATTCTGCTCCACGATCAGCAATCCTGCCAACTAGATCAATGCAGTTCTCTTGGACCTTCTCATGCCTATTCTTCAAGATGGGGGTCAGGCGAGGAAGAAGATCCTTGATTGGAGGCGTCATCTTAGTCATACCAATAACATTCACGATAGCCTTCAATGCTCCAAGAATTGAACCCAGCACCTCAGGATATTCCTCTCCCAAGTACTCATATAGCACAACACCCAGGTGACCCATAAGCTGCTCCTCCTGGCACTGCTTCATCACAATAGCTATCCTTGAGATCAGGTCAGCAGCTTGCTGCCTAACTTTCGCACTCTTGTTGTTCAACCGCCACTTAATGGTACCACATATCTGAGGAAGGTAAGGCTTGACCCTCTGACCGAGCGCATTCACAACAGCTCCAAAACCATTAAGCATGACATTTGCATCATCACTTGTCTGCTCTTGGAAAGCATACAGGATGCCATCAATAAGCAGCTCCTCCAGACGAGGGTCGATATCCGAGGCACCCAAGTTAGCCACCACCTTCTCAATTGTTTCCATCACCATTCTCCTGTAAGGCTCACTTTCATCTTTCAGATCCTCAACAATCTTCCCAACGATACCAGTAACTCCCACCTTGTTTGCCATCTCTACTGTTGTTTCCACAAGTTGCTTATAGTTCCTACGATCTAGGGCCATTCTCCTAACCCAGAAGTGTTTGAAGAAGTCTGGAAGGATATCACTCCGGATATAATCAGCCTCCACACCCTCTGTACTGACACACTGCTTAACAACCTTCAGGACAATCTTCTTCATCTCTTCGTCTGGGGACTGGAACTCTCTAATCAGGACTTGCATCACCTCCTTCGTGTAGTAACTGGCATACAGAGCATCCATAAGAGGGATGATGAAACCAATAGCCTTCAAGAAGGCAGCAAGGACCTTTCCACGGTGAGATCTGATTCCCTTCCAGAGAGGTTTCAGGACACTATCAAAACTTTCTATACCATAGGGCGCAGCAGCTTCAGCAAGTGCAGCGAGAGAGAGGGCAGTGATTGTCCGCACTTTCTGGTTCTCATCGCTTAGACCATGCTCAATGATCTCAACTAGGTTCTTAAGGTGAGGCAGAACAGCGCAGCCCATGAGAATAGCAATCTGCTGAACAATCTTGATACCAGTGTGTCGAGCTTGCCAGGACTTCTTACTCTGACAAACAGCCTTTAAAAATGGGAGGAGAGCCGGGATACCCAAAGCAGAAGCCACCACACTGAATGCCCTAGCTGTCGTATTCCTCACGTACTCGTCGATGTTATCAATATCCGGTCTCATGGCAGCGATCATAGTAGCAAGTCCAGCAGCTTTGCTAAGATTTGAGATAATCTCCCTGCCCTCAACACGAGCATAGTAATCCTCATCAATCAGAAGTGGCTCGATAACAACAAGAATCTTGTGCACAAATGGACGGACCAGCTCATCCAGCTTATACAGCACCCTATCAATGACCTTCACCAGGAGATGCCGCTCCTGGTCCTCAAGTGTTGGCTGCATGAGCAATGGCAGGATTTTGTTGAACAATGGGCCAGCACCAAACTCACGTGCTTTGTCCGTGAGCTGCCGGAGTGCCGTCTTCCGCTGTGGAGGTGTGCCGTTCTTTACCTTCAGCAGGAGCTTCATGATTTTTCTCTCTTTTTGCTCCTCTGGAGTTAGCTGCTCCTCCTCGTCCTCATTCAGCAACGTCCCAAAGTACTGGTAATCCTCTGGCTTCATGAGTGGCAAACCAGGACCCAAGTCCTTGGGCACATCAAAATGCTGTCCACGATTCTCCTCTGGAATAGCATACATTGGTGTGCCCAGAGGTGTTGGCGTAGCAAGCAGCTTCCTTGCTGGGGTGCGAATGGGCTGGTATGAAGCTGGAGGCTCAAGAATCTTGTATCCCTCCTGTGGGAACATGGAGTCAAGCTCCTCATCAGTGAGAGGCCTGTTCCGCTCCTCAATGTCCCGCTCCCACCGCAAGAGCTGGTACTGCTCCGGAGTCATCGGGCCACGAGCAGCAAGGTGGCCAGGTGTTGGCGTGGCAAGGTTCTCTGCTCCAAATGGTGTCTGTCCAGGAGTGTTGAAACCTGCAGGTGTCGCTGCCGTACCACCGGGTGTTGCACTCCCCATACTCGCTGGTGTCTCATCCCACCTCGACCTCTGCTTCTTGGGTGTAGGTGTGACAAGCCCACCAGGCAGCTTAGGAGTAGCATCCCATGCCCCAGAAGGGGTGGCTCCTGGAGTAATGCCACCGGCTGCAGGAGTTGCATCTGCTTCAGCCATCCGCCCTGGAGTCGGAGTCTCATCCCACCTATTCCTCCTCACAGAGGGCGTTGCATCTCCAACACGGCCAGGAGTGGCGTCCCAGCGGCCAATCCCAGGAGTCGCATCAGGTGCATCCCAGTCTGAGGTCTTCGACTTCTTGGCCCCAGCAGCAGCATCGCCGTCCTGCGACTGATCCCACCTATTGCGCCTTTTGGTCGCGGCTGGCTGTGGCTGAGGCGCAGCCTTCTTCTCCTTGGCCTTCTCCTCCTCCTCCTTCTTCTTAGCGATTTCACGCAGCACGTGCTCCTTCTCCTGCTGCACCTTGCTCTCGCGCATGGCATCGGCGTAGGTTCGGACGGAGGGGTCCGGGGTGGCCTCCCCGGACGCGAAGGCGTCGTGGCGCTCGGGCGAGATGATGCGGTCGAGGCGGCGGCGGCGGTAGTCGTCCTCGCGGTCGATGATGCGCTGGGACCTCTTGGCGGGCATCCCGTCGTCGTCCTCGGAGCGGGGGATGTCGGCGGCGGCGACGGCGTGGCCCGTGTAGGACGCGAGGCGGCGCACCGCGGGGTTGGCGGCGGCCGGCTCGGCGCTGTCGTCCTCGGGCGCGTCGTCCTCGGAGGCCGGGATGGAGGTGTCGTAGCCGGCGAAGCGGTCGGAGCCGGAGCCGCCCCCGCCGTAGAGGTCCTTGTCGAAGGTGACGGAGGAGACGGCCATGGGCGCGCCGGCCGCCAGGGCCTCCTCCATCTTCCGGCGCTCGTCCTGCGCGCGCGCGAGCTCCGCGTCGATCCCGTCCATGGCGGCGGCGCGGGGCTAGGGTTTCGCGAGAGAGAGATGGGGGCAGGCGAGGCGAGATTGAGTGGAAGGAATGGTTTGGACTTGGGAAGTTGGGATCTGGCAAAGTACGAATAGATCGCAGAGAGCTCTGGACCGTTGATCTGGAGAGGAAAAAAAAGGAACCGCCTTCTTTTCTGGGGCACGGAATTGACCGACTTTTCTTTTGGGGACGGAATGAACCGACTTAAAATCAAACATGAAATTCAAGAAATAAATTAGGAAGTAACATATTTTTGGGATTTGGGGAGTAACTTTATCTTTGCACTACATCTCGTCATTGATGTTTATGTTCTTGTACTAGCAAAAAGATAAAAGATCTTCTTTTTTTCATGCATCACTCCAAAGTTTTTATCAAACGGAGAACATAAGATGAAATTATTTGTAGGGTGCGAAACCACCTCAAAGTTACCTTTCCGATCAATTTATTGAGTTATTCCTATAAATGTCACAAACAATCCCAAAGTTCGTACTAAAATAGCATCATATAATACACATCAACCAACTCTAATGCCATCTAGATACTCCAATGTCACCACAAGTATCCGTGAGTTAATTATTCGATATGTATCAAATAACTTCAGATTCATAATATTCAATCCAACACAAAGAATTTCAAAGAATGCCCTAAGATTTTTACCGGAGAAAGTAGGACGAGAACATGCATCAACCCCTATGCATAGATTACCCCCAATGTCACCTCAGGAATCCACAAGTTAAGTACCAAAATATACATCAAGTGAATCAATAGAATACCCCATTGTCACCACGGGTATCCATATGCAAGACATACATCAAGTGTTCTCAGATCCATAAAAGTATTCGATACAATAATCGTGAAACCTCAAAAGTAAAAACTCAATTCGTCAGAACAAGATAGAGAAGGAGAAACACCATATGACCCAACTATATTAACAAAGCCCGCGGTACATCAAGATCGTGTCAAATCAAGAACACGAGAGAGAGAGAGACCAAACACATAGCTACCGGTACATACCCTCAGTCCCGAGAGTGAACTACTCCCTCCTCGTCATGGAGACCATCGGGACGATGAAGATGTCCTCCGAAACTACGAAATAGAGGTTTGCGGATGCTCTAGATGGGATCTCTTCGGAATAGAGGTTTGCGGCAGCGGAGTCGAAGTTTTAGGTTAACTTTTGGGAGTTTTGATATTTGTAGGAATTTTCAAAGTTGGAATTATGCGAAGACGTAACACAGGGGGCCCACGAGGTACCTGGGCGCGACCACCCCCGGGCACGCCCAGGTGCCTCGTGGGGCCCCTGTGCGTCTTGTGGTACTCCCCCGAAGCTTCCTGGTTCCCTTTCCTTCCAGAAAAAAATTGTCAAAAAGTTTCACTGCATTTGGACTTCATTTCATATTGTTTTTCTGGAAAACCAAAAACAAACAGAAAACAACAACTGGCATTGGTCACTAGGTCAATATGTTAGTACATTAAAGTCATATAAAAGTGCACCAAAACCATATAAAATTATTGTAAACATGGCATGAATACTTCATAAACTATAGATACATTAGAGACGCATCAACAAGCCGGAAAGTTCTCTTATAGTAAGCAAAGCGTTATTATGATTACCCACTCTCACAAGCATCCGCAACTATGAAAGAAGAATTAAAATAAATCTAACCATATCATGAAACATATGGATCCAAATCAGCCACTTACGAAATAACACATAAACTAGGGTTTAAGCTTCTGTCACTCTCGCAACCCATCATCTACTTATTACTCCACAATGCCTTCTCTTAGGCCCAAGTATGGTGAAGTGTCATGTAGTCGACGTTCACATGACACCACTTGATGTAGGGTAGAATCCTAATGGTCGATCTTTTCACACTTAGAGGGGGGAGAGCAAATCAAAGAAGAACACAAGTAGAACTCTCAAATAGACAAGATCATCCAATCACACATATGCTAAGTCCACATACACATAGAGGAGATACAAAGATCCAAAGTCAACACAAGAGGATACAAAGGTAACAAGTTCATCTCAATCCTTGAAGGAGAGAGGTCTTGAATCCTAGAAAGATCTTCCCATGAAGGGGTCTTGAATCCACTTGGGGGATTTTCTCACATGGAGGCCTTGAACTCCATGGGAGTGGTAAGTGGATGAGCAAAGCTCTATCTCAAATGAGCTCTAACCTTTGCTAACCCTAACAAGAGGAGGGTGGTCTATTTATAGTATAGGGCGAAGTAGGGTGAAAAAGAGAGGTTACAAAGCACTTCGGCTCGAGGCTACGCGCAGGCGCCGGATGTCCGGGCTGTGTCGTGGTTCTAAGTCTGACAGTAGAATGGGGGGTAGGTATGAGGAGGCAAGATCCTAGCTACGGTGAGGTTGTGCACGCAAGTTTTACGAGTTCAGGCCCTTCTCGGAGGAAGTAACAGCCCTACGTCTCGGTGCCCGGAGGCTCGGTCGATTGACTTATGCGTGAAGTTACAGGGGGTGCGAACCCTTGTGCCTGAGGTGTTGGGGAACGTAGTAGTAAATCAAAAAAATTTCCTACGCATCACCAAGATCAATCTATGGAGAGACTAGCAACGAGAGAGAGAGGAGTGCATCTTCATACCCTTGAAGATCGCGATGCGGAAGCGTTGCAAGAACGCGGTTGGAGGAGTCGTACACGCAGCGATTCAGATCGCGGTCGATACCGATCTAAGCACCGAACAACGGTGCCTCCGCGTTCAACACACGTGCAGCCCGGTGACGTCTCCCGCGCCTTGATCCAGCAAGGAGGAGGGAGAGGTTGGGGAAGACAGCTCCAGCAGCACGACGGCGTGGTGGTGGAACTTGCAGTTCTCCGGCAGGGCTTCGCCAAGCTCAAACGGAGGAGGAGGAGGTGTTGGAGAGGGGGGAGGGCTGCGCCAGGGATCAGGTGCTGCTGCCCTCCCACCCCCCCTCTATTTATAGGGTGAAGGGGAGAGGGGGCCGGCCCCCTTAGATCCCATCTAAGGGGGGGGCGGCGGCCAGGGGGGAAACTTACCCCCCAAGCCAGGTGGGAGGCGCCCCCACCCCCTAGGGTTTCCAACCCTAGGCGCCTTGGGCCCCTTGGGGGGGCACACCAGCCCACCAGGGGCTGGTTCCCTCCCTTGCTCAGCCCACTTGGCCCACCGGGGCAGGTGGCCCCACCCGGTGGACCCCCGGACACCTTCCGGTGGTCCCGGTACAATACCGATAACCCCCGAAACCATTCCGGTGACTGAAACTGGACTTCCCATATATAATTCTTCACCTCTGGACCATTCCGGAACTCCTCGTGACGTCCGGGATCTCATCCGGGACTCCGAACAACATTCGGTAACCACATACTATTTCCCATAACAACCCTAGCGTCACCGAACCTTAAGTGTGTAGACCCTACGGGTTCGGGAACCATGCAGACATGATCGAGACATCTCTCCGGCCAATAACCAACAGCGGGATCTGGATACCCATGTTGGCTCCCACATGTTTCACGATGATCTCATCGGATGAACCACGATGTCGAGGATTCAATCAATCCCGTATACAATTCCCTTTGTCTACCGGTATGATACTTGCCCGAGATTCGATCGTCGGTATCCCTATACCTTGTTCAATCTCGTTACCGGCAAGTCTCTTTACTCGTTCCGTAATGCATGATCCCGTGGCTAACTCTTTAGTCACATTGAGCTCATTATGATGATGCATTACCGAGTGGGCCCAGAGATACCTCTCCGTCATACGGAGTGACAAATCCCAGTCTCGATTCGTGCCAACCCAACAGACACTTTCGGAGATACCTGTAGTGCACCTTTATGGTCACCCAGTTACGTTGTGACGTTTGATACACCCAAAGCATTCCTATGGTATCCGGGAGTTGCACAATCTCATGGTCTAAGGAAATGATACTTGACATTAGAAAAGCTTTAGCAGACGAACTACACGATCTAGTGCTATGCTTAGGATTGGGTCTAGTCCATCACATCATTCTCCTAACTATGTGACCCCGTTATCAACGACATCCAATGTCCATGGTCAGGAAACCGTAACCATCTGTTGATCAACGAGCTAGTCAACTAGAGGCTCACTAGGGACATGTTGTGGTCTATGTATTCACACATGTATTACGATTTCCGGATAACACAATTATAGCATGAACAATAGACAATTATCATGAACAAGGAAATATAATAATAACCACTTTATTATTGCCTCTAGGGCATATTTCCAACAGTCTCCCACTTGCACTAGAGTCAATAATCTAGTTACATTGTGATGAATCGAACACCCATAGAGTTCTGGTGTTGATCATGTTTTGCTCGTGGAAGAGGTTTAGTCAACGGATCTGCGACATTCAGATCCATATGCACTTTACAAATATCTATGTCTCCATCTTGAACATGTTCACGAATGGAGTTGAAGCGACGCTTGATATGCCTGGTCTTCTTGTGAAACCTGGGCTCCTTGGCAAGGGCAATAGCTCTAGTGTTGTCACAGAAGAGAGTCATTGGGCCCGACGCATTGGGAATAACTCCTAGGTCGGTGATGAACTCCTTCATCCAGACTGCTTCATGTGCTGCCTCCGAGGCTGCTATGTACTCCGCTTCACATGTAGATCCCGCCACGACGCTTTGCTTGCAACTGCACCAGCTGACTGCCCCACCATTCAAAATATACACGTATCCGGTTTGTGACTTAGAGTCATCCAGATCTGTGTCGAAGCTAGCATCGATGTAACCCTTTACGACGAGCTCTTCGTCACCTCCATAAACGAGAAACATATCCTTAGTCCTTTTCAGGTACTTCAGGATGTTCTTGACCGCTGTCCAGTGTTCCATGCCGGGATTACTGTGGTACCTTCCTACCAAACTTACGGCGAGGTTCACATCAGGTCTGGTACACAGCATGGCATACATAATAGACCCTATGGCTGAGGCATAGGGGATGACACTCATCTTTTCTCTATCTTCTACCGAGGTCGGGCATTGAGCCGTGCTCAATCTCACACCTTGTAATACAGGCAAGAACCCCTTCTTGGACTGATCCATATTGAACTTCTTCAATATCTTGTCAAGGTATGTGCTTTGCGAAAGACCAATGAGGCGTCTCGATCTATCTCTATAGATCTTGATGCCTAATATGTAAGCAGCTTCTCCAAGGTCCTTCATTGAAAAACACTTATTCAAGTAGGCCTTTATGCTTTCCAAGAATTCTATATCATTTCCCATTAATAGTATGTCATCTACATATAATATGAGAAATGCTACAGAGCTCCCACTCACTTTCTTGTAAACACAGGCTTCTCCATAAGTCTGTGTAAACCCAAACGCTTTGATCATCTCATCAAAGCGAATGTTCCAACTCCGAGATGCTTGCACCAGCCCATAGATTGAGCGCTGGAGCTTGCATACCTTGTCAGCATTATTAGGATCGACAAAACCTTCCGGCTGCATCATATACAACTCTTCCTTAAGGAAACCATTAAGGAATGCCGTTTTGACGTCCATCTGCCATATCTCATAATCATAGTATGCGGCAATTGCTAACATGATTCTGACGGACTTCAGCTTCGCTACGGGTGAGAAGGTCTCATCGTAGTCAACCCCTTGAACTTGTCGATAACCCTTAGCGACAAGTCGAGCCTTATAGATGGTCACATTTCCATCCGCATCTGTCTTCTTCTTAAAGATCCATTTGTTCTCTATGGCTTGCCGATCATCGGGCAAGTCTGTCAAAGTCCATACTTCGTTTTCATACATGGATCCTATCTCGGATTTCATGGCTTCTAGCCATTTGTTGGAATCCGGGTCCGCCATCGCTTCTTCATAGTTCGAAGGTTCACCGTTGTCTAACAACATGACTTCCAAGACAGGGTTGCCATACCACTCTGGTGCAGAACGTGTCCTCGTGGACCTACGAAGTTCAGTAGCAACTTGATCCGAAGTTTCATGATCATCATCATTAACTTCCTCTCTAGTCGGTGCAGGCACCACAGAAACATCTTCCTGAGCTGCGCTACTCTCCGGTTCAAGAGGGGTTACCTCATCAAGTTCTACTTTCCTCCCACTTACTTCTTTCAAGAGAAACTCTTTCTCTAGAAAGGATCCATTCTTGGCAACAAAGATCTTGCCTTCGGATCTAAGGTAGAAGGTATGCCCAATAGTTTCTTTAGGGTATCCTATGAAGACACATTTTTCTGATTTGGGTTCGAGCTTTTCAGGTTGAAGTTTCTTGACATAAGCATCGCATCCCCAAACTTTCAGAAACGACAGCTTAGGTTTCTTCCCAAACCATAATTCATACGGTGTCGTCTCAACGGATTTCGACGGAGCCCTATTTAAAGTGAATGCGGCAGTCTCTAAAGCATAACCCCAAAATGATAGCGGTAGATCGGTAAGAGACATCATAGATCGCACCATATCTAATAGAGTGCGATTATGATGTTCGGACACACCATTACGCTGCGGTGTTCCAGGCGGCGTGAGTTGTGAAACAATTCCACATTTCCTTAAGTGCGTGCCAAATTCATGACTCAAATATTCCCCTCCATGATCTGATCGTAAGAACTTTATTTTCCTGTCACGTTGATTCTCTACCTCACTCTGAAATTCCTTGAACTTTTCGAAGGTCTCAGACTTGTGTTTCATTAAGTAGACATACCCATATCTACTTAAGTCATCAGTGAGGGTGAGAACATAACGATAACCACCGCGAGCCTCAACGCTCATTGGACCGCACACATCAGTATGTATGATTTCCAATAAGTTGGTTGCTCGCTCCATTGTCCCGGAGAACGGAGTCTTGGTCATTTTGCCCATGAGGCATGGTTCGCACGTGTCAAATGATTCATAATCAAGAGACTCCAAAAGTCCATCTGCATGGAGTTTCTTCATGCGTTTGACACCAATGTGACCAAGGCGGCAGTGCCACAAGTATGTGGGACTATCATTATCAACCTTACATCTTTTGGCTTCACACTATGAATATGTGTAACATCACGTTCGAGATTCAGTAAAAATAAACCATTGACCAGCGGGGCATGACCATAAAACATATCTCTCATATAATTAGAACAACCATTATTCTCGGATTTAAATGAGTAGCCATCTCGCATCAAACGAGATCCTGATACAATGTTCATGCTCAAAGCTGGTACTAAATAACAATTATTGAGGTTTAAAACTAATCCCGAAGGTAGATGTAGAGGTAGTGTGCCGACGGCGATCACATCGACCTTGGAACCATTCCCGACGCGCATCGTCACCTCGTCCTTCGCCAGTCTCCGCTTATTCCGCAGCTCCTGTTTTGAGTTACAAATATGAGCAACCGCACTGGTATCAAATACCCAGGAGCTACTACGAGCGCTGGTAAGGTACACATCAATAACATGTATATCACATATACCTTTGGTATTGCCGGCCTTCTTATCCGCTAAGTACTTGGGGCAGTTCCGCTTCCAGTGACCGTTTCCCTTGCAATAAAAGCATTCAGTCTCAGGTTTGGGTCCATTCTTTGACTTCTTCCCGGTAGCTTGCTTACCGGGCGCGGCAACTCCCTTGCCGTCCTTCTTGAAGTTCTTTTTACCCTTGCCTTTCTTGAACTTAGTGGTTTTATTCACCATCAACACTTGATGTTCCTTTTTGATCTCCACCTCCGCTGATTTCAGCATTGAATATATCTCAGGAATGGTTTTCTCCATCCCCTGCATATTGAAGTTCATCACAAAGCTCTTGTAGCTAGGTGGAAGTGACTGAAGGATTCTGTCAACGACCGCATCATCCGGGAGATTAACTCCCAGCTGAGACAAGCGGTTGTGCAACCCAGACATTTTGAGTATATGCTCGCTGACAGAACTATTCTCCTCCATCTTACAACTGTAGAACTTGTCGGAGACTTCATATCTCTCGACCCGGGCATGAGCTTGGAAAACCATTTTCAGCTCTTGGAACATCTCATATGCTCCGTGTTGCTCAAAACGCTTTTGGAGCCCCGGTTCTAAGCTGTAAAGCATGCCGCACTGAACCAGGGAGTAATCATCACTACGCGACTGCCAGGCGTTCATAACGTCTTGAGTTGCTGGGAAAACAGGTGCGTCACCTAGCGGTGCTTCAAGGACATAAGCTTTCTTGGCAGCTATGAGGATGATCCTCAGGTTACGGACCCAGTCCGTGTAGTTGCTACCATCGTCTTTCAGCTTGGTTTTCTCTAGGAACGCGTTGAAGTTGAGGGCAACATTAGCGTGGGCCATTTGATCTACAAGACATATTGTAAAGTTTTTAGACTAAGTTCATGATAATTAAGTTCATCTAATCAAATTATTCAATGAACTCCCACTCAGATAGACATCCCTCTAGTCATCTAAGTGATACATGATCCGAATCGACTAGGCCGTGTCCGATCATCACGTGAGACGGACTAGTCATCAACGGTGAACATCTCCATGTTGATCGTATCTTCTATACGACTCATGTTCGACCTTTCGGTCTTCCGTGTTCCGAGGCCATGTCTGTACATGCTAGGCTCGTCAAGTCAACCTAAGTGTTTTGCATGTGTAAATCTGGCTTACACCCGTTGTATTCGAACGTTAGAATCTATCACACCCGATCATCACGTGGTGCTTCGAAACAACGAACCTTCGCAACGGTGCACAGTTAGGGGGAACACTTTCTTGAAATTTTAGCGAGGGATCATCTTATTTATGCTACCGTCGTTCTAAGCAAATAAGATGTAAACATGATAAACATCACATGCAATCAAATAGTGACATGATATGGCCAATATCATTTTGCTCCTTTTGATCTCCATCTTCGGGGCACCATGATCATCATCGTCACCGGCATGACACCATGATCTCCATCATCATGATCTCCATCATCGTGTCTTCATGAAGTTGCCTCGCCAACTATTACTTCTACTACTATGGCTAACGGTTAGCAATAAAATAAAGTAATTACATGGCGTTTTTCATTGACACACAAGTCATACAATAAATTAAGACAAATCCTATGGCTCCTGCCGGTTGTCATACTCATCGACATGCAAGTCGTGATTCCTATTACAAGAACATGATCAATCTCATACATCACATATATCATTCATCACATCCTTTTGGCTATATCACATCACACGGCATATGCTGCAAGAACAAGTTAGACGTCCTCTAATTGTTGTTGCAAAAAATTTTCCGTGGCTGCTATAGGTTTCTAGCAAGAACGTTTCTTACCTACGCCACAACCACAACGTGATATGCCAATTTCTATTTACCCTTCATAAGGACCCTTTTCATCGAATCCGATCTAACTAAAGTGGGAGAGACAGACACCCGCTAGCCACCTTATGCAACTAGTGCATGTCAGTCGGTGGAACCTGTCTCACGTAAGCGTACGTGTAAGGTCGGTCCGGGCCACTTCATCCCACGATGCCGCCGAATCAAGATAAGACTAGTAACGGCAAGAAAATTGACAAAATCGACGCCCACAACAACTTGTGTTCTACTCGTGCAAGAAACTACGCATAGACCTGGCTCTGATACCACTGTTGGGGAACGTAGTAGTAAATCAAAAAAATTTCCTACGCATCACCAAGATCAATCTATGGAGAGACTAGCAACGAGAGAGAGAGGAGTGCATCTTCATACCCTTGAAGATCGCGATGCGGAAGCGTTGCAAGAACGCGGTTGGAGGAGTCGTACACGCAGCGATTCAGATCGCGGTCGATACCGATCTAAGCACCGAACAACGGTGCCTCCGCGTTCAACACATGTGCAGCCCGGTGACGTCTCCCGCACCTTGATCCAGCAAGGAGAAGGGAGAGGTTGGGGAAGACAGCTCCAGCAGCACGACGGCGTGGTGGTGGAACTTGCAGTTCTCCGGCAGGGCTTCGCCAAGCTCAAACGGAGGAGGAGGAGGTGTTGGAGAGGGGGGAGGGCTGCGCCAGGGATCAGGTGCTGCTGCCCTCCCACCCCCCCTCTATTTATAGGGTGAAGGGGAGAGGGGGCCGGCCCCCTTAGATCCCATCTAGGGGGGAGGGGCGGCGGCCAGGGGGGAAACTTACCCCCCAAGCCAGGTGGGAGGCGCCCCCACCCCCTAGGGTTTCCAACCCTAGGCGCCTTGGGCCCCTTGGAGGGTGCACCAGCCCTCCAGGGGCTGGTTCCCTCCCTTGCTCAGCCCACTTGGCCCACCGGGGCAGGTGGCCCCACCCGGTGGACCCCCGGACACCTTTCGGTGGTCCCGGTACAATACCGATAACCCCCGAAACCATTCCGGTGACTGAAACTGGACTTCCCATATATAATTCTTCACCTCCGGACCATTCCGGAACTCCACGTGACGTCCAGGATCTCATCCGGGACTCCAAACAACATTCGGTAACCACATACTATTTCCCATAACAACCCTAGCGTCACCGAACCATAAGTGTGTAGACCCTACGGGTTCGGGAACCATGCAGACATGACCGAGACATCTCTCCGGCCAATAACCAACAGCGGGATCTGGATACCCATGTTGGCTCCCACATGTTTCACGATGATCTCATCGGATGAACCACGATGTCGAGGATTCAATCAATCCCGTATACAATTCCCTTTGTCTACCGGTATGATACTTGCCCGAGATTCGATCGTCGGTATCCCTATACCTTGTTCAATCTCGTTACCGGCAAGTCTATTTACTCGTTCCGTAACGCATGATCCCGTGGCTAACTCTTTAGTCACATTGAGCTCATTATGATGATGCATTACCGAGTGGGCCCAGAGATACCTCTCCGTCATACGGAGTGACAAATCCCAGTCTCGATTCGTGCCAACCCAACAGACACTTTCGGAGATACCTGTAGTGCACCTTTATGGTCACCCAGTTACGTTGTGACGTTTGATACACCCAAAGCATTCCTACGGTATCCGGGAGTTGCACAATCTCATGGTCTAAGGAAATGATACTTGACATTAGAAAAGCTTTAGCAGACGAACTACACGATCTAGTGCTATGCTTAGGATTGGGTCTAGTCCATCACATCATTCTCCTAACGATGTGACCCCGTTGTCAACGACATCCAATGTCCATGGTCAGGAAACCGTAACCATCTGTTGATCAACGAGCTAGTCAACTAGAGGCTCACTAGGGACATGTTGTGGTCTATGTATTCACACATGTATTACGATTTCCGGATAACACAATTATAGCATGAACAATAGACAATTATCATGAACAAGGAAATATAATAATAACCACTTTATTATTGCCTCTAGGGCATATTTCCAACATGAGGAGGGGGTGGCTTATATAGAGTGCGCCAGGACCCCAACCGTCCCATGTTACAAGGGGTTCAATGTCTATAAAGACAGGACGTTACTGATAACGCCAGCAATAAAGGCAAATAAATGATCATTAAGACTACGGAGTGAACGCCTGACCCTTGCCATCCTGAGTGACCTTAGATCTTCTGTCTTTCGAGTGGTTTCTGGTGTGGTCGAGTGAGTACACACCGGTTGAATGGAATTGGGTTATCCGAGTGAACTGTTGGTCGAGTGGGTTGCACCCTGTGGCGATTTCAGTCAGTAGATGGTGCTATCCTTTGAATGTCCTTGGCCTTAGGGCAGTGTCCTCGGGTAAGGGTGTCTAGGTCAGGCCTATTACCCTACCCTAGGTACATGTCTTCGTCATTAGCCCCCGAATGGATCTGAGTCCGAGTGGAGAAGGGGTTGAAGATGGTTCCGACCCGATTTATATGCTTCAAAGGCATCCTAACCGGGCCGGTGATCTTTGTAAAAACTTCAACTTCATTTTCAGTCGCCTGGGTCCATTCAGAGGTCGTCGAGTGATTTTTGCTGATAAGCTCTGAGTGTTGGTATGGTATAAGATCTTCGGCGCGATTGGTCACGCTGCTGCTTTCCGGATCTCGCGGGATTCAAAATTTGGAGAAGCGCGCGGGACGGAGAGCGCCGCAGTAGACGGAGCGGGTTAGGCAGGGAGCCTCGATTCTCGCGCCACCTTTTCCGCCACGTATCTAGCGCGCGACTATTGCGGGATTTGACTGGATTGCCTGGGCCCACTAGTCAGCCACTCGGGAGCAGGCCCATATAAGGCGTCGGGGTCGATGAGCCTGGTACTGTGCTCCCCATCTCCTTCCTCTTCTCCTGTTTCACCACCACATTCGCCGCCACCTTCGACGCCGCCGCCCCGCCCGAGCGCAGCCTGCCGCGATGGGGAAGGAGAAGACGGCGGCCTTGGAGCGTGCGAAGAAAGCGACGGTGGCAGCGAAGGGCAAGAAGACGAGTCGGGGTGGCTCGTCGTCGAGATCTGGCCTGCCGCCCGGCTGGATCCAGGGCGATTGGATTCGCTCCACGATTCAGCAAGAGGATATGGAGGATCTGGTCGAGGGGGGCTTGATCACCCATGGATCCTGGAGGCTGCCAGGTGAAGAGACTGAGCCGCAGCCGCAGGAGGGTGAGTTCGTCCTCCTCGCGACCCACGTCGACCGTGGTTTTTCTCTGTCCCCTCATCCTTTTTTCCGAGGTTTTCTGAACTTTTTCGGGGCTCAACTTCATCACTTTTCTCCGAACACCATCACATACCTTGCTGCGTTTGTCTCCATGTGTGAGAATTTCCTGGGTTGTCGACCGCATTGGGGTCTCTTCAAACACATCTTTACTTGCCGCTCACAGTCTGTGAAAAAGGCCAATCCGAGTGATGAGAGGACGCACGTGATCCAGATGTGCGGAGGTCTAGGGATCCAGATGAGAGGCAAAAGCACTTTTCCACCTATGACTCTTCCCGATTCGGTCAGAGGGTGGCAGTCGACCTGGTTTTATTGTAAGGACATACCAACTCCTGGTCAGTCGACTGGCCTTCCTCCCTTTACCATGGGGCGAATTGAAAAGCCCTCTTCCTTGAAAGTGACTCCAGAAGAAAAGGCGGAGGTGAACATGTTGGTTGACCGCGTAATCCAACTTGTCCGCGATGGCGTGACCGGCATGGATTTGCTAGAGGTGTTTCTCACTCGCCGCATCCAGCCGCTCCAGGCCCGCGATCATCCTATGTGGATGTATTCGGGCGCCGATGATTCTGCTCGGATCCACCCGGAGGAAGTTGCCGCGGAGATGGTGGCGCGGTGGCTGCAGAGCATTACCGGAAACAAGGACAACCCCAGGGGGTCTAGGAGAATTCTGCCACTCGGCGCTGATAACGAACCAGACAAGGTCAGACCTTCGATGTCGAGTGACTTTTACTCTAATTTGTAAACTGCCTTTGGAACCGACTGATGCTTGTTCGATTCTTTGCTTCACAGATATATACTGAGATGTACTCGATGCCCAACGGGGAGCAGATCCAGGAAGGAGAAGAGAGCAGAGGCGACAACGGCGACTGGAACTCCGATGGGGAGAGTGATGAAGAGCACGAAAACTCAAGCAGTGAGGAGGAGGTCGATTCTCCACCTCGCACGGAAAAGCATTCCAAGCACAAGCACGACCCAGCAAGTACCCGGGGCAAGGTGGCAGCACCGACTGGACAGACTTCGAAGCGCACTCGGACATCTTCTCCGGTGCCGACTGAGAAGGCTCCGAAGCAGCTCAAGACTGCGCCGCCAAAGCCACGGAAGGCTTTGCCCAAGATCAAGGTTGACGTTCCCGTCGCCTCTGCGTAAGCGTTTCGTTTTCACCCTTTGTTTGAAGAATCTTATATCAGTTGTCGACCCATTCACTTGCTTGACCGAGTGAACCTTGAGATTTGTAGCGCTGCTACCTCCGGGACTTCTGCTTACCAAGATGATGGTGACGAGGAGATGGAGGACGTGGTCACCTCCAAAGCGGGCATGACCCCTGTTATCTCATCTTTTCTTTGCTAGCCAATTCTACAGTCGACTGAACTCTTGTGGTCGATTCTTTTGCAGCTCCGCAAAATGTTATTGAACTTCAAGACGATGATGAAGATGAGCCACAGAAACTCGTGGGTAGGAGGAGCAGGACCTCAGTCAAGAAGGTACCAGCTAGCAAGACGCCTCAGTCGACGCCGGCGACGGAACCAGCTATCCAACAATCCGGGGACTTCAACCGTGCCTCCGTTACTTTTGCGAATCCCTTGTCGAGTGTTCGTCCTTCGTTGTCGAATGTGCCGGCCCTTGCTTCGTCTGTCCAACTTCATGCTTCAAGCTCTCAAGCTACTGCAACTGATACACCGACTGCACCTCCCACCGCCCATCACATCCTAGAAGACCAAGTGAGTGCTGCCAAGGAGGCTATACGCCAGGCTGGCATTATGATGGAGCAGATGAAGGTGGTGCGCGAGGCCAGTCAAGCTGCCTATGATGCCAGCTCAGCACTTCAGGCCAATGTCCAGGTTAGCTTACTTCCGACTGAACTCCGTCTTGACGCTTGTTCTGTTAGGATATGATATTTAGAAACTGTTGCTTTATCCGCAAGATGTCCATGGATGAGCGTTTTGGAACCTTAATTGCACATCCATTGTCAGTCTGCACACCCGGTGGGTGTTTTAACTTCTGTTGAGTAGTTTTTCTACTTGAGTCGACTAGGTTGTGCTGATCGAATGTCTGAACCAGTGGGGGCACGCTGAGTGCACCCAGTGGGTGTAGTCCCCGAGACCGCCGTCGAATGTTTGATTCGGCGGGGTCTTTTAACAGATCTTTTCCACTCGGGCTGGGTAGATCATGCCGAGTGGAACCTTTACCAGTGGGGGCACGCTGAGTGCACCCACTGGGTGTAGTCCCCGAGACCGTAGTCGACTGCGGGCAGTCGGCTATGGTCTGAGTTTTTTTTTGACTGGACGGACCAAGTCGATTGAAAGAGTCGGACCAGTGGGGGCACGCTGAGTGCACCCACTGGGTGTAGTCCCCGAGACTATTGGCGAATGTTTGATTCGGCAGTAGTCTTTGTGTCTGCCGACTGACTATCTTTTGAACACAGAAATCTTGTGATCTTGGAGCCCGGTTTGCCGACTTGGAGAAGAAGCAAATCCAGCTCAATCTTGACCTGGAGTTGGCTCGAAACAACTTGCAAAAGGCTAAGGACGACGCTGCTGGTAAGGAAAGCTTGTCGACTGGTTCTCTTGCCATCTTCTCTCCTCCTTTTTCTGATTCGAATGTTATTCTTTCTAGAAACCATGAGACAAGCTTTGGAGAAGAAGGACCTTGACCTTGCGGTTGCGAAGAAAACCGCCGAAGACAAAACGGCGCTTGCCGACCAAAAGATGGCCTCAGTCGGACAGCTAGAGGGAGAGAATGCCAAGCTGAAGGCTGCTCTTGGCGAAGCCAACAAAGAAGTGACTCGTCTGAAGAAGGACAAGCGGACCCTGACCGACAAAGTAGAAGACATCACCCGCAGGAGGGACGAGCTGGAGAACTACCTGGGAGGACTCGCCAAAAAATTATTCCTCATGCTTGAAGGTACTTTTCTCTGTGCGATTGGTTTGCTTTCGTCGACTCATCATACCGCTGTTGACTCATTATTTCTCTGCGAGTGCAGAATTCTGTCAAGACTTCGAGGAAGAAACTGGGCGAGTCGAGACGAACTTGGACCCCATCAACTCCCCTGTCAAAGATGAAGCAGCCATGAATGTGCTCCGACTGGAGTCTCGCCTTGCCAGTGTCTTGGAATATCTTGCTCGACTCAAGGTTGCAGTTTTGCGGATCGACACAGCGCTCTGGCCAAGGGACACACTCCGAAACGATCTTGAGTCTCTCATGACTCGACTTAACGAGATTCCTAGTCGAGTGCAGGAGTGGAAGAAGTCCGCTGCTCGATGCGGAGCTGACGTAGCTTTGTCCCTGGTTCGCGCCCACTGCAAGGAAGCCAGAGAAGAGAAGCTAGCGGCAATCAAGGTCGCCAACACCAAGAAACTCGACTTCCAGTCTTTCATGGAGACCTTCATTGCTGCTGCTACTCGAATCGCAGATGGAATCGACCTGGACGAGTTTGTCGAGCCTGCCAGCCCCTCTGCGGAGTGAATGAAACTTTTATGATCTGATTCAATTTGCCTCGGTATGCCGAGTGATTCTGTAACCGTAAAACTCCTTCGGGCCTGATGCCCGAGTACTTTGAGCTCCTTCGTCCGAACTTTTATGATCCGGTTCAATTTGCCTCGGTATGCCGAGTGATTCTGTAACCGTAAAACTCCTTCGGGCTTGATGCCCGAGTACTTTTAAGCTCCTTCGTCCGAACTTAGTTTACCCTTTAAATATGCTTGTTTTTATTTCCGAGTGGAACTTGTATCTTCACTCGGAACAGACGCAGTACTGAGGAGAGGATCGCGGACGACCTGCACCTCGTCGTCCTTGCAGACCAGGATGGAGCATGTTTTACACTTAGGCGAGTACAGGACTGCAGCTAAGCCTCCGAGTGAGAGGGTTGCTCATCACTCGGTAGGATTTTTTACACTTAGGCGAGTACAGGACTGCAGCTAAGCCCCCGAGTGAGAGGGTTGCTCGTCACTCGGTAGGATTTTTTAAACTTAGGCGAGTACAGGACTGCAGCTAAGCCTCCGAGTGAGAGGGTTGCTCATCACTCGGTAGGATTTTTTAAACTTAGGCGAGTACAGGACTGCAGCTAAGCCCCCGAGTGAGAGGGTTGCTCATCACTCGGTAGGATTTTTTAAACTTAGGCGAGTACAGGACTGCAGCTAAGCCTCCGAGTGAGAGGGTTGCTCATCACTCGGCAGGATTTTTTTAATCTTAGGCGAGTACAGGACTGCAGCTAAGCCCCCGAGTGAGAGGGTTGCTCATCACTCGGTAGGATTTTTTTAAACTTAGGCGAGTACAGGACTGCAGCTAAGCCTCCGAGTGAGAGGGTTGCTCATCACTCGGTAGGATTTTTTAAACTTAGGCGAGTACAGGACTGCAGCTAAGCCCCCGAGTGAGAGGGTTGCTCGTCACTCGGTAGGATTTTTTAAACTTAGGCGAGTACAGGACTGCAGCTAAGCCCCCGAGTGAGAGGGTTGCTCATCACTCGATAGGATTTTTTAAACTTAGGCGAGTATAGGACTGCACTAAGGCTTCGAGTGAGAGGGTTGCTCACCACTCGGTAGGATTTTACAAACTTAGGCGAATCGGATTCGCGGCTAAGCCACCCACTGGGGGATTTTGAACACATGTATTAGTAACAACAATCATTTAGGAGACTGTAAAACCATGTCTTTGATAAACGAACTGAAAGGTACTCTTTATTACATCTCATCAGTCTGAACACTTAAGTATAAAAACGGCGGAGTAGCTCCGCATTCCAAGCGCGTGGCTCGTCTTTATTATGCTCCACATTGTAGAGGTGATATGCTCCGTTGTGGAGCACCTTGGTGACGATGAAGGGACCTTCCCAAGCGGGGGCAAGTTTGTGAGGCCGTTGTTGGTCCACTCGGAGCACAAGGTCCCCTTCCTGAAATGCTCGACCCTTCACATTTCTGGCATATAATCGACGAAGGTCTTGCTGATAAATGGTCGATCAGATCAAGGCCATCTCTCTTTCTTCTTCCAGAAGATCAACAACATCTTCTCGAGCTCGTTCTGCTTCAGCTTCTGAAAAAAGTTCTACTCGGGGCGCATTGTGAAGCAAGTCACTCGGCAGCACAGCCTCAGCCCCATAGACCATGAAGAAGGGGGTTCGACCAGTCGACCGATTTGGTGTTGTTCTTAATCCCCAAAGAACTGACGGTAGCTCATCTACCCAAGCGCCGGCCGCATGTTTGAGGTCGCGCATCAATCGAGGTTTCAGACCTTTGAGAATCAAACCGTTCGCTCTTTCTGCCTGTCCATTCGACTGAGGGTGGGCGACTGAAGCATAGTCGACCTGAGTACCTTGGGATGCACAGAAAGCTCGAAACTCATCAGAATCAAAGTTCGACCCATTATCCATGATGATGCTGTGTGGGCCTCCATATCTAAATGTTAACCCTCTGATGAAGCTGACCGCGGTACTTGCATCCAGGTTTTTGACAGGTTTAGCTTCGATCCACTTGGTGAACTTGTCGACTGCTACAAGCACATGGGTGAAACCACTCCTGCCAGTCTTCAGAGGTCCCACCATATCCAAACCCCAAACAGCGAATGGCCAGACGAGTGGAATGGTTTTCAGGGCTGAAGCGGGTTTGTGGGACATGTTGGAGTAGAACTGACAGCCCTCACATTTGTCAATTATTTCCTTTGCCATCTCATTTGCCCGCGGCCAATAAAACCCTGCTCGATACGCTTTGGCCACGATGGCCCGAGAAGACGCATGGTGACCACAGGTTCCTGAGTGAATATCACCGAGGATCATTCGGCCTTCCTCCGGAGTGATGCATTTCTGAACGACCCCAGTGACACTTTCTCTATAGAATTGCTCCTCCATTACTGTGAAGGCTTTGGATCGACGGACAATCTGGCGAGCCTCTTCTTCATCCTCTGGAAGCTCTTTCCTGAGAATATATGCGATATACGGCACTGTCCAATCAGGAATAACAATCAAAACTTCCATGATCAAGTCAACCACAGCTGGGATTTCAACTTCAGTCGGATCAGTGGAACTTTTAGGCTGTGGGGGCTCTTCTGTGAAGGGATCTTCTTGAACTGATGGTGCGTGAATATGCTCCAAAAACACATTGCTGGGAATAGGCTCCCGCTTGGATCCTATCTTCGCCAAGTCCTCAGCTGCTTGATTCTTCAGTCAGGGTATATGGTGGAGCTCTAGCCCTTCAAACTTCTTTTCTAACTTTCTCACTGCATTGCAATAACCAGTCATAGCATGGCTCCTGACGTCCCACTCCTTCATCACTTGATTAACCACTAAATCTGAGTCACCGTAAACCATTAGGCGGCGGACGCTGAGTGAAATGGCCATACGCAACCCATACAAGAGTGCCTCATATTCAGCTTCATTGTTGGAGGAATCAAAGTGAATCTGGAGAACATATCTGAGGTTGTCGCCTCGTGAAGATACCAGGACCACTCCAGCGCCTGATCCATTCAACATCTTGGACCCGTCAAAGAACATAGTCCAATGTTCCGACTGTATCTGGGTCGGTAACTGTTGTTCAATCCACTCGACGAGGAAATCTGCTATTGCTTGAGACTTGATCGCTTTCTTTGCCTCGAACTTGATATCCAGCGGAAGGAGTTCAATCGCCCACTTTGCCAGTCGGCCAGTTGCATCTCTGTTGTTCAGAATTTTTGACAACGGAGCGTCGCTGATGACTGTAATCGAATGATCTGAGAAGTAATGTGCAACCTTCTTCGTGGTCAAGTAGATTCCATAGACAAGCTTCTGATAATGTGGATATCTCTGCTTGGATGGAGTTAAGACTTCAGAAATATAATACACTGGGCGTTGAACCTTGTAGGTTTTACCTTCTTCCCGCTCGACCGTGAGTACTGTACTGACAACATGTCCAGTGGCTGCTATATAAAGCAGTAAAGGCTCTTTGCTGATTGGAGCAGCAAGCACCGGCTGGGTGGAAAGCAGGGCTTTGAGCTCTGCAAACGTTGCGTCAGCTTCAGGAGTCCACTCGAACTTATCAGATTTCTTCATCAGTCGGTAAAGAGGCAATGCCTTTTCACCGAGGCGAGAGATGAATCGACTCAAAGCGGCCAAACAACCAGTAAGCTTCTGAACGTCGTGTACACGCACAGGGCATTTCATTCGGAGGATTGCACCAACTTTCTCTGGGTTTGCATCGATCCCACGTTCGGAAATGAGGAAACCGAGTAACTTTCCACCTAGAACTCCAAATGTACACTTCGACGGATTAAGCTTGATATCATATCTTCTCAAATTGGCGAAGGTTTCGGCAAGGTCAGTCAGCAGGTCGGAACCTTTGCGCGACTTAACCACGATGTCATCCATGTATGCTTCCACATTCCGACTGATTTGAGCTAGCAGACACTTCTGTATCATGCGCATGAATGTGGCACCAGCATTTTTGAGACCAAAGGGCATGGTGATGTAGCAAAAGCACCCGAATGGGATGATAAAAGCTGTTTTTATTTCGTCAGGTCCATACAGACGGATCTGATGGTACCCGGAATATGCATCCAGGAAGGACAAACGTTCACATCCCGCAGTTGAGTTGACTATCTGGTCGATGCGGGGGAGAGGAAAATGATCTTTCGGGCAGGCCCAATTGATATGCTTGAAATCAATGCACATACGGAGTCAATCGTCCTTCTTGGGAACCATGACAACATTGGCGAGCCACTCGGAGTGGTAAATCTCGCGGATGAACTCAGCTGCCAAAAGCCGAGCCACCTCTTCGCCGATTGCCTTTCTCTTCTCCGCAGCGGACCGACGGAGGTGCTCTTTCATGGGTTTTGCCTTTGGATCGACTCGCAAACGGTGCTCAGCCAGCCCCCTGGGTACACCCGGCATGTCAGACGGCTTCCATGAGAAGATGTCCCAGTTCTCACGGAGGAACTGGATGAGCGCTTCTTCCTATTTGCTGTCGAGTGTTGTTGAGATATGAGTCGGTGCAGCACTGGGATCGGTCGGGTGAATGTGAACAGGCTTTGTTTCACCGGACGACTGAAATGCAGACTCGGAAGCAGGCTTCTTAGCGCGTAACAAATCACTCGGATCTGTAGTCTTCTTATATTCTTCCATTTCAATCGCTGCCATCTGTTCATCGGCAATCTTAGAGCCCTTCTGGAGGCACTCTTCTGCTCGTTGCTGATTGCCAGTGACCATGATCACGCCCCTGGGACCAGGCATCTTCAGCTTGAGGTACACGTAACACGGTCGAGCCATGAAACGGGCATATGCAGTTCTGCCCAGAATAGCATGATAGGCACTGTGAAAATCCACAACTTCAAATGTCAGCTTCTCCTTGCGGTAATTCTTTGAGTCGCCGAAAACTATGTCAAGAGTGATCTGTCCAAGTGAATCAGCTTTCTTCCCTGGAATGACACCGTGGAACCGCATGTTGCTCTCACTGAGCCTGGACATTGGAATGCCCATCCCACGAAGAGTCTCTGCATACAAAATGTTCAAGCCGCTGCCACCATCCATCAAGACTTTGGTCAGTCGGGTGCCCCCAATGACCGGGTCGACCACCAATGCTTGCCTCCCGGGGGTGGCGACGTGCGGTGGGTGGTCAGATTGGTCGAATGTGATGGGAGTCTTTGACCATTTCAAATATGTCGTCGTTGCCGGAGCAACCATGTTTACCTCTCTGTTGATGACTTTCAGTCGACTTTTACTCTCAATGTCAGCAAAAATCATCAAAGTGGAATTAACGTTAGGGAAACCGTCATCATCTTCTTCCTGATCACCATCCTTGTCAGACTCTTTTTCCTTTTCATTGGGCTGTTTCTCTCGGAACTGCTGGATCAGGAGCCGACATTGTCGAGTGGTATGTTTGGGATAAATCAGATTTCCCTATTCATCCTTCTTGGTGTGAATGTGGCATGGCAAGTCCAACACATCGTTCCCAGCCTGATCTTTCACCTTCTTGGGGATCCAGGGTCCCTTGGGCTTTCCCTTGAATTTCCCTTGAGTTACAACTGCAGCTTCACCTGGACCTGCTGGCTCGGCTTTGCGCTTCTGCTTCCGACCCACTCCGGCGTCTTGGGCGACTGGCTTGCCCTTCCCACTGTGGAGTCGGTCCTCTTCTTCACCATTAGCGTACCGGGTGGCTATTTCCATCATTCGGGTCAGAGACATATCTCCTGTCCGACCGAATTTCAAGTTAAGCTCCCGATACCGAACGCCTTCCTTGAAGACACAAACTGCTTGGTGTTGGGATACATTTTCTACTGTGTGGTGTAATGTGGTCCATCTTTGGATGTAATCCCTCAGAGTTTCATTCGGCTTCTGTACACAATGTTGCAATTATGTCAACCCCGCAGGTCATTTGCATGTGCCCTCGAATGTCGTGACAAACACTCGGGCTAACTCCTCCCAGCTGAATATACTGCTTGGAGCCAACTGATTCAGCCATGCTCTGGCCGACCCTTCCAGCATGAGAGGAAGGTGTTTCATAGCTACCTCATCATTTCCACCACCGATCTGGACAGCCACTCGGTAATCTTCCAGCCAAGTGTCAGGCTTCGACTCACCGGTGAACTTATTAACCCCAGTCGCCAACCTGAAGTTGGGGGGGATCTCAGCGGCTCTGATAGCTCTGCTAAAACACTCGGGCCCCGAAACATGAATCCTGCTTCCACTCGGGCGATCCCTGCCTTGCCCCTCTTTGTGTGCTCGGTTCTTGTCGACCAAACCTTGCACTAAAATTAACCTCGCATCAAACCCTGGCTCTCTTGGGTCGACCGGCGTCCTCCGCCCTCCGCTGTACGGGCGCCTGTCATCATAGTGCCGGGGCACATATGATCCGCTTCTCGGAGGGGGTGTAGGCACTCGACGGCGGTCATCACGGCCGAGTCGATGATCGTACTGCTCGTGGATCCGACCCAAGTGCTGATCCTGGCGATGCACCCGCCCTTCACGCCGCGGAGGCGATCTTGGGCTGTGAGCCGACTGAACTGTGTCAGCCACCACAGATCTGCTATGGATTCTGTTACGCGACTGTGACACTGCAGTGTTTTGGTCTCCTGCCGCCCGGAGCAGAGCCCGGATCTGCATCAAACCTCGTCCAGCTTCTGACTGGGATGGCTGGATGGATTCTGTTATACGAGCTGCGGCTGCAAGATTCTGAATCGGAGTGCAGTATACCTGATGTTCAGGAGGGAACAATTGCCGCCATCGACTGGACTCAGGAATCCGCTGCCGAGCACGTTCGTCGAGTGCATGCTGAAGATTTTCCAGTCGAGTGCGTTCAGCCAAAGTGGCCAAGCGCGCTGCCTCCAAGGCCCGAGCCTCAGAGGTCTCTCCGACGATGGGCGTGTGGAGTGCTTCCTTGTTACGGCGGTGAAGTTCCTCCCTCCGCTGTGAAGAGAGGGTTTCGGGGTGGTACTCCTCGTGAACACGCGACGGATCGCCACCACCGTCGCCGCCTCCGTTGCGACGCATGCCAGGTGGGCTACGTGGCGTGTTGACCATCAGGACCTCCGCCGCAGGGTCGCTGCTGTCGCACTCGGACAGAGTCTCGATAGAGCCAGTCGACAGATCGAACAGGCCGTAGAGAGATTCATCGGGCTCGATTGCCGCGACTTGAGGGGTGGCCGATTGACGTGCCACTGCATGCTTCACCCACCGCTGAAGCCGCGATCGACCAGATCGCTTGTGACAGCGAACAGCGGGGAACGAAGACGCCGTAGGAAACAACCGATATTGGGTCGACAGCTGCCGCAGAAGGACGCCGCGGACACATGCGCGAAAGTGCGTCGCCCCGCGGACGGGGAACGTCTCGACGTCGAGGGGGGCCTCCTGGAGCCAGGCGGAGTCGTCGGCGATGAAGACGAGCGCGCCGAGACGGATCTCGTGGCCCTCAGCCAAACCTCCACCCGAAACCATGATGATGGGAATCGGAAAAAATCGCAACCTCACCGGAAAGTCGCTAAGACACCAGCCCCACGATGGGCGCCAACTGTCGTGGTTCTAAGTCTGACAGTAGAATGGGGGGTAGGTATGAGGAGGCAAGATCCTAGCTATGGTGAGGTTGTGCACGTAAGATTTACGAGTTCAGGCCCTTCTCGGAGGAAGTAACAACCCTACGTCTCGGTGCCCGGAGGCTCGGTCGATTGACTTATGCGTGAAGTTACAGGGGGTGCGAACCCTTGTGCCTGAGGAGGGGGTGGCTTATATAGAGTGCGCCAGGACCCCAACCGTCCCATGTTACAAGGGGTTCAATGTCTATAAAGACAGGACGTTACTGATAACGCCAGCAATAAAGGCAAATAAATGATCATTAAGACTACGAAGTGAACGCCTGATCCTTGCCATCCTGAGTGACCTTAGATCTTCTGTCTTCCGAGTGGTTTCTGGTGTGGTCGAGTGAGTACACACCGGTCGAATGGAATTGGGTTATCCGAGTGAACTGTTGGTCGAGTGGGTTGCACCCTGTGGCGATTTCAGTCGGTAGATGGTGCTATCCTTTGAATGTCCTTGGCCTTAGGGCAGTGTCCTCGGGTAAGGGTGTCTAGGTCAGGCCTATTACCCTACCCTAGGTACATGTCTTCGTCAGGCTGGACGCCGGATGTCTAGCCCGACACGGGGCACCGAATGTTTGGGTTGGATGGTCGGATGTCCGATCAGGTAGCTGGTCGATGCTCTCTTTCTCTGGATATGCGGGACCTACAAGGCCGCTCAGAAAAATGTAATGAATCTGAATATGCTATCCTTTCATCTGTCACATGCCTCTAGCATGATGAACATGGATCTTTCCCCTCTGATTCATCTGTCCGGAAAATGCCAAACGCTGGTGAAAGTGCAACTAATCCCCAGGTGGTTTTGGTAATTCATAACAACATATAGTTCATTGAACTAACACTGGTACAACGAGGTGCTATACAAACGGTTTTTAACCCTTTCCGCGATGGCATTTTAAACCGTCGCCAAGTGAGTGTGGGCGATAGGGGGGTCCTTCCCACACGACTGAGAAACCATCGGGGATAGGGAGTAGTAATGCATACGTTTTGCATAACTAAGCGTATGCGTTGCCGGCATGTATGCCAAACACGATTCTTCACACAACTGTTTCTGATATCTCGCATATCCCAAATGCTCCATCTTTGCTACTCGTTTGTGCTTGCACTGCCATCGTAGTCGGTATTCCGTGGTGCTACATTTACGATGCGCGCCCATCACAAACAGTTCACGTTATAGAACATGTATGATAAGCAGGCAATCACACACATTTACTTTTCCTCGACTGTATGCGATTTGAAGACATCATAAACAGTTCATAATTGCAAAGCGTGTGTGATAAGGTGACTTCCGCAAACATTTAATAATAAGGAACTGTGTGCGTTGCTGTTGTTAATCTCACACGTTTTTTCTTGGTTGATCATGTGTGCAGTAGAAATTCATCGCACACGTAGTGGATCTGAGAAACATGTCTGATCTCCACGTTTATCGCAGATGTTTTGCTTTCCCAAACCGTGTGTAGTGTACTGGCCTACAGAACCTAATTTATCACTAATTTAATCCCTGCATTTAAAAATCACAGATTTTGAATTTGAAAGTAGGCAATCACTTATTTCATATCGAACCATGTTTGTTACAAATATAGGTTCAAGCACGAATGCATAATTCGATGCACAGGTACATATACTGAAAAACTACAGAAGCACAAACTAAAGAATGATGAACCACCGTTGTACTAAAGACTGTAAAGAGAGAGGATAAAGACATTCTGGTTGCTGGAGAAGGTGAAGCGGAATGCCCATATTGTTCCCTCCTCCATGCGTAATGCGCGCACGACTCTAGGCCAACCCCTTGTGATGGCTGCCCACTCATCCTTCACTGTCTTCATTAGGACTTCTTGATGCTCATTGTAGTCTCGATGAAATACTTTAACCTTCATTGCGTGTCCACCAATCATGTACTTTGCGAGGAAATCCTGAGTAAATTGCTTTGGGAACCACTGCAAATGAAAAAGATTCAGACATTGTTGTGAAACAACTCATTTTGGGCAGTAAAAAGAGAAGGCTACAGAGTTTGTACTTACCATCCTACAGCTCGTTGTTATGTTGGATATAGCATAAACAAATAATTTGATTGCCACCGTTCGCATCTTTGTGCTAATAATCCATATCAGCTTCCTCACTTGATGTTGGTTCATGAATATCTCATTGTCCCATACGCAAAAAGGGTCAATGCGTGGATCTTTGCCAAGGACATATGTACCTACAAGCAACAAGTCAATATTAGAAGCTAAAATGTGTCTAGGCCTGGATCTATATGCACTACATTATGGAACGAGGGGGGTTTAAAAGCTGAGGGATGAAACTAACCTCGGCGGAAAATGTTGGCCACTCCCGTTGTTTTCCTGCATAACTAGTGGAAAGGCATGATAAGTACAGCAACCTTAACATCAAACAAATATAGCCAAGGTAAACAACATCATCTCCAAATGATAGCTTGAATGTGTTGCTTTCAGCATGCTGTTAAAGCGGATATAAAATGGAAAGGAATGTTACCTACAACAGGCTTAACAGCCACCAAATATTGCAATTCAAACTGGTATTGTTGAAAATGAATAGAACGTAGCTCATGCTTAAACATCACACTGGATAAATGTGTAAAACTGAAATAAAGGGCATGTGTTAACTACACCAGGCATAACTGGAACTAAATATAGCCGTTCAAACTGGTATTGATGAAATTGAGATGCACAGTTGCGACTTGCACATAATGAACATCACATTGTGAATGACTGAAATAAACAAGGCATAAATGATCAGTATAAAAACCAAATTTAGCCATTGAAAACTGGACAGGAGTTCACTGCAACCAACCTAACAAGCAAATACAGATAAACATGGCATATGCTTGAAAACTGGACAAATGCTCACTGCAACCAACCTAACAAGCAAATATATATATAAACAAGGCATCTGCTTGATAACTGGACAAATGCTCACCACAACCAACCTAACAACCAAATACAGATAAACAAGGCATCTACTCACTATAAACAACCAATATAGCCATTCGTGAAACTGAAGTGGACATTTCATACTTAAACATCACATAGCCCTATTGAACATTATATTTTTGCATAACTGAAATAATTAAACACGGCATAGTTAAAACACCGCATGATAAAAGCTACTACAACAAATGGTGTGTGTCTGCTAGCTAGAAAAAGTAAGGTTTGCTGATAGGATGTTGCCTCACTTGTCATGGACAGGATCCTTCCAGTTGGAAGAGCACAGACCCATGGTGCGCTCTCTGATGTCGCAGATGGGCCGTTTCACCTTGGAAGAACCTTTGTGGGTGCCCTCCTTGTGATCGTGGTCGATGAGATCTGACTTGGCAATTGAGGACCCCAAAGCCGCTGCCGTAGAACGTGTCCTTCAGAAATGACAAAATGGGCTTGATGGCGTACATGGATCGCAAATCCTTGACCACGTGGCGGAAGAGATCAGCGGCAGGGCCTTCGAAGAGATCGACGGCGGTTGAACCAGAGGGGCTGGGGATGGACCACTTAACCTATGACATGGCCCGTGTGAAGCTGTCGCTGTCGACAAGATTGATGTTGTAGCCAGCGTTCCCAAGATACAGTAATACGGTAGCCCGCTGGTGTGAAGCCTTCGGCATGGCAACGTAGTCAACGTCCTCGCCGGCTTTTGCGGCGAGGTGTTGCTCCGGGATTGACAAGTCCGGAAGAACGGCGGCCACCTCGCCAACGTCCGCCGGAATGGCCATGATAAACCTCTTTTTGGCCGAACGCTCGTCGGACTCCCCGGGATACATGGTCGGGCTTAAGCTGCGACTCTCTAGATCAGGGGATGTGGATCTAGCGGGGAGGGACACCGCATGCCTCATCTAAAAACTCAGGGGGCGACGGTATGGTAATCGCTGGGTAACCTGAACTCTATTGTCTAAGCTAGGAGGCATGGGCAAACAGGGAAGGGTTGGCGGCGCCGGTGCCGGCGGCAAGCTAGGGTTCGAGGGGGGGAGGGGGGTACTGTTAAGGGGGAGGCGGGGTGGTGTTTGAGGTTATGCCGGGGCTATTGAAAATTTTAGTAATGGTGGGTGGAGATGGTGGTGGATGAGGGAGGGCGACGGTTCAAATGCCTCGGTTACTGGAAATTTACTATAAGGTCGGTGGTGGAGGAGTGGGGGCGATGGTTGAAATATCGCGGCTACTAAAATTTGGGTAGAGGAATTGATGCGGGGCGGGAGCACCCAAGATCGCACATGGTCCAATAAGAATATGTGTGTATGATAATAAGGAAACCGATTTTTGCATCGCTCAAGGCGGGTAGTTTGTTTTTTGATTTCTAGCTAGCTTGCACAGGTGGTGATTTTACAGCGCACTAGCATCACACACAGTTAAGCAACTCCTCCACCCTTGCTCGCGCTTGCGCAGTCGTGGTGATTTCACAGCGCACTAGCATCGCACACGGTTAAGCCAGTGCCTCCACCCTTGCTCGCGTTTGCGCAGTCGTGGTGATTCACAACGCACTTGCATCGCACACGGTTAAGCTAGTACACCCATGTCCATTGAGTGTCATCCGAGTCTTCGCAACAAAAAAAAACGTGAGAGAGGGTCAGAAGACAATCACACCAGCATGTGGCCCAAATATATATGAATGAAAAAGGTAGTGTGTGATGTTCAAATTTCCAATGCACAACTTTGATCGTGTGGGCCCACGATTGGGCGCGTCATCGAAGATCGATGAGAGGGGCCAGAAGTCAAGAACCACATGGAAGTGGCCAAATATATGTAGGAATATAGGGTGTGATGTTTAAATACACAATGCACAACTTTGGTGGCACCTGCCTCGCAAACTGGAAAGCCCCCTTGGATATATATCTATAATGACAGAATGTCGTAGCTACCTAGCTAGGGTGCTTGCCCCACCTCCCACTTCGTGTCGGTGGGACGGATGCACGTACTGATACTTTGGTCATACACTCATACATGCATGTCGCCATGACCTACCATAAGACGGACCAGTTAATCTATCGCTTGGTCAAGCGACCACTATTGTTGTTGATAAAAAATGGATAGAATATATATATATATATATATATATATATATATATATATATATATATATATATATATATATATATATATACACCGCTTGGGCCAATAGATTGAACCATCATAAAAAATTGCACGAGAGGGGCCACAAAACCAGCACCGCCTGCATGCGGCCCAAAATGATGTACGTTGGAAGGGGCGGTGTGTTTTCGATATCAAATAATGTACAATTTAGATGTGGCGCACATTTCGATATAGACAACCACCATGAAAGCCAGGTAATTAAGGATGAGGTATGTAGGGTACGGTGTCGGTCCAACCCACCAATCTGAGCGTGTGTGGGAGGGAATCCTGAGAACGCATGAGCTCAAACTTTGCTCGAACATGTGACGGTGACCGGCCCTAACACGAACTAGGAGGAATCCATTATTCATGGCCAAACACCCCTCGTTATCGGTCAAAGGGACGATATACAGGGACCCACAGATATGCGTGTCGTGTCACGAAAAACCGAGCAAGGGAGACGTGATCGATCAGAAGCCCTATACCGTGCATGCGGCCCGAAAATATGCATGGGTGGTGTGTGATGTGTTGAAATCCCCAATGCACAACTTCGATGGGGCACCAACTACATTACAAACCGAACACCATACCCGACCCCAAGCCAGGTTCAAGACGTACGATGTCAGTTCCCCAACTTCGAGGCGGGGGGGGGGGGGTAGGGGGTCGTCCACGCATGTGCTCAAACTTGATTTGGTCTAACATGGCACACAGAGCAATTAATAGGAAACCTTCTTGGTCCAACCCTTCTTGTACGTTGGGTCAAAGGGATAGATTGTGTGGGCCCCCTTGTTATGGGTCAAGGATGATATATAGACCTCGGGGATCCCACATATATGGGTGTCATCTATAAACTGCACAAGGGAGACATGCTCAATCAGAACACCCCATATACTATGCATGATGCCTGAAAAAATGTATGGGTGGTGTGTGATTTGTTCAAATCCAGAATGCACAACTTCGATGGGGAAACAACTACATTAGTAACATTACAAACCAAACATCGTACCCCCCAGCTAGGTTAAAGACGTACGATGTCGGTTCGGCAACTTCGAGGCAGGTGGGGTGGGGGGTAGGGGGCGTCGTCCAACGCATGTGCTCAAACTTGATTTGCTCTAACATGGCACACATAGCAAGAGGAAACCGTCATGGTCAAACCCGGGGGGGAGGGGGGGCTCGTCCAACGCATGTGCTCAAACTTGATTTGCTCTAACATGGCACACAGAGCAGAGAGGAAACCGTCGTGGTCATACCCTTCTCGTATGTTGGGCCAAAGGAATAGATTGTGTGGGCCAGATCTCGATCATTCTCCGAGGATGGGGTGGGGGTAGGGGCGTCGTCCAACGCATGTGCTCAAACTTGATTTGCTCTAACATGGCACACATAGCAAGAGGAAACCGTCATGGTCAAACCCGGGGGGGCTTGTCCAACGCATGTGCTCAAACTTGATTTGCTCTAACATGGCACACAGAGCAGAGAGGAAACCGTCATGGTCAAACCCTTCTCGTACGTTGGGCCAAATGAATAGATTGTGTGGGCCAGATCTCGATCATTCTCCGATTTTTTAGAACAAGAAATAACAAAAAAAAGAGTACACAAATTATCAAAACAAGGATCCCAAGGTTTATATAATCATTATGACAAGTCATCACAGACATTTATCATATAAATGTCTGTGATGACCTGATCATAGCGCTTTAATAAGCTTGAGATATGCAACTTCCCACCGGGTCACCCATCCTCAGGCTACTCTAGATTGAGCACGCTTAACTTCTAGGTTCTATTCGACTAGGTTTGCGGATGGGAAGCCGCTGCTTGCTGATAAAACTTGCCTCCTTGCCTTTAAGGCGTTTCACGCTGGTCACCATATGGGACCTACTCCCTACTATCACACACGTCTGTGCTTTAGAAACTGTGTGCAATCTTTACATGGTCGGTGTGTCGCCGCCTAACCTTCTATGAGCATTGACACTAGCAACGAGAAACCGATGGGAGAACAGGCGGGAAACCGATGGGAGGAGTGGCGGGAAATGGTAGCGTGTTTGGATATATAACACCATTAATATGGAAAACTTAATAAAGAAAGAAGCGTGAGCTAGCACAACGCATGCGCACAGTGCTTACCCACGGGTGACAGACGGTTGACCAGAACCGATTTAAATATCCAGGGTTCGTTTGGCCTTTATTATACATTATAATTAAGTTTTATAAGCATTAATTTAATGTGCATAATTCAAATTAGTGCACAAAAATGGCTACAAAAATCATACATGTGTCCTTGGATGCATGTTTAGGTCCCATGCAAAGAATGGGAATGAATTACAACCGTCTCGGCGTCTGGCTCGGCCTCGAACATTGAGAATCTCGGTTTTTAAATCCCCGTAAATCCAAAACTCACCCCAAAATCATGAAACTTGGCATGGTGTCACGACATGGCACATATATGTCGTGAAAAAAATGTCCATTTCGGGGCAAGTTTCATTACAAGCCTCTTACAAACCAGAGCTTCTCTCAAGAAGCCTCGTGGTTCCGATAGGGAAACATGTCCCCCTTGTGGGCGAAACGATAATCGCTGCCTCTTCTCGCCTTGTATTTTTTTCTACAGGCAACATGGAACTAGAGGATATCCATGTTGAAATTTAAAATTATTCAGGGTTCGTTTAGCCTTTTTATACATTAATTGAGTTTCCTAGGCATTTAATGTCCATAATTCAAATCTGAACTAGAAATACATGCTCCAGTGCACGAAAATGGCTAGAAAAATCATACATGTGTCCTTGGGTGCATGTTTAGGTCCTATGCAAGGAATGAGAATGAATTACAACCGTCTCGGCGTCCTGGCTCGTCCTCAAACATTGGGAATCTCGGTTTTTAAATCCCAGTTAATCCAGAACTCACCAGAAAATCATGAAAGTTAGCATGGTGTCACGACATGCACATATATGCCGCGGTAAAAAAATTGTCCATTTTGGGCCAAGCTTTATTACAAACCTCTTACAAAACCGGAGCCTCTTGCAAGAACCCTCATGGTTTCGATAGGGAAACGTGTCCCCCTCGTGGGCGAAACGATAATCGCTCCCTCTTCTCGCCTTGTATTTTCTTCTACAGGCAACATGAAACAACGGGAGATTCATGCTGAAATTTTAAATTATTCAGGGTTTGTTTAGCCTTTTATACATTAATTGAGTTTTCTAGGCATTTAATGTCCATAGTTTAGATCCGAACTACAAAAACATGCTCGAGTGCACCAAAATGGTATATGTGTCCTTGGGTGCATGTTTAGGTCCCATGCAAGGAATGGGAATGAATTCAACCGTCTCGGCGTCCTTGCTCTGTCTCAAACATTCGGAATCTCGGTTTTTAAATCTCCATAATTCCAAAACTCACCAGAAAATCATGAAACTTGGCATGGTGTCACGACATGGCGCATATATCTCGTGGTAAAAAAATTGTCCAATTTGGGCCAAGCTTTATTACAAGCCTCTTACAAACCGGAGTTTCTCGCAACCCTCGCGGTTCCGGTAGGGAAACATGCCCCTCTTGTGGGCGAAACGATAATCGCTGCCTGTTCTCGCCTTGTATTTTGTTTTCTACAGGCAACATAGAATAACAGGAGTGTAGTGCTGAAATTTGAATCTATTTAGGGTTTGCTTGGCCATTTTATATGTTAATTGAGTTTTCTAGGCATTTTATGTCCATAATTCAAATTTGAACTACAAGCACATGCTCCAATGAATCATAATGGGTAAAAAATCATATATTTGTCATTGGGTGCATGTTTAGGTCTCATTGAAGGAATGGGAATCAATTAAAAATGTCTCGTTGTCCTGGAACATTGAAAATCTCGGTTTTTAAATCCCAGTAAATCCAAAACTCACCCAAAAATCATGAAACTTGGCATGGTTTCATGAAATGGCACATATATACCGTAGTAAAAAAATCGTCCAGTTTGAGACAAGGCGCACACATTAATAGCCAACAAAGTCCTTTCGTAACAAATAGCTGACACGTTAATATCACAAACGGTTGTATTATATGAACCGTGTGTGTTCCCGTAACCATTTAAGTGCAGCCACGCGTCCCTCTTTTTATGGGAGAGTACTACCTCGGTCCTTGTTCACTGGTCATCTTTGTATTTTGTGGCGTGCGTGCAGCTATTTGATTAGACGGGATGAGCGCGAGAAGTCCGCCGTGAAGGCTTGACGGGACGTGTGCGAGCAGTCTGCTGCGCAGGCTCGATGGGACGCGTGCGACCTGTCCGCCTTGCAATCTCGATGTGACACGTGCGAGCAGTCCGCCGCGCATGCTCACCGGGAAGCGAGCTCTTTGACATCCAATCCACCAGCCGCCCGCCTCGCTCACAACTTCTCCATTAATGGCGGCCGAGCGCTGTTTAACATGCGGTTAATTAAAGCACCTGGACAGAGGGTGTTTTATTGTGATCCCATGGCCCCGCTCAACGTTAGCATTTGCTTTGTTCGTGTTTTCAACTGGTATTCCGGATAATTTAAAATGCCACATGCGGCAACGGATAAGACGACGACAAATAAAATGGCAACGGATAATACGACGACAAATTTACAATGGCGCGGATACTAATTGTCTTACATATTCCGAATAATTTAAAATGCCACATGTGGCAATGCCCGGATGACACGGGGGCAAGAGAAGAAGGAAACCACGGACAACTATCTGGGTCGCTACTGTCTCTACTCCTCAATGGATCGCCAGGCGACGAGATCCTCTGGCTCCTTCTTCAATTCCTCACGACTTTGCTTGACAGCAGCCACGGATTCCTCCACCTCCATCTCGCGCTCGATCCGGAGCTTCCTCAAGTCACCCATCAGTTCCTCGATGACCGCTTTCAGCATCATCCCCGAGGCACCGCTCTGCTCATGCAGCTTCTTCCAGCCGGCAGCCTCCTCCTCCGTCTCGGCGAGCGCTTTGAGGAGCTTTGCATTGCCACACATGAGTTGCTCGACGAGGCCGGTCGCCTTCTCAACCGAGTCATCGCTAATCTTGAGAAGCTTCATCAAGCTGTCGACCATCTCCTGCTGCTTAATCACGCCAGCGAGAATGTCGTTGTCGTTGGCCAAGGACTTCAGCACTGCCAGCTCATCGCGATCGCCGACGCTGTGAGTGCGCTTGTGAGAGCCCTCGCGTGCCGGTGAGAGCTTGTTCGAGGGCTCCACGGCGCGCCAGGACATCTCTGCTCCGGCTGCCGCGTAGCGGCGGGACCTCTCTAGTGCTTCCGCGGCTTTGGTCTTTGCTCCCTGGTTATATGTCGACCTGATGAAACTCCTCTTACCAGTCATGGCGGAACGACTTGACAGGAAGGACCTTCTTTTTGGTGATGATGAGAGGAATGTGAAGTAATTTTCGAGTAGGTTGTTTTTATAGCCCAGTGCTAAGTGGGACTAAGTGCGAACACGTTTTGGTTTGATCGGTGTGTATAGATTTGCAATTACTTATTGCGTGGTAATCTGGAATGTGACGGGAAACAAGCTTAAAATTTATTGATTGTAGCCCAAAACGGTTCCGGGATGGCGTACGTGGGCCCGCGTTCTCCTCGCCGAACACGGATGGCATACAGAATTGCAATATGCAGGTGTGGTTGCTCGCCATTGAGGCGGCCGCGGCGCGCTCTCCCTGCGCGTGCTCTGCTCGCCGTTGATGCAAATTTACAATGGCAACCGTTAAAAATTGTCTTACATATTCAGCATAATTTAAGATGCCACATGCGGCAACGTCCAAAACACACACGACTTACATGTGATTAGTGACTTAAAATGTAGATATGCGACATTTCCATACAATTATAATAAAATATAGGCTAAAAGGCTGAGTTGGCGGCCTTCCGACGATGGTCTTCTCGGACTCCATGATCAGCATAAGGAAACGTATGTGTAACTTACTTATCATCGCACACGAGTACTCGGACCATGCATCGTGTGCGATACTCCTAGCCATCGAATGCAGCTCGTTTGCATTTTCAAAGTTTTTTCTACATATATATCGCACACGAAATAATTGTAGTAACCGTTTGTGTTATATTTTCTCATCGCAAACAGTTCATCCAAGCGGCCTGTTTACCATGTATCACACACATCTTGTTTACAAGAATCGATTGTGTTCTTTTGGCTCATCGCAAACATTTCATTCGAGCGAACTGTATGCCGTCTACCGCACACAACTTGATCTGGCTGATCGTTTCTGTTGTGTTGCCTAATTGAAAACGGTTCATCCGAGTGAACTGTATGCCATAGATCGCACACACCTTGATCTGGCTGACCGTTTCTGTTGTGTTGCCTAAACACAAATAGTTCATCCGGGTGAACTGTATGTCGTATATCGCACACACCTTCATATGGCTGCCCGTTTCTGTTGTTCTGCCTCATCGCAAACAGTTCATTGGAGTGAACCGTATGCCACACAACGCACACGCAAGTCTAATCTGAACCGTGTTTGATGTATCCGCCATCACAAACGTTTTGCATCTTTTTGACGGTTTTATTACATCACCGTTTGCGATTAATGCATCACACACAGTTTCGTCGAAGGGTCTCTTTTTGGACTGTTGCGTTTGGACCATCCTGCAGTAGTGTAATATCCTTTCAAGATAAATATTTCAGGATGTTCAATGATTGGCATGGCATGAGATAGAGATGTGGACCCCTCAAAATGCTAAGGAAAAAGATTGGCAAAATCTCAAGACTCTTCATCTTTATTTTAGTGATCCAAGATCACACTGAGTCCATAGGAAAGCCAATACTATTAAAAGGGGATGAGGTGTTGCTTAATGATCTGGTTGCTCAAGTGCTTAGTGATATTGCTCCAAAACCCTCAACCACTTTCTCCATCCAAATATGTCCAAACCCTAATTTCCAAACTCGGCCCCACCGATATTTCCTACCCGGCGCTACCGAGTTCATTTGACATAGCCACTGCCGAAACCCTAACAACTCTGTCTCACCGATACGGATCTCGGTCTCACCAAGATGGCCTTGCCAACTCTATGTTGTATGTTGCAATTATTTTGGTCTCATCGAGAATTGCAATCGGTCTAACCGAGATGGCTTGACCAACTCTATGTTGCCTGACTGCTTCACTTCGATCTCACCGAGTTGATGCAATCGGTGCCACCGAGACGAGGTTTGTCCCTAAGCCCTAGCACATCGGTCCCACTGAGTTGTTCCAGTCGGTCCCACTGAGATTCCTAACGTTCAGATTTTTGAACTGATCGGTGCCATCGAGTTCCACTATTCGGTCCCACCGAGAAGAGTCAAATGTGTGTAACGGTTGGATTTTGTGTGGAGGCTATATATACCCCTCCACCCCCATCTCCATATGTGAGAGAGCCATCAGAACGTGCCTACACTTCTACCATCCATTTTTTGAGAGAGAACCACCTATTCATGTGTTGAGATCAAGAGATTCCATTCCTACCATTTGAACCTTGATCTCTAGCCTTCCCCAAGTTGCTTTCCACTCAAATTCTTCTTCTACCATATCCAAATCTGTGAGAAAGAGTTGAGTGTTGGGGAGACTATCATTTGAAGCACAAGAGCAAGGAGTTCATCATCAACACATCGTCTATTACCTTTTGGAGAGTGGTGTCTCCTAGATTGGTTAGGTGTCGCTTGGGAGCCTCCGTCGTGATGTGGAGTTGAACCAAGAAGTTTGTAAGGGCAAGGAGATCGCCTACTTCGTGAAGATCTACCCGAGTGAGGCAAGTCCTTCGTGAACGATGGCCATGGTGGGATAGACAAGGTTGCTTCTTTGTGGACCCTTCGTGGGTGGAGCCCTCCGTGGACTCGCGCAGTCGTTACCCTTCGTGGGTTGAAGTCTCCATAAACATGGACGTACGATAGCACCACCTATCGGAACCACGCCAAAAATCTCCGTGTCTCCATTGCGTTTGCCTTCTCCAAACCCTTCCCTTTACCTTGATATGCAATGTTTTACATTCCGCTTCTATACTCTTAGAATTGCATGTGTAGCTTGATTGCTTGACTTGTCATAATTGCTAAAATCTGCATACAACTAAAATTGGGGAAAGGAAAGATTTTTATTTGGTCAAGTAGTCTAATCACCCCCCCCCTCTAGACATACTTTTGATCCTACAAGTGGTATGAGAGATTTGGTCTCCATTAGCCTTGATTTCCATAGCTTTGGTGATCATAGCCTTGGTTTCACAACCTAGGAGAGTATGGCGTCTAGCGAGGGTAATTATCACCATAGAGGTCCTTATTTTGATGGTACAAATTTTGCTAGTTGGAAGCATAAGATGAAAATGCATATTCTTGGTCATAACCCTGCCGTTTATGCTGTTGTTCGTGTTGGCTTACAAGGTGAATTCTTTGAGGATGGCAAAGAATCGGATCATGAAGCGACCGCGGAAGAATTGAGGATGTTGCAATACAATGCTCAAGCTTGTGATATTATTTTCAATGGATTGTGCCCCGAAGAATTCAACAAAACCAGCCGCCTTGAGAATGCAATGGAAATTTGGGATACTTTGGTTGATATGCACGAAGGTACCGAGTCCGTCAAGGAATCCAAGTTGGATGTGCTTCAAAGTCAACTTGATAAGTTCAAGATGAAGGATGTGAAGGAGTTGCTGAAATGTACTCTAGGCTTGCTCTCATCACAAATGAGATTGCCGGCTTAGGAAGTGAAGAGATGACCGACAAATTCATCATCAAGAAGATCCTTAGAGCCTTGGATGGAAAATATGATACCGTGTGCACATTGATCCAAATGATGCCCAATTACAAAGATCTCAAGCCCACGGAAGTCATTGGTAGAATTGTTGCTCATGAGATGTCACTCAAGGATAAGGAAGAGCTCCACAACAAGTCAAGTGGTGCCTACAAAGCTTCAAGTGATGCTCCTACATCATCAAGTGAAAAACAAGTCTCCAATGAAGAGTTGAGCTTAATGGTGAAGAACTTCAACAAGTTCTATAGAAGCAAAGAGAGAAGCTCCAAGTCAAGGTCCTACAATGACAAAAGATCTTCTAGTCATGACCGTAATTGCTACAATTGTGAAAGACCCGAACACTACTCCAATGAGTGTACGGCTCCCTACAAGAAAAGAGAAGACTCACCAAAAAGGAGTAGAAAAGATGAATCACCTCCAAGAGAGAGAAGGAGTAGAGATGACCGTTATGAACGAAGAGCCTCTCGAAGAAGCAAGGATTCAGAAAGGAAGGACAAGTCATCAAAGAGCTACACAAGACGAAGACATCAAGCTCACATTGGTGAATGGGTATCCGATTCTGACTTGGGTAACTACTTCGAGAGAAGCTATCACTCCGACTCCGACTATGCTCAAGATGAAGGTGTTGCCGGTCTTGCACTAGTGTCATCCAACTCCTACAACATATTTGATTCACCAAATGAAGGAATTGGAAGATGCTTCATGGCTAAAGGCCCCAAGGTATCACACCCCGAGTATGCTGATTTTGATAGTGATGAAGATGATTTGCTAGGTGATGATGATTTACTTGTTGACAACACTTGTGATGGAAACTTTAATGAACTTGCTAGTAATCATGGTAATCAAGATGAAATGAATGACAATGATAATAAGGAGATTGAACGTCTAACTAAAGAACTAAACACTTTTAAGTTAGCTCATGAAACAACTCTAAAGGATCATAGAGAGCTCCTAAAGACTCATGAGAAGCTACACTTCGAGAAGCTAAATTTAGAGCAAGAGCATGAGTTCCTAAAAGCTATCAATGATGATCTTCGAAAGAAGAGTTCTTCTTACATTGCCAAACGTCTCCTCTTGTCAACTTATATGCCACAAGTAAAATCTAGTAACAAGAGCAAGACAGATTCTTCTTCTAGTAGTAATAATAATCATGCTAAATCCAATATTGTTGCTTCTAGTAGTTCTCTTGATTCCACTAATGATTCTCTTAGCCAAGTTACACTTGAGCAAGAAAATAGCTTATTGAAGGGAATTATAGAGAAAGGTGTTTACAAGAGCCTTGCCGGGAGTAAGCAATTTGACGAAATTGTACGCAAGCAAGGAAGGCACCGGAAGAATCAAGGTGTTGGTTTTGAACGAAGGTTCAATGCCAATGGAGTTGAATGGGAAGAAGATCAATACCCCAAGGCGAAGTTAGTTCCTCAACAAGAGAAGTATGACCCCACTTTTTTTTGAGGGAACACAAGCTCAAGATGATCTTCCACCACAAGACCATAAGCTAAAAGGCAAGGACAAGCTTCAAGAGGAGATTGACTCATTTGAAGAAGCTCCTAAGGCCATGGTCAAGTGGGTTCCCAAGACTATGTCAAGCTCTATGTCATCAAGTTCAACTACTACTCCATGGATTCCCATCAAGTTGATGTGGATCCCAAAGAAGAAGAACTAGAGTGTTCTTGAGGGTGACTCCGCCAACATACTTCACTCGTATTCATTTTGGCAAGGACTTGTGCAATCAACTTTCATATCTTGCACTAGTTCATGGAGTCACAAACCCTCTTGTTGGTAAGACAAGGGACAAGGTAACCTAATGCTTTCATGGACATTATCATATGTGCAATTCACTCTATGTCTATGGATATCCTTGTATGTTCCTTGTGGGACTAACCCATATAGGTATTGAAAGTGCAACACTCCAATGGATTGCTCCAAATGATCTACATCAACATTGAGCATCCACATCTTCACTATCTACATGAAGTCATCATCGACAAAACCCAAGGTTAGTTCATCCCTCTCTTAGGGGGGGGGGGGTATCACATCTAGGGGGGGTTTGCTCTAAAAATTGAGATAAAGCAACTCTAATGGTGTGAACACATTAATTCTTTATGTAAAAGTGGTAACCCCACTTGTGCTTAAACGATGAGTATGACCTATGATCAAATGTTCTCATTTGACTCCTAAGTCAATGTACTCATATATAGATGATCTAGTCATCGCCAATTGCTTGATAGATGCTAGAATTGTTTGTGCATGTTTGACACATATTTTATTTGCTATCTTATTGTGTGAGCATGTTGATTGCATATTTTCTCCATTCGAGGACTTCCATTTGTTATTTTGATTGTCTTGGTTCTATAGGCCAAGTGGATGTACAAGAATGCGTAAGAACTTTCTCTAGCTATCTATGCTCTTCTTGTCTCAAATTCTATTCATGCTATATCACAAAAATTGAACAAGTCTTTTTTGGACCCTCCGGGTGAGGAGCACTCGGAGCCACCGATCCGTCAAGGGCTGCCTTCCAAAACCTTCTAATGTTTTTGGTCAGACCAATTCAGTCAAACTCGATCACACCGGAAGCATTAGACTGATCTAGGTTTTCTATCTCAGTGCTGCCGATTAGACCGACTCGGTCCCACTGAGTTGCTGTAACTGCACGCGGTTTCACATCTCGGTGCCACCGATTCGTTCCACTTGATGCCACCGACATCACATGGGTATTTATATCCAGTGGCCCGTACAGTTTAAAAATTCTTCAAATGTCACGCGCCCGTGCCCCATTCCTGCCGCCCCCTTGGTCTCCGGATCGTCACCGTCGTCTCCTGTGTGTCTCCGCCGCAGGAATCCGCCGCCGTCAACGGAATCTCCACCGTCATTGGCGCCATAGAGGATCGTCACCAAGTTAGGGTACGATTCGATCTCCTCATGCTTTCCCTCTCCGATTCAATGCATAGGGATAATGCCTAATATCTTGCCACGTTTGAGATTCTTCTATCCACCAGAAAATTTCATTAGAATATATTCGAAGAAAATTTTAGGGTTCGGTTTCCGCAGAACTCATCCCGGATCGACCGAAATGAAACTTTTGGTCCCACCGATTGGCTTTTGCCATTGCACTAAGTACAACTCGGTTCCACCGAAATGTACTAATTTGTGAGACTGACAGTAAAATCTCAGTGAAACCCTAGCATCTCGGAGCCACCGAACCACTACTCGGTCTGACCGAAATTGTGTGTTTAGGCTCTGTGTGTGCTTCGGTGTCACCGAGATGATCAAATCGATAGCTCTGAAATGCTTTCTATAGAAGACTAAAACTAAAGTTTGGACTCAAATTTTTTAAAAACCAGCTGCTTTTTGTGATACTCATCTACTCTGTCCACACCCATCTATTCACAGGGTCAGATTTGCAAGATGTTAGAAGCTAGTGACAGCCAGAATAGGTCTGAGCAGGATGTTGATCTCAGTGAAGGCTCTAGTCCTAGTGAGCGCTATCATGAGGGAAGAAGGAGTTCTCCTGATTTGCCAAAAGCTGCCACCAGGACAAAGAAGAAGAGAACCTCATACAGTGAGGATGAGGATTTTGTTGCAGATGAGGCCACTTCTAAGAAGAAGATAGTGCCCAGAAAAGAATATGGCACTGCTGCTACCACCAAGCCAGGTGCCAAGAAGACTGCTGTGAAGAGAGTCCAAACATCAAAACCTCGGAAAGCCTCAGCACCTAAGGAACCATTCGAGAAGAAGGAAAGGAAAAGAGGTAGATGGTGCAAACTTGTTGATCCCATGGCTGAATTTGAAAAGCACACTACTTCTAAAGAGGAAGAGGAGGAAGAACTAGAAGCTGCAGCACCTCCAGCTAAGGCACAAAAACTCATGGGAGATGCCATGAAGTCAGCGGTTGCTCCCTCCAAGCCCAAGTCAGTGCCCAAAGTGTCTGCACCCAAGAGGTCTACCAGAAACATACCAGCTGCTGAGAAGAACAATGCCCCAGTGCCAGAAGTTCAAGAAGATGAGGAGCCACTAGTGCTCAGAAAATTGAAGCCCAAGATTCCAGATCATGACAATGCACACCCCTTTGCAGAGAACATGAAGCTCAGGAAGGATAGTGGCATGAGAGAATGGAGGAAAGTGGATCCATATTCAGTTAGGAGGAGGACTGCTTGTGACTATCGTTTCCACACTAGGGAACAACAAGATTTCTATGAGACAGAGCTACTTGATAAGAAGCCCATTGTTAGTGACATGAAGTGGGTGGACTGGGAGTATGCTACTTCTTGAGCTTGCATTGATTTTTCCCTTGAAGAGGAAATGGTGATGCAGCAAAGTAGAGATAAGTACTTCCCTCAGTTAAGAACCAAGGTATCAATCCAGTAAGAGGCACAAGCAAGTCCCTAATATATGCACCTTTACAAACTAACAAACACTTGCACACAATGCGAAAAAGGGTTTGTCAATCCCTTCATGGTCACTTGCAAGAGTGAGATCTAATAGAGAGATATAAAACAAATAAAAGTAAATAAAACTTAGTGAGGTATTTTTGTGTTTTTGATTTTATAGTTCTGAAAATAATATGATAAAACTAGACCCGGGGGCCATAGGTTTCACTAGAGGCTTCTCTCTCGAAGAAAGTATGGTGGGTAAACAAATTACTGTTGAGCAATTGATAGAAAAGCACAAAGTTATGATGATATCTAAGGCAATGATCATCAATATAGGCATCACGTCCGTGACAAGTAGACTGACTCCTGCCTGCATCTACTACTATTACTCCACACATCGACCGCTATCCAGCATGCATCTAGAGTATTAAGTTCATAAGAAGAGTAATGCCTTAAGCAAGATGACATGATGTAGAGGGATAAACTCATGCAATATGATATAAACCCCACCTTTTTATCCTTAATGGCAATAATACAATACGTGCCTCGCTACCCCTTCTGTCAGTGGGTGAGGACACCGCAAGATTGGACCCATCACAAAGCACCTCTCCCATTGCAAGAAAAACCAATCTAGTTGGCCAAACCAAATCGATAGATCGGAGAGAAATACAAAGCTATCAAATCATGCATATAAGAATTCAGAGAAGACTCAAATAATATTCATAGATAATCTGATCATAAATCCACAATTCATCGGATCTCAACAAACACACCGCAAAAGAAGATTACATCGAATAGATCTCCAAGAACATCGAGGAGAATATTGTATTGAAGATCAAAGAGAGAGAAGAAGCCATCTAGCTACTAGCTATGGACCCGTAGGTCTGTGGTAAACTACTCACACATCATCAAAAGGGCAGCAAGGTTGATGTAGAGGCCCTCCGTGATCGAATCCCCCTCCGGCGGAGTACCAAAAAAGGCCCCCAGATGGGATCTCACAAGGTCAGAGACTTGCGGCGGTGGAAAAGTATTTTTGGCGACTCCTCTAATGTAAGGGGAATATTTGGGTATTTATAGAACAAAGATTAGGGTTAGGAGATCTCCGAGGGGCCCACAAGCCACGGGGGCGTGCCCCCCATGGGGCGCCCCCCTACGGCTTGTGGTCTCCTTGGAGATCTTCTGGCCTCCTCTCCAAGTCTCGTAGGTGTCTTCTGGTCCAAGAAAAATCATCGTAAAGTTTTATTCCGTTTGGACTCCGTTTGATATTCCTTTCCTATAAAAGCCAAAAAACAAGGAAAAAACAGAAACTGGCACTAGGCACTAGGTTAATATGTTAGTCTTGAAAATGATATAAAATAGCATATTAATGTATATAAAACATCCAAAGTTGATAATATAATAGCATGGAACAATAAAAAATTATAGATACGTTGGAGACATATCAAGCATCTCCAAGCTTAATTCCTGCTCGTCCTTGAGTAGGTAAATGATAAAAACATAATTTTTTATTTGGAATGCTACCTAACATATTTATCAATGCGATATGTTTTATTTGGCATGAATATTCAGATCCATATAATTCAAAACAAAGTTTAATATTGACATAAAAACAATAATACTTCAAGCATACTAGAAAGCAAAATCATGAAACTTCAAAAATAACATGGCTAAAGAAAGTTATCCCTACAAAATCGTATAGTCTTGTTATGCTCCCTCTTCTTAACGCAAAGTATAAATCATGCACTACCCCGGTGTCAGCCAAGCAATTGTTTCATACTTTTATGTTCTCAAACTTTTTCAACTCTTCATGCAATACATGAGCGTGAACCATGGATATAGCACTATAGGTGGAATAGAGGTGGTAGCAGACAAAAGAAGGTAGAAAGTCTCACATCAACTAGGCAAATTAATGGAATATGGAGATGTCCATCAATTGATATCAATGTGAGTGAGTAGGGATTGCCATGTAACGGATGCACTAGAGCTATAAGTGTATGAAAGCTGAAAAAGAAAACTAAGTGGGTGTGCATCCAACTTGCTTGCTCACGAAGACCTAGGGCAATTTGAGGAAGCCCATCATTGGAATATACAAACCAAGTTATATAACAAAAAAATCCCACTAGTAATATATGAAAGTGTCAAAATAGGAGACTCTCTATTATGAAGAACATGGTGCTACTTTGAAGCACAAGTGTGGAAAAGGATAGTAACATTGTCCCTTCTCTATTTTTCTCTCATATTTTTTTTTAATTTTGGGCTCTTTGGCCTCTTTTTTTATTTTTTTTATTTTTTTATTTGGGCTCTTTGGCCTCTTTTTTTATAACCTCACATGGGACAATGCTCTAATAATGATGATCATCACACTTTTATTTACTTACAACTCAAAGATTACAACTCAAGGTGAAAACTCATAATGACGGAACGGTGGAGTTACATGGCAATATATCTCGGAATGGCTATGAAAATGCCATAATAGGCAGGTATGGTGGCTGTTTTGAGGAAAGGTATAAGGTGGGGTTTGATGCACCGGCGAAAGTTGTGCGGTACTAGAGTGGCTAGCAAAGGTGGAATGGTGAGAGTGCGTATAATCCATGGACTCAACATTAGTCATAAAGAACTCACATACTTATTGCAAAAAGTTTATTAGCCCTCGAAGCAAAGTACTAATATGCATGCTACTAGGGGAGAGGATGGTAGGAGTTAACCATCGCGCGCTCCCGACTTTCACACAAAGGAAGGCAATCAAGGATAAATTGCGCTCCAACTTCATCGCATAACTAGAAGACCATACGTGCATGCTACGGGAATCACAAACCTTAACACAAGTATTTATACTATTTCACAATTTACTACTAGCATGACTCTAATATCACCATCTTCATATCTCAAAACAATTGCAAGGAATCAAACTTCTCATATATTCAATGCACTTTATGAAAGTTTTTATTATATCCCCTTTGGATGCCCATCATATTAGGACTAAATTCATAACCTAAGCAAATTACCATACTGTTTTTAGAAACTCTCAAAATAATATAAGTGAAGCATGAGAGTTCATTAATTTCTTCAAAATAACATCACCACCGAGCTCAAAAAGATATAAGTGAAGCACTAGAGCAACTACCTAGCTCAAAAGATATAAGTGAAGCACATAGAGTATTCTAATAAATTCACGATTAATGTGTGTCCCTCTCAAAAAGGTGTGTACATCAAGTATGATTGTGGCAAACTAAAAAGCAAAGACTCAAATCATACAAGACGCTCCAAGCAAAACACATATCACGTGGTGAATAAAAATATAGCCTCAAGTAAATTTACCGATGGATTGAAGACGAAAGAGGGGATGCCATCCGGGGCATCCCCAAGCTTAGATGCTTGGTTGTCCTTGAATATTACCCTGGGGTGCCTTGGGAATCCCCAAGCTTAGGCTCTTGCCACTCCTTATTCCGTGGTCCATTAAATCTTTACCCAAAAGTTGAAAACTTCACAACACAAAACTCAACAGAAAACTCGTGAGATCCGTTAGTAAAACAAATCCAAACCTTACTTTTAGGTACTGTTGTGAAGTAATTCTTATTTTATATTTGTGTTATATCTACTGTATTCCAACTTTTCCATGGTTCATACCCCCCGATACGGCTCGTAGATTCATCAAAATAAGCAAACAACACAAAGAAAACAGAATATGTCTAAAACAGAACAATCTGTAAAGATGCGAATTGATGTAAAACCTCTGCATCTCTATTTTTTTTGAAAAATTATGGAAAAGTGGGCAATTTGTATAAAATAATTTTGTAAAAAATTCAAGAATTTATTACGCTCCAGTAATTAGAAAGAACTCTGTTACTGGGCGCAAGAGTTTCTGGTTTTCAGCAAAACCAATCTACTATCTTCCAAATCTCCCCAAAGGTCTTACTTGGAACAAACACTAATTAAAATCATAGAAACACCTCTAACCATAGGCTAGAAGATATATTTATTGGAAAATAGGAACAAAAAAGTAAAAACCAAAATAAAATTGGGTTGCCTCCCAACAAGCGCTATTGTTTAACGCTCTTAGCTAGGCATAAAGCAACGATCTAGGTATTGTCATCTTTGACATTCAATCCATAAGTAGCCCTCATAATAGATTCATAAGGAAACTTAATTTTATTTCTTGGAAAGTGTTCCATGCCTTTCCTTAATGAAAATTCAAATTTAATGTTTCCTTCTTTCATATCAATAATTGCACCAATAGTTCTAAGGAAAGGTCTACCAAGAATAATAGGGCATGTTGGATTGCAATCTATATCAAGCACAATAAAATCTATGGGCACATAATTTCTATTTGCAACAATAAGAACATCATTAATCCTTCCCATAGGTTTTTAATAGTGGAATCCGCTAGATGCAAATTCAAAGAACAATCATCAAGTTTATGGAAACCTAACACATCACATAGAGTTTTTGGAGTTGTTGAAACGCTAGCACCCAAATCACACAAAGCATTGCACTCATAATCTTTAATCTTGATTTTAATAGTAGGTTCCCATTCATCATAAAGCTTTCTAGGGATTGAAACTTCCAACTCAAGTTTTTCTTCAAAAGATTTCATCATAGCATCAACAATATGTTTAGTAAAAGCTTTATTTTGATTGTAAGCATGAGGAGAATTAAGCATGGATTGCAACAAGGAAATACATTCTATCAAAGAGCAATTATGATAAGTAAAGTCCTTGAAATCCAAAATAGTGGGTTCATCGCTAGCTAAAGTTTTAACCTCTCGAATCCCACTTTCATTAATTTCTTCATTAAGATCTTTATTCTCCAAATTATCGGGATGCCCTTTAGCTAAAGTTGACTCATCTCCAGTCCCCTCCTTTTCAAGATTTATATTAGCCAACAAAGATTCAATAGGAGTCAAGCCAATCATCTTAAGATCTTCATCATTATTAAAAGCTTCAGGTTTAGCGGCCATGTTGTTTACTAATGTGGTTTGCTTATCAGAGATTTGACCCACTAAATTTTCTATATGAGCAAGTTGAGAATTAAGACGGATATTACTTTGGTAACATCATCAAGATCTTTATTGATATATTCCGTCATAGCTTTTTGTTCTTTAAGCTCGTTCCTAAAGAAACTATTATGCTCAAATTATAAAGACATAAAAAATTTCATATTGTTTTCAATCTCTTCCAACTTTCAAAAGTAAAGATCAAGATTTATGGGTTGAGACATGATGGCAAGCAAGCAATCTAACACATAAGCAAACAAAAAGACGAATGGAAAAAGGGCGAATAAAAAGGCAAATATTTTTGTGTTTTTCTGAAAACGTTTTAGAAGTGGGGGAGATGAAAACAAGAGGCAAATGGCAAATAATGTAAGTGCAAGAGATGAGAGTTTATGATAGGTACTTGGTAGGCTTGATGTAGAACCTCCCCGGCAACGGCGCCAGAAATTCTTCCTGCTACTTCTTGAGCTTGCGTTGATTTTTTCCTTGAAGAGGAAAGGGTGATGCAGCAAAGTAGAGATAAGTATTTCCCTCAGTTAAGAACCAACTATCAATCCAGTAGGAGGCATAAGCAAGTCCCCAATATATGCACCTGCACAAACTAACAAACACTTGCACACAACGCGAAAAAGGGGTTGTCAATCCCTTCACGGTCACTTGCAAGAGTGTGATCTAATAGAGAGATATAAAACAAATAAAAGTAAATAAAACTCAATGAGGTATTTTTGTGTTTTTGATTTTATAGATCTGAAAATAATATGATAAAAGTAGACCCGGGGGCCATAGGTTTCACTACAGGCTTCTCTCTCGAAGAAAGCATACAGTGGGTAAACAAATTACTGTTGGGCAATTGATAGAAAAGCACAAAGTTATGATGATATCTAAGGCAATGATCATGAATATAGGCATCACGTCCGTGACAAGTAGACTGACTCCTGCCTGCATCTACTACTATTACTCCACACATCGACCGCTATCCAGCATGCATCTAGAGTATTAAGTTCATAAGAAGAGTAATGCCTTAAGCAAGATGACATGATGTAGAGGGATAAACTCATGCAATACGATATAAACCCCACCTTTTTATCCTTAATGGCAACAATACAATACGTGCCTCGCTACCCCTTCTGTCACTGGGTGAGGACACCACAAGATTGAACCCATCACAAAGCACCTATCCTATTGCAAGAAAAACCAATCTAGTTGGCCAAACCAAATCGATAGATCGGAGAGAAATACAAAGCTATCAAATCATGCATATAAGAATTCAGAGAAGACTCAAATAATATTAATAGATAATCTGATCATAAATCCACAATTCATCGGATCTCAACAAACACACCGCAAAAGAAGGTTACATTGAATAGATCTCCAAGAATATCGAGGAGGACATTGTATTGAAGATCAAAGAGAGAGAAGAAGCCATCTAGCTACTAGCTATGGACCCGTAGGTCTGTGGTAAACTACTCACACATCATCGAAAGGGCAACAAGGTTGATGTAGAGGCCCTCCGTGATCGAATCCCCCTCCGGCAGAGTACCGGAAAAGGCCCCCAGATGGGATCTCTCAAGGTCAGAGACTTGCGGCGGTGGAAAAGTATTTTTGGTGACTCCTCTAACCACTAGTAGAAAAGGCCCATTTGTCCCGGTTCATAAGGCCCATTTGTCCCGGTTCGGGAACCGGGACTAAAGGGTCGGGACTAAAGCCCAACACCTTTAGTCCCAGTTCTTATACGAACCGGGACAGATGGGGCTCCACGTGGCCGCTGCGGCGAGCCCAGAGAGGAGGGCCTTTAGTCCCGGTTGGTAACACCAACCGGGACCAAAGATCATCCACGTGTCAGCAGCTCAGGAGCTGGGGTTTTTGTTTTTTTTGAGGGGGGGGGGGTTGGGGGTTTTGGGGGTTTTGTAGGGTTAATTTAGGGGTTTCATATATTGTGTTAGCTAGCTAATAGCTAGAGAGAAGTGTCCTCTCCTATCTCCGTGCTTGGTCGACACTACGTACTATACGTATAGAGAGGACTCGACACGCTAGCTAGTAAGCAAATGAAGGAAACCATTAAGTACACAAGATCGTCATGAACATATACAGAGAGAAGTGATCGACCTCCTCCTACTCCGAGAGATTGGTCGAACAACAAGTTTTCGTATATCTATCCGACGCTACTAGCTACATATATACAATATAATATCTCTTACAATCCCTAACATTTGATGTCAAGTTCCACATGGTATTCTCCGGCTGGATTGATGACGTGGTCAAGAAAGAATCCCGCCAATTCCTCTTGAATTGCTTTTATGAGATCTTGTGGTAGGAGTTCATCCCGCATCTGCCAAATCTAATTTGAAGAAGGGGGTCAATACATATATATGAATGAAACTCAACACAAATGATGGTAATAAAATAAAATTGTGAATATTATTGCTTACGCACTTCATATTGTTTTTCAGAGTAGCCCCGCTTAGAGGTCGTCGCGTTGTAGATGTACTCGCAAACGTAGTATCCACAAAAATTATTCCCGCCTTCCTGCCACAACCACTTTACGAGAAATAAAGGTCAATCAAACTGATAATCAAGCATTATAAATGGTATTGATGAAACTAGCTAGAATCAATGGGAGATGCGCGGAACTAGCTAGTAGTACTTACTTTCGGGTGTGTAAATCGCAGCTCCCCCGGCAGTCCCGGAGCTTCTGTGGTGAACACTTTCCAAACCCTGTGAGACAAAGAAAATAATTACTTGATATCAGGAAATGGCCAAAGTTGCCGATATGGTGCGATAATGATCGATTGAACTTACTTATGGAGCATTTCAGTCATGGCCGCATACTCCTTGGGATCTTTTCGTCTTGCGTCTAAGACGGTTACTAGTCCCTGCTCAAGCTTAATCTCTAGGAAAATAAAGTGGAAGCTGCGCACACATGCATAACTCATCAGTTACATTACTATAACCTCGAGTAATAAGGGAAACCGAATATGCAGAAGACAGTAACACTCACTTAAAGTTGTAAGGAAAGAGTATTTTATCTTTGTTTTGATTTTTAAGCAACGATTGTAGCAAGTTGGCCTCGGTTTCTTTCGCATTATATGTAACCGTCCATTCATCTATGAGATTTGTGTTAATGAACCCAATATCATAGATTTGTGCATTTCTGCATTCGACGATCTTTAATCTGCCTACTATAGTGAGGATAATTATATATACATGCAATGAAAGAGCTGAGCTATATATAGAGACTTAATTACAGAAGTATAGTACTTACAGACAGTAGCAAGTGATGATTATTTTATCGAGGTCCTTTTGATTGAAAAACTGGAAGAACTCCTCAAATGGAACAGACAACAGATCAATTCCAACGAGGTCGTGCTCCTCTTTAACTCTCAGCGTCAAAATATCCTTCCCAGACTTGCAGGTGTCCATGTACCACTTATGGAATCTTCGCATCATCGTTGTTAGAGGAGGATCACCAGGTCTGACGAGAGGCTTCCCGTACCGGTATTTGTGTTCGTCCACCTCCATTGTATCAAAATGTGCATCGTCGGGCAGGTAATCACCAGGATTGGTACCGGGCAGCATCCCCAGCAAATTTGCGACGATATCGCTAGACACCTTGAGCAGGGGGCACGATTGGTTTGCCTATTCGCCGAGCTGGGGAATTTTGTTCCCACTTCTTCGTTCTTGTAACCTTTTGTCACTTGAAGTAGTTCCCGACCGGCGCGCTCCTTCCACTGCCTTTTTTAGAGCGCGGACATGGTTGTCATCCGGCGGAGGCGGTGGTGGTCGCTTCAGGTTCTTCAAAGTGCGCTTCAATTTCACCGGATCCATCTTCTCCTATGGAGGTGGATTTTTCTTTGCAAAAAAGTCCTTCACTTGGGCTTGACAGATCTCCGCGTTTTCCTCCTCGGTCATCTCGTATGGTAACTTCTCTAGAGGCTTGAGAGATGGACCGAATATGTATTGCCTCCCGCCGCTGGCTTTACTGCTAGACGCCGGAGCAGCCGGAGCGGCTGTCTTCCTTCGTTGCTTATGAGGCGGAGTGCTACGACGCGCCGGAGCAGCCAGAGCGGCGGCGGCTGTCTTCCGCTGTTGTTGACGAGGTGGAGAAGGAGGCGGGCTGCTCGGACGCGCCGGCGCAGGCGGAGAAGGAGGCGGAGTGCCGCCACACGCCGGAGCAGCTGGAGAAGGAGGCGTAGTGCCGCCACGCGCCGGAGCAGCCGGAGAAGGAGGCGGAGTGCCCTGATCACTCGCCAGAGGAGGAGGCGGAGGAGGAGGCGGAGTGCCCTGACTCGCCGGAGGAGGAGGCGGAGGCGTCCAGTTCGGAAGGTTGATGAGCTCCTTCCGCCATAGACATGGAGTCTTCAGAGCAAGACCCAGCTGAGTCTCCCCTTCACCGGTAGGGTGGTCAAGCTCGAGCTCCTCAAATCCCTCCGTTATTTCATCGACCATCACAACAGCATAGCCTTCTGGAATCGAAAGGCAGTGAAAAGTTGCGCCGGGTTGAGGAGGTGCAACAGAGCCGGCAGCCGCCTTGACTTTGAGGTGCTGCCATTGCGCCATAAGGTGGCAATCTTGAGCCTCCGTGATAGCATCCACGGGGTAGCTGGGAGCCGTGAAGTGAGGCTGCTGAAGGAGCTCGGTGGAAGCCACGCTGCTTCTCCGCTGAGATGGCGGGGTAGCTTCTGGGGTAGCTTCGGCAGGTCGCTGCCTCTGAACTAGTGCTTGTTCCTCTAGCGCTCGTACCCTTGCATTCAGCTTCTGCAGTTCGGTCTGCTCCACTTTCCTCCTCCTCTCCCGGGTTTTGTAACCGCCTGCGCTGGGAAACCCTTCCTTCCACGCAACGGAGCCTGCCGTGCCTCGTGTTCGTCCTGGGTGCTCAGGATTCCCGAGGGCCTGTGTGAGCTCGTCGTTCTCTCTGTCGGGAACAAACGTCCCTTGCCGCGCTTCGGCGATATACTTCTGAAGCTTCTTGACGGGTATTTCAAGTTGCTCCTTCGTCCAACGGCACTTCCCTGTTTCAGGGTCCAAGGTTCCCCCAACCCCGAAGAACCAAGTCCTTGAACGGTCTGGCCAGTTCAATGTCTCTGGTTCGACCCCTTTATCAAGCAGGTCCTTCTCAGCCTTGTCCCACAACGGCCGGGCTTTGAGGTAGCCACCTGACCCCGTGCGATGGTGATGCTCCTTCTTTGCAGCATTTTTCTTGTTTGTCGCTGACATCTTCTTACTCTTCTCCGATGTCTTGTGGGACACAAATGCGGGCCAGTGATCTCTTATCTTCTCAAATCGGCCGGTGAATTCTGGAGTATTCCCTTTGTCGACAAACATTGATTTCAACTCATTCTTCCACCTCCTGAATAGATCTGCCATCTTCTTAAGAGCATGAGCCTTGACCAATGGCTCTATAACTGTCTTATCCGGATCCTCCTCTGGCGGTAGGGTGAAATTTGCCTTCAGCGCGGTCCAAAGATCATCTTTCTGTCTATCGTTGACAAAAGACACTTGAGGGTCTTCGCTCTTAGGCTTATTCCATTGGTGGATGCTGATCGGGATCATGTCCCTAACAAGAACCCCGCACTGAGCAGAAAATGCTTCCTTGGTCCGGCTGGGTTCAATCGGTTGGCCATCGCCCTTGATTGCTGTGATCGTGAACCTTTCATCCTGGCGCAACCTTTTCTTCGGGCCTCGTCTCGTTACCGAAGTTTGGCTCGATCCGGAGGGCTAGAAAAGAAGAAAGAAGAGATTTAATATGTGTACATACCAAAACAATTAATGCATGAATTAGCTAGTCAGCACAGGCTTAATTAATATATATACCTCGCCGGACTTTGCAACATCTCCTTCCTCCGTTCGCTCACCGGAGTAGTCATCACGGTCTCCTTCTTCCACCGGCATTCCGTCACCGGAGCCATCATAATCATGTCCTTCAACCTCCATTGTTCGATCACCGGAGCCTGCTTCACCCTCTCCTTCCAGACCATCGGTGTCGTTGAGAAATGACAAGACATCACCTCCGCCGAGGATTATGTCCCCCAACAACTGTTCTGCTTCGATGTCTCGGTGCTCCATAGTTTCTGCAAATATTACAACATGGCAATTAATATACAAACATGACAGATGGATATATTAGTGCAAACATAAATCTAGCTAGCTCGACGCTTCTACGGTTTGGGGTGGCCTTGACAACGCTTCTAGGGTTTGGGGTGGCCTAGGCAACGCTTCTAGGGTTTGGGGTGGCCTTGACAACGCTTCTAGGGTTTGGGTCGGACCGCCTCTCTCATGAATGTCCGACGTCCGGACCGACAAGGGATTTAACAAAATGACGCCATTCTGGATGTGCAGAAAATGGTCCATATTTTTCCTGATCTCATCTACCCTTCTATATGTCACGTTGTCTAGTGTCAAAGAATTCAAGAAAACCATGACTTCATCATTAGCCAGAAATGACAGGCGTATAATGGTACAAAGCTCTTCAAAGTTGTTTTGGAACGGAGTTCCCGATAGAATAATTCGCTTTTTGGTACAAAGTTCAGCAAGAGCCTTCCAAATATCACTATTTGGAAGGCCTTTGCTGAAATTCGTACCAAAAAGCGAATTATTCTATCCGGAACTCCGTTCCAAAACAACTTTGAAGAGCTTCGTAGCATCATACGCCTGTTACTTCCGGCTAATGATGAAGCCATGGATTTCTTCAATACTTTGACAGACAACGTGACATATAGAAGAATATATATATAGATGAGATCAGAAAAAAATTGGATCAACTTGTGCACATCCATAATGGGGGCATTCTTGATAAATCTGGACCCTCGACCCCTGGATGACCCTCGACCCTCGACCCCTCGGCGACCCTCGACCCTCTACCCTAGTTCACGACCCTCGACCGCTCGGCGATCCACGACCCTCTACCCTAGTTCCCGACCCTCGACGCCTCGGCGTTCCTCGACCCTCGACCCCTCGGCGTTCCTCGACCCTCTACCCTAGTTCCCGACCCTCGACTCCTCGGCGTTCCTCGACCCTCGACACCTTGGCTTTCCTCGACCCTCTACCCTAGTTCCCGACCCTCGACCGCTCGGTGATCCTCGACACCCTCGTTCCCGATAAAAATTAAGAAGAGGAAGAAGAAGAGAAAACAAAAGAGGAAGAAGAAGAAAAAAAAGGAGAAGAAGAATTAATCTATTTTTTCTTCTTCTCCTCTATTCCTTCTTATTCTCCTCATTTTTTTCTTCTTCTTCCTCTTCTTATTTTTTTCTCCTTCTTTTTCTTCTTCTTCCTTCTTCCTTCTTCCTCTTTTCTTCTTTTTCCTTATTTTCCTTCTTCCTCGACGACCCTAACCCTAAACAGTACAACTAACGACAACGACTTCGCTTGCATACATATGAACAAATATGATCGATCATCTATGAACAATAAAAACATCATATGATATATGAACAAAAAAAATCACATGATCTATGAACAAAAAAATTCATATGATCAGATATATATGCAGAAAAAAACATCATATATGACGCTGAACAAAAAATCATCATATATGCATACATATATATCCATACATCAACATACATCAACATATATGCAAAAAAAACATCATATATATATGCAGAAAAAAAACATATATGTGGGGGCCACGGCGGCCACGTCCACGGCGGCGGCGGCGGCGGGGGGGGCAGGGCAGGGCGCGGTGGCTCACTGGGGGCGGCTTCGGCGACGGCAAGGTCGGGGCCGGGCTGAGATAGAGGCGGCGCGCGCGGGGCAGGGCAGGGGCCGGCGCGGGGACGCGACGGCGAGGTCGGGGAGGCTGTCGGCGATGGCGAGGTCGCGGAGGGGAGTTGGCGACGGCGACGGCAACAAGGCGTGGGCGGCGGATGGCGTCGGCGTGGGCTTGGGGGCGGGGCACGGGCACGGGTGACGGCGACGGCGTCGGGCAGCCTGGCGGCGTCGAGGAGGTCGGGGCCGTCGGAGGGGAACTGCGATGAAACTGAAAATTTTCACAAGTCTTGCTTATATACACGAAGCATTGGTCCCGGTTCGTGGCACCAACCGGGACCAATGCCCCCCTTTAGTCCCGGTTGGTGCCACCAACCGGGACCAAAGGTCTCTTTTGGCACCAACCGGGACTAAAGGGGGCATTGGTACCGGTTGGTGCCACCAACCGGGACCAAAGCCCACCTTTAGTCCTGATTTGGTGGCACCAACCGGGACCAAAGGCCTTGTGCTGCCCGCGGCCAAAAGTTTAGTCACACCTCGCTAGTTGAGAGGGGCGCGGAGTGGTTTATAAACCCCACTGCCGCTGCCCTCTCGAGCTCCTCTCAAATGCAGGCTTACGGGCCTAACCTAACTCTCCTCTGCCTGTGGGCCTACTGGGCCTTCTGCGGGCCTGAATCCTGGCCCGTGGTTGGGTTTCTAGTCGTATTCAGGCCGTGGTGGCCCAGTAGGTGGCATTTTTTTCTATTTTTTTCCAGTTTTGTTTTTTGCTTTATTTATTTTCTTTTATTTTTTAATTCTTTTTGCTTTTAGGTAATAAATATTATAAACTTTCTGTTAGTGCCATTAGTTTTCCAATTCGAATAGTTTAAATTTGAATTCTTTGAAATATGTGTGAATCACTAGTTTGTGATTAACTTTACTATAAAAATAGATTTTTGAGTGATTCTTTTTACTGCTATTTAATATTACTGTGTTTTATCATTATATTCAAAAACAATTTTTGTTATTTTAGTTTCTAACAAAAAAAATCTTTATGATAATTCTTTTTGCTATTAAAGTTTCTAAGAAAAAAAATTCTTTTTGCTTTTAATGTTTTGAACAGAAAATACTTTGCTAATTTTAGTTGCATAAATTTTAGTTGATTCCTTTTGCTATTAGAGTTTCATTAAAGTTTTCTAGTTCATTCTTTTTTCTATTAGAGTTTCATTAAAGTTTTCTAGTTCATTCTTTTAGTTTATTATTTTTTGCTATTAGAGTTTCATAAAAGTTGAGAGGGTTACGGCAAAAACTGGATGCACTTCGTGTACAAAATGGACAATCTCTTTTGAAGTATCAGGGTTTCAGACGAAAACTCATCTGTTACAAAGGGATTTCATTTTTTTGAACTTATTTGAACTCCACACTTTTTCTGTGCTCAAAATGAACCATTCAAAGCAACATCATCAATTTTCAACCCTTTCTGAGTTCATCTGTTATTTTTCATGCATTTACTGATTTTTTTGAGCTAAATGACCCTGAAATTGAAAAGCACTTCAAATGAACTCTGAAGAGGTTGAAAATTGGCATGATATCATCATTTCACCCTCATAGCATGTGCTAAAAAGTTGACAGGGTTACGGCAAAAAACTGGATGCACTTCGTGTACAAAATGGATAATCTCTTTCGAAGTATCAGGGTTTCGGACAAAAACTCATCTGTTACAAAGGGATTTAATTTTTTTGAACTTATTTGAACTCCACACTTTTTCTGTGCTCAAAATGAACCTTTCAAAGCCACATCATCAATTTTCAACCCTTTCTGACTTCATCTGTCTTCACTTTTTCTTTGCTTGTGTCCTTTGCTTATTGCGCCGTAACCATGGATATTCTTCATCGCTTAACAGGGTGCTTGGGTCAGCCTTGAATTTGAAGGGAGGAATTTCATGAAACTTTTCATAATCTTCAGACATGTCTGTCTTGCCCTCCAATCCCACGATGTCTCTTTTTCCTGAAAGAACTATGTGGCGCTTTGGCTCATCGTATGATGTATTCGCTTCCTTATCTTATCTTTTTCTTGGTTTGGTAGACATGTCCTTCACATAGAAAACCTGCGCCACATCATTGGCTAGGACGAATGGTTCGTCTGTGTACCCAAGATTGTTCAGATCCACTGTTGTCATTCCATAATGTGGGTCTACCTGTACCCCGCCTCCTGACAGATTGACCCATTTGCACTTAAACAAAGGGACCTTAAAATCATGTCCGTAGTCAAGTTCCCATATGTCCACTATGTAACCATAATATGTGTCCTTTCCCCTCTTGGTTGCTGCATCAAAGCGGACACCGCTGTTTTGGTTGGTGCTCTTTTGATCTTGGGCGATCGTGTAAAATGTATTCCCATTTATCTCGTATCCTTTGTAAGTCAATACAGTCAAAGATGGTCCCCTGGACAACAAGTACAGCTCATCAGAAACAGTGTTGTCACTCTAAGACATGTTTCCAACCAACTGCCGAAAGTCCTGATGTGTTCACATGTAATCCAGTCGTCACACTGCTCCGGGTGTTTGGAGCGCAGAATGTTCTTGTGTTCATCGGCATACGGGGTCACCAAGGTAGAGTTCTGTAGAACTGTGTAGTGTGCTTGAGACCAAGAATGCCCGTCCTTGCATATTATTGAGTCCCCTCCTAGCGTGCCTTTTCCAGTCAGTCTCCCCTCATACCGCGATTGAGGGAGACCAATCTTCTTAAGGTCAGGAATGAAGTCAACAAAAAACCCAATGACATCCTCTGTTTGATGGCCCATGGAGATGCTTCCTTCTGGCCTAGCACGGTTACAGACATATTTCTTTAGGATTCCCATGAACCTCTCAAAGGGGAACATATTGTGTAGAAATACGGGGCCCAGAACGACAATCTCGTCGACTAGATGAACTAGGACATGCGTCATGATATTGAAGAAGGATGGTGGGAACACCAGCTCGAAACTGACAAGACATTGCGCCACATCACTCCTTAGCCTTGGTATGATTTCTGGATCGATCACCTTCTGAGAGATTGCATTGAGGAATGCACATAGCTTCACAATGGCTAATCAAACATTTTCCGGTAGAAGCCCCCTCAATGCAACCGGAAGCAGTTGCGTCATAATCACGTGGCAGTCATGAGACTTTAGGTTCTGGAACTTTTTCTCTACAATATTTATTATTCCCTTTATATTCGACGAGAAGCCAGACGGGACTTTCATACTGAGCAGGCATTCAAAGAAGATTTCCTTCTCTTCTTTGGTAAGAGCGTAGCTGGCAGGACCTTCATACTGCTTTGGAGGCATGCCGTCTTTTTCGTGCCAATGTTGCAGGTCCTCCCGTGCCTCCGGTGTATCTTTTGTCTTTCCATACACGCCCAAGAAGCCTAGCAGGTTCACGCAAAGGTTCTTTGTCACGTGCATCACATCGATTGAAGAGCGGACCTCTAGGTCTTTCCAGTAGGGTAGGTCCCAAAATATAGATTTCTTCTTCCACATGGGAGCGCGTCCCTCAGCGTCATTCGGAACAGATAGTCTGCCGGGACCCTTTCCAAAGATTACGTGTAAATCATTGACCATAGCAAGTACGTGATCACCGGTACGCATGGCGGGCTTCTTTCGGTGATCTGCCTCACCTTTGAAATGCTTGCCTTTCATTCGACATTGATGGTTGGTCGGAAGAAATCGACGATGCCCCAGGTACACATTCTTCCTGCATTTGTCCAGGTATATACTTTCGGTGTCAGCTAAACAGTGCGTGCATGCGTGGTATCCCTTGTTTGTCTGTCCTGAAAGGTTACTGAGAGCAGGCCAATCATTGATGGTTACAAACAGCAACGCATGCAGGTCAAATTCCTCCTGTCTGTGCTCATCCCACACACGTACACCATTTCCATTCCACAGCTATAAAAGTTCTTCAACTAATGGCCTTAGGTACACATCAATGTCGTTGCCGGGTTGCTTAGGGCCTTGGATGAGTACTGGCATCATAATGAACTTCCGCTTCATGCACAGCCAAGGAGGAAGGTTATAGTTACATAGAGTCACGGGCCAGGTGCTGTGATTGCTGCTCTACTCCCCGAAAGGATTAATGCCATCCACGCTTAAACCAAACCATACGTTCCTTGGGTCACCTGCAAACTCAGCCGGTACTTTCTCTCGATTTTTCTCCACTGCGACCCGTCAGCGGGTGCTCTCAACTTCCCGTCTTTCTTACGGTCCTCTCTGTGCCATCGCATCAACTTGGCATGCTCTTTGTTTCTGAACAGACGTTTCAACCGTGGTATTATAGAAGCATACCACATCACCTTGGCAGGAACCCTCTTCCTGGGGGGCTCGCCATCAACATCACCAGGGTCATCTCGTCTGATCTTATACCGCAATGCACCGCATACCGGGCATGCATTCAAATCCTCGTACGCACTGCGGTACAGGATGTAGTCATTAGGGCATGCATGTATCTTCTGCACCTCCAATCCTAGAGGGCATACGACCTTCTTTGCTGCGTACGTACTGTCGGGCAATTCGTTATCCTTTGGAAGCTTCTTCTTCAATATTTTCAGTAGCTTCTCAAATCCTTTGTCAGGCACAGCATTCTCTGCCTTCCACTGCAGCAATTCTAGTACGGTACCGAACTTTGTGTTGCCATCTTCGCAATTGGGGTACAACCCTTTTTGGTGATCCTCTAACATGCGATCGAATTTCAGCTTCTCCTTTTCACTTTCGCACTGTCTCCTTGCATCAACAATGACTCGACGGAGATCATCATCGGGCACATCGTCTGGTTCCTCTTGATCTTCAGCTTTCCCCGTTGCAGCATCACCGTATTCAGGGGGCACATAGTTGTCATCGTCCTCTTCTTCTTCGCTGTCTTCCATCATAACCCCTATTTCTCCGTGCCTGGTCCAAACATTATAGTGTGGCATGAAACCCTTCTCAAGCAGGTGGGTGTGAAGGATTTTTTGGTTAGAGTAAGACTTCGTATTCCCACATATAGGGCATGGACAACACATAAAACCATTCTGCTTGTTTGCCTCAGCCACTTCGAGAAAATTATGCACGCCCTTAATGTACTCGGAGGTGCGTCTGTCACCGTACATCCATTGCCGGTTCATCTGCGTGCATTATATATAATTAAGTGTGTAAAAAACCATTACAAAACATCATGAATAGATAAGTGACCAAATTAATAGAAGTTCATCATCACATTAAAACCAAAGTACATACATAGTTCTCATTGAACAACATATAGCTCTCCAGAGCATCTAATTAAACCATACATTGAAACTATGTAAAACATTTCAATGCAACAACAAATGCGATCATAATCGCAACCAAGGTAACAATTGATCCAACGGCATAATGATACCAAGCCTCGGTATGAATGACATATTTTCTATACTTTCTAATCTTGAAGCGCATTGCATCCATCTTGATCTTGTGATCATCGACGACATCCGCAACATGCAACTCCAATATCATCTTCTCCTCCTCAATTTTTTTCAATTTTTCCTTCAAGTAATTGTTTTCTTCTTCAACTAAATTTAACCTCTCGACAATAGGGTTGGTTGGAATTTCCAGTTCACATACCTCCTAGATAAAAAAATCTATGTCACGTTGGTCGGCATAATTGTCATAAACAATAAATGAACCAAATAGTTATAAAATATATTATATACCACATCCGAATCATAGACAGGACGAGGGCCGACGGGGGTGGATACCAAAACCATCGCACTATATAATAACAAACAATAATAAAAGTAAGAAAATTAGACAAGTATCTATCTAAATCATACAAGTAAGAATTTTTTTTCTTTTAGAAAGAAGATAAGAACAAGAGGATCACCACGGTTATGCCGGCGACGAGATCGGCGCGGGCGATCGACGGTGGTGAAGACGGGGATGGGACGTGACGGACCGCTAAACCTAGATAAATCTTGAGGAAAATGGAGCTTGAAGGTCGAGTTTGGAGAGGAGAAAGCTTAAGTAGTGTTGCTTGGGCATTTCATCGAACACCTCATGTGCATAGGAGGTGAGCTAGAGCACCACAAACCCCTCCCCTCGCTGGCCAGAAAAAAACAGAGCAGTGGAGTGCTCTGCTCGCGGGCGAGGGGTATATATATAGGCACAACATTGGTCCCGGTTCGTGGTTGGAACCGGGACTAAAGGCCACCCTTTGGTCCCGGTTCCAGCCATGAACCGGGACCAATGGATGCGGGCGAGGAGCGAGGCCCATTGGTCCCGGTTCGTGTCTGGAACCGGGACCAAAGGGTCCAGACGAACCGGGACCAATGCCCCACGAGCCCCGGCCGCCCCCCTGGGCGCACGAACCGGGACGTATGCCCCCATGTGTCCCGGTTCCTGACTGAACCGGGACTAATGGGCTGGGCTGGCCTGGACCAAAGCCCTGTTTTCTACTAGTGAACGTAGGGGGAATATTTGGGTATTTATAGAACAAAGATTAGGGTTAGGAGACCTCCGAGGGCCCACAAGCCCAGGGGAGTGCCCCCCATGGGGCGCGCCCCTACGGCTTGTGGTCTCCTCGAAGATCTTTTGGTCTCCTCTCCAAGTCCCATAGGTGTCTTCTGGTCCAAGAAAAATCATCGTAAAGTTTTATTCCGTTTGGACTCCGTTTGATATTCCTTTCCTATAAAAGCCAAAAACAAGGAAAAGACAGAAACTGGCACTAGGCACTAGGTTAATATGTTAGTCCCAAAAATTATATAAAATAGCATATTAATGTATATAAAACATCCATTGTTGTTAATATAATAGCATGGAACAATAAAAAAATATAGATACGTTGGAGACGTATCCGAGTACATCGATGAAAATGAAGATTACTTCCCCCATGTTCATGAGAGCTTCAGACTTGCTGGAGTTGATGCATTTGTTGGTCAGGAGCTCACAAAGTGAATGACAAGATGATCATGCAATTCTACTCCACAGCACATTTCTATCCGGATGGAAAAATTGTATGGATGACTGAGGGCCACAAGTAGCAGTCATCTATCTCTGAGTGGGCTGCACTACTTCATGCCCCTAAGGAAGATGAAGATGACATTTATGTCTATGGGAAGCCCATGATGGACCATAATTCCATGGCTAACATGTACAAGCCCATTCCTGATAAGGATTTGGAAACTCACAAGCTTGGATCCATATATCATTTGCTAGCAGGATTAGCCACCACAAACTACATTTTGAGGCACACTCTGTTGCCCAAATATGGAGATGAGAGAATGATCTGTGGCCACTCCATCAACTTCCTTCACTTGTTTGATTCCCCACCGCAAAAGTTCAAAGTCATGAGCTTGATAGTTGAGACGATTAAGAGGACAGCTGCTAACCAGAAAAGGTCATGTGGATATGCACCACACATCCATATGCTTATCAACTCCAAGGTTGGTACATGCACATATCTACTAGACCGTGAGCACCTCCCACTTCAGCCAGAGTTCAAGGACAATGTAGTGGTGATGGATCCTTCACACCCTACATCAGTTGAGGCTTAAGAGAAGGCTCAGGTAGCAGCAGCAGCAAAAAACAGCAAAGGAAGCCACTGCACCCAATGCCCCAATAGTCAATCTCAACTCAAAGCAAGACCAAATGACATATCTGCTAGAAGCAACACTGAGGATTTAGCAAAGTCTGGCTAACTTAGCCAAGAACCAGGAGAGCTTAGAGCGGATCATGGAAGACAAGATGTACAACGTAGATCTCAAGGTCACAGAGATCCAGACTATTATGGAGAAGCTTCGAGATGATACTGAGGATGGAAATGAGCACATCACTAACGAGAGGTTTCATACCATGCCTAGGGCACCCAGGTCTTTAGCTGTGCCAGTTGCAGACATGAAGCCTACTCACTTTGCACCTGCCACTACTGCTCTAGTGCCACCTCCAGTGTCTACTCCGCCAGTTTAGCAGACTTCTTCAGAGGCATTCGCAGATGCAGTTCTCTCAACGCCTTCTACGCACACTGGAGCCACAAGCCAGAAGACACCTTCAGGAGCTCTAGGGAATCGTTCCTAGAGAGTCGCATAGCTCTATATGTTTTCAAGCTTTTTGGTAACTTGTTGCCAAAGGGGGAGAAAATATATAGATCACAGGCTTCGAGAGAGAGAGAGTGTGTGTGTCTTGATCTTTTACTCTTTGGTTTTATTTGCCCATTGCTACTTTGTTCATTTGATTCATGCTACTTGGTTATTTTATGCTCGTGAGATACTACGTTTGGTTGTGTGGATGATCGTACTATGCTTAATGTGTAATTAACGCTTATCTCTATGATTATTTGTGTATGATCATTCACTTATGTTTTGGTGATGCGTGCATGTTATTTCACTCTTATCATTTTTTGCGCTCCACCAAGATGTATGTGACATAGAAGAGTGACCCATGATCCTAATTAATCGATTGTGCATTTGCATTCAAACACAATTTTTTAATAATGCACAAATTTAGGGGGAGCTCTTGCTTATCACATACCTCTCAAAGCGACGATATATTTCATTCATTTAATCATTTGTCGAAGCTTTGATCTATATGTTGTCATCAATTACCAAAAAGGGGGAGATTGAAAGTGCAACTAATCCCCGGGTGGTTTTGCTAATTCATAACAACATATAGTTCATTGAACTAATATCCTTTCAAGATAAATATTTCAGAATGTTCAATGATTGGCATGGCATAAGATAGAGATGTTGACCCCTCAAAATGCTAAGGAAAAAGATTGGCAAAAGCTCAAGACTCTTCATCTTTATTTTAGTGACCCAAGATCACAGTGAGCCCATAGGAAAGCCAATACTATTAAAAGGGGATGACGTGTTGCTTAATGATCTGGTTGCTCAAGTGCTTAGTGATATTGCTCCAAAACCCTCAACCACTTTCTCCATAAAAATATCTCCAAACCCTAATTTCCAAACTTGGCCCCATCGATATTTTCTACCCGGCGCCACCGAGTTCATTTGACATAGCCACTGCCTAAACCCTAACAATTCGGTCTCACCGATACGGATCTCAATCTCACCGAGATGGCCTTGCCAACTCTCTGTTGTCTGTTGCAATTATTTCGGTCTCACCGAGAATTGCAATCGGTCTCACCGAGATGGCTTGACCAACTCTCTGTTGCCTTATTGCTTCACTTCGGTCTCACCGAGTTGATGCAATATGTGCCACTGATGACCCAGAAGTATAGGGGATCTATCATAGTCCTTTCAATAAGTAAGAGTGTCGAACCCAACGAGGAGCAGAAGGAAATGATAAGCGGTTTTCAGCAAGGTATTCTCTGCAAGCACTGAAATTATCGGTAACGGATAGTTGTGTGATAAGATAATTCGTAACGGGTAACAAGTAACAAAAGTAAACAAGGTGCAGCAAGGTGGCCCAATCCTTTTTGTAGCAAAGGACAAGCCTGGACGAACTCTTATATAAAGCAAAGTGCTCCCGAGGACACATGGGAATTGTTGTCAAGCTAGTTTTCATCATGCTCATATGATTCGCGTTCGTTAATTTGATAATTTGATATGTGGGTGGACCGGTGCTTGGGTGCTGTCCTTCCTTGGACAAGCCTCCCACTTATGATTAACCCCTCTCGCAAGCATCCTCAACTATGAAGGAAGAATTAAGGTAAACCTAACCATAGCATGAAACATATGGATCCAAATCAGGTCCTTCTGAAGCAACACATAAACTAGGGTTTAAGCTTCTGTCACTCTAGCAACCCATCTGTTGGGGATATAGCTTCGAGGTGTGACCCGCCCAGGAGGGACCGGGTTACACCATTGGCAGCTTATCGTTAAGAAAGTCCAAGGAGGCCCAAGGAGAGGTATGAAGACGGCGGCTCTAAAAGGCAGGCCTGGTAAGGGCCCAAGGCCTGGGCTTGTGAACCGCCGTAGGAAGACTTGCTGTATAAGGCATGACTAGTTAGAAACTGAGTCGGTCACGTTGTGTGAGCCGGCCGGGACTCTGTAAGCCTCCGGGTCTCTACCTGTGTATATAAAGGTGAGACCCGACGACGGGTTAACTTAAGAAACAAGCAATCGAGAGCTAGGTCAAGCGTACTCGCTCCCTTGTAATCGAAACTCAAGCAATACAACTCGAAGCAGGACGTAGGCTTTTACCTCCTTGAGAGGGGCTGAACCTGGGTAAACTCCTTGTGTCTTTTGACCCGTTCAACCCCTTCAAGCTAACCTAGTTGCGATGGCTCCACACCTAAGTCCTTTCACTAGGGCATCTGCCGTGACAAATCCACGATAGTTGGCGCCCACCGTGGGGCCAGAGCACGGTGGTTTTGAGTTCTTGAAGGGCAAATTCTTAGGGATCAAGGGATACACCGTGGGCCGGATGACCAAGAGTCGCCGCGGCAAGATCTACATCGACGACGCTGGATGGGGTCCAGAGGCCGACTCAATCGAGTACGGGTACCGGGTCCCCTTCGGCGGAATTCATGTCTTCATCGGCAAGATTGGAGAGTCGGAGCCTGAGCCGGATATCTGCACCGACACTGTCGAGACTGCTCAGTGTGCACGACCCACCAAGATCCAACCCGCCAGGAAGTGTGCCTTCGTTGGCTTTGTCCATGGGGCAGATCTCGAAGAAGGTTCTATGCCTGGCGAGGAGACAACCATCTATTCAGGTGATGAGTCTTCAACCAGCGAGGCTGAATCAATCTATCAGCTACAGGATGACAGGCTTGGGGGCTATTCCGATGGCGACAGTATTCCGGACCCCTATGAGCCACCAAGCAGGGCTGCTATCTTCATGGCAGGCACGCAGCAGATACAAAATTCATCGTCTGCCGCGGCTATGACCTCTAGTTCAACGGCTGCTGCAACAGCTGGCGCGAGCGCCTCTGCGCGTCCGCCGGCTCAAGTCTTATCTGAACTCCTGGATGCTTTGGCGACTCTTTTAGCCGCGGAGGTGACTACGGCGACTCAAGCACAGCATAAGGTGGACGTTGTGAAATTGCGGGACGAGATAGCTCAGGCTCGAGAAGAGCTTAATGTTGAGAATGCTAGGATGGCAACGGAGCGAGCCGCGCTAGAAGCCGAGTCGCAACGGATTCAAGCAGAAACTTTCCGGTTAAATCTTGACCAGAACGCATCCAACGCTGTTATGCAAAGAAGGCACCAGAGCCGTCTACCCCCGGAGTTTGAGGCAAGGAATATTTTTAATACACCCAGAGCGGGGCCAAGTAACCCGCCCGGGGTCACCAGGGCCGCTGAGGCGCCTGTGACAGGGGCAGTGACTCAGCCTCAAGTGCCAAACCCGCCTCATGTGATTTTGACTCAGCATCAACGAGCGCCAACACCGCCGGGTCATTATTCCAACCCTCTGGATAATATGATTGCCGCGGCTTCGTGGCTGGCGGCTCTTCCAGTAGAAGGTGAGTCTCCCGCGACGGTCGAGGCCCGGAAGGCTGTGGAGCTTCTTCAGATGGCTGTGGCTCAACAGGCGGCTTACTCGTATAGCCATGAGCAGATTCATTCAGCTCCGCGCCCCAGTCAAAGTTTTAGCCGAGGCATTGAATCGCCGGCGGTTTCCAGCAGCGAGCGGCACCGTAACCCGCCTCATGGGCATGACCCGCCACGTGTTGATAACAATGCTCGGGCCCTGATGGATCAGGCCAGGGCACATCAGGAGGCGGAGATGGCGGCTCAGTTAGCGGCTCATCAATAGCTTTAGCATAACCCTTCGACGTCTGTAGAAGCCGGGATGACTTCCAGGACGGTGGGTGTGCCATGCTTAGCACTGGCTCTTCGCAATGAGCGGTTGCCTAAATACTTCAAGGGTCCTCGAAAGGTGCCCAATTACACAGTTGATCAACCTCCTGAGGCTTGGATTGAGAGCTATGAGCTGGCCATGGAGATGTTAGATGTTAACGATGTTGTGTGTGCCAAGTATTTCACCATGATGCTGGATGGGCCGGCTCGAACTTGGTTGAAGGGATTACCCCCCAATTCTATCAATTCATGGGCCGAGTTGAAGGCGCGGTTTATTCAGAATTTCAAAGACACATGTAAACAACCTCTGTCGATCATCGACCTAGACGCTTGTGTCCAGCGTGAGGATGAGTCGGCCCACCACTGGGTCCATCGGGTGTCCGCTATCATCCATTCATCAGACAGCATCAACGCTGGCTCTGCTGTTTTAATTCTGGAGAAAAATTGTCGTTTCACCCCTCTCAAGCAGAAGTTAGGGCGGCTTAAGCGTCACTGCAATGAAATGGGGGAGCTTATGGTGGATCTCATTAAATATGCCGACTCTGACAATACTAAGGACCCTGGGTCTGATGAAGAGAAGTCCAACCAGGGGAAGAAGAACGGCAATGGAAAAGGGCAGCAACCAAACATGGTAGGGCATAACCAGAGTGGTAACGGTAAGCGCAAGCAGCCTGACGGCGGGTCAGACATTGTGGCCAATAACAATACGCAGAATAACAATCAACGTCGTAAGGGAAAGCCGCCCTAGTTTAGAGGGCCAAAACTCAATCTTGAGGTGATGCTAAATGAACCATGCCCTAAGCACAGTTTGCCGGATAGGCCTTCGGGTCATCTATGGAAAGATTGTCATATCATGAGGGCGTATAAGAATTCCGGCTCTCACCAGGACCACAATAACAATAATGGCCCGCACGGCGGGTCAGGATCCGGCTCTCACGGGCCCGAGTTTGGCGGCGGCGGATCAAATTCCGGATATCAAGGTCAGGGCAATTATAGCCAGCAGCCCAATCAGAGTAGTCTGCAACAACAGTCAGGGTATCAGAGTAATCTAAAGCAACTGAATAGTGGCTAATATCATGTTTTCACCACAAGCTTGTGCAAGCGAGATCAGAAGGTTCATAAGCGAGCAGTAAGTGTAGTTGAGCCGGCCGTGCCTTGATGCCTGAGATGGTCAGAGTAGCCAATTTGTATGGAGTCGTGAAGATCACCTGCCCCGGGTTGATAATCCGGGTCAGCTGGCTTTAGTGGTAGCCCCTCAGGTCGGAGGTTATAAATTCACTAAGGTGCTTACGGACGGAGGCAGTAGTATCAATATCCTTTATTATGATACTTTTCGCCGTATGAATTTGACTGACAAAGATCTTAAGCCATCCTCTACAGTTTTTCATGGGGTGGTGCCTGGTAAGTCGGCATACCCGGTAGGTAGGATAGCTTTGGAAGTGGCTTTTGGCAATGAGCATGATTACAGGGCTAAGCCATTGAACTTTGAGGTGGTTAAAATCAAAAGCCCCTATCACGCTCTGTTCGGACGGCCGGCTTACACCAAATTTATGGCGCGGCCTTGCTATGTGTATCTGCAACTTAAGATGCCGGGTCGCAAAGGTACCATCACGGTACATGGTGATAGAAAGATAGCTTTGGAATGTGAAGAAGGTGATGCTGCTTACACTGAGTCCGCCTGTGCCACAGAGGAACTTAAGTTTTATAAAGACAATGTTGACCCGGCTGATATGACTCCATTGAAAAAGCCAACCACAGAGCATGACCCTTTGTTGAAGTTTAAATCGGCGGATGATACTGTTGGGGAACGTAGTAATTTCAAAAAATTTCCTACGCACACATAGGATCATGGTGATGCATAGCAACGAGAGGGGAGAGTGTGTCCATGTACCCTCGTAGACCGAAAGCGGAAGCGTTAGCACAACGCGGTTGATGTAGTCGTACGTCTTCACGGTCCGACCGATCCAAGTACCGAATGCACGGCACCTCCGAGTTCAGCACACGTTCAACTCGATGACGTCCCGTGAGCTCCGATCCAGCAAAGCTTCACAGGAGAGTTTCGTTAGCACGACGGCGTGGTGACGATGATGATGATGCTACCGACGCAGGGCTTCGCCTAAGCACCGCTACGATATGATCGAGGTGGATTATGGTGGAGGGGGGCACCGCACACGGCTAAGAGATCAATGATCAATTGTTGTGTCTATGGGGTGCCCCCTGGCCACGTATATAAAGGATGGAGGGAGGAGGAGGCCGGCCCTCACAGGGCGCACCCAAGGTGTGGAGTCCTACTAGGACTCCCTAGTCCTAGTAGGATTCCACCTCCCACATGGAATAGGAAAAGGGGAAGGGAGAAGGAGAAGGAAGGAAGGGGGCGCCCCCTTTCCCTAGTCCAATTCGGACCAGTCCATGGGGAAGGGGCGCAGCCACCCTTGAGGCCTTTCTCTCCTTTCCCGTATGGCCCATTAAGGCCCAATACGAATTCCCGTAACTCTCCGGTACTCTAAAAAATACCCGAATCACTCGGAACCTTTCCGATGTCCGAATATAGCCTTCCAATATATCGATCTTTACCTCTCGACCATTTTGAGACTCCTCGTCATGTCCCCGATCTCATCCGGGACTTCAAACAAACTTCGGTCATCAAATCACATAAACTCATAATACCGATCGTCACCGAACTTTAAGCGTGCGGACCCTACGGGTTCGAGAACTATGTAGACATGACCGAGACACGTCTCCGGTCAATAACCAATAGCGGAACCTGGATGCTCATATTGGCTCCCACATATTCTACGAAGATCTTTATCGGTCAAACCGCATAACAACATACGTTGTTCCCTTTATCATCGGTATGTTACTTGCCCAAGATTCGATCGTCGGTATCTCAATACCTAGTTCAATCTCGTTATCGGCAAGTCTCTTTACTCGTTCCGTAATACATCATCCCGCAACTAACTCATTAGTTACAATGCTTGCAAGGCTTATAGTGATGTGCATTACCGAGTGGGCCCAGAGATACCTTTCCGATAATCGGAGTGACAAATCCTAATCTCGAAATACGCCAACTCAACAAGTACCTTCGGAGACACCTGTAGAACACCTTAATAATCACCCAGTTATGTTGTGACGTTTGGTAGCACACAAAGTGTTCCTCCGGTAAACGGGAGTTGCATAATCTCATAGTCATAGGAACATGTATAAGTCATGAAGAAAGCAATAGCAACATACTAAACGATCAAGTGCTAAGCTAACGGAATGGGTCAAGTCAATCACATCATTCTCCTAATGATGTGATCCCATTAATCAAATGACAACTCATGTCTATGGTTAGGAAACATAACCATCTTTGATTAACGAGCTAGTCAAGTAGAGGCATACTAGTGACACTCTATTTTGTCTATGTATTCACACATGTATCAAGTTTCCGGTTAATACAATTCTAGCATGAATAATAAACATTTATCATGACATAAGGAAATAAAATAATAACTTTATTATTGCCTCTAGGGCATATTTCCTTCAGTCTCCCACTTGCACTAGAGTCAATAATCTAGTTCACATCGCCATGTGATTTAACACCAATAGTTCACATCACCATGTGATTAACACCCATAGTTCACATCGCTATGTGACCAACACTCAAAGGGTTTACTAGAGTCAATAATCTAGTTCACATCGCCATGTGTTTAACACCCAAAGAATACTAAGGTGTGATCAAGTTTTGCTTGTGAGAGAAGTTTAGTCAACGGGTCTGCCACATTCAGATCCGTAGGTATTTTGTAAATTTCTATGTCTACAATGCTCTGCACGGAGCTACTTTAGCTAATTGCTCCCACTTTCAATATATATCCAGATTAAGACTTAGAGTCATTTGGATCAGTGCCAAAACTTGTATCGACGTAACCCTTTACGACGAACCTTTTGTCACCTCCATAATCGAGAAACATATCCTTATTCCACTAAGGATAATTTTGACCGCTGTTCAGTGATCTACTCCTAGATCACTATTGTACTCCCTTGCCAAAATCAGTGTAGGGTATACAATAGATCTGGTACACAGCATGGCATACTTTATAGAACCTATGGCTGAGGCATAGGGAATGACTTTCATTCTCTTTCTATCTTCTGCCGTGGTCGGGCTTTGAGTCTTACTCAATTTCACACCTTGTAACACAGGCAAGAACTCTTTCTTTGACTGTTCCATTTTGAACTACTTCAAAATCTTGTCAAGGTATGTACTCATTGAAAAAAACTTATCAAGCGTCTTGATCTATCTCTATAGATCTTGATGCTCAATATGTAAGCAGCTTCACCGAGGTCTTTCTTTGAAAAACTCCTTTCAAACACTCCTTTATGCTTTGAAGGATAATTCTACATTATTTCCGATCAACAATATGTCATTCACATATACTTATCAGAAATGTTGTAGTGCTCCCACTCACTTTCTTGTAAATACAGGCTTCACCGCAAGTCTGTATAAAACTATATGCTTTGATCAATTTATCAAAGCGTATATTCCAACTCTGAGATGCTTGCACCAGTCCATAGATGGATCGCTGGAGCTTGCATATTTTGTTAGCACCTTTAGGATTGACAAAACCTTCTTGTTGCATCATATACAACTCTTTTTTAATAAATCCATTAAGGAATGCAGTTTTGTTTATCCATTTGCCAGATTTCATAAAATGCGGCAATTGCTAACATGATTCGGACAGACTTAAGCATAGATACGAGTGAGAAACTCTCATCGTAGTCAACACCTTGAACTTGTCGAAAACCTTTTTGCGACAATTCTAGCTTTGTAGATAGTAACACTACTATCAGCGTCCGTCTTCCTCTTGAAGATCCATTTAATCTCAATGGCTCACCAATCATCGGGCAAGTCAATCAAAGTCCATACTTTGTTCTCATACATGGATCCCATCTCAGATTTCATGGACTCAAGCCATTTTGCGGAATCTAGGCTCATCATCGCTTCCTCATAGTTCGTAGGTTCGTCATGGTAAAGTAACATGACCTCCAGAACAGGATTACCGTACCACTCTGGTGCGGATCTTACTCTGGTTGACCTACGAGGTTTGGTAGTAACTTGATCTAAAGTTACATGATCATCATCATTAGCTTCCTCACTAATTGGTGTAGGAGTCACAGGAACAGATTTCTGTGATGAACTTACTTTCCAATAAGGGAGCAGGTACAGTTACCTCATCAAGTTCTACTTTCCTCCCACTCACTTCTTTCGAGAGAAACTCCTTCTCTAGAAAGGATCCATTCTTAGCAACAAATGTCTTACCGTCGGATCTGTGATAGAAGGTGTACCCAACTGTCTCCTTTGGGTATCCTATGAAGATACATTTCTCTGATTTGGGTTTGAGCTTATCAGGATGAAACTTTCTCACATAAGTATCGCAACCCCAAACTTTAAGAAACGACAACTTTGGTTTCTTGCCAAACCATAGTTCATACGGTGTCGTCTCAACGGATTTAGATGGTGCCCTATTTAACGTGAATGCAGCTGTCTCTAATGCATAACCCCAAAATGATAGTGGTAAATCGGTAAGAGACATCATAGATTGTACCATATCTAATAAAGTACGATTACGATGTTCGGACACACCATTACGCTGTGGTGTTCCAGGTGGTGTGAGTTGCGAAACTATTCCGCATTGTTTCAAATGATGACCAAACTCGTAACTCAAATATTCTCCTCCACGATCAGATCGTAGATACTTTATTTTCTTGTTACGATGATTTTCCACTTCACTCTGAAATTCTTTGAAATTTTCAATTGTTTCAGACTTATGTTTCATCAAGTAGATATACCCATATCTGCTCAAATCATCTGTGAAGGTGAGAAAATAACGATACCCGCTGCGAGCCTCAATATTCATTGGAGCACATACATCAATATGTATGATTTCCAACAAATCTGTTGCTCGCTCCATTCTTCCGGAGAACGGCATTTTAGTCATCTTGCCCATGAGGCATGGTTCGCAAGTATCAAGTGATTCATAATCAAGTGATTCCAAAATCCCATCAGCATGGAGTTTCTTCATGCGCTTTACACCAATATGACCTAAACGGCAGTGCCACAAACAAGGTGCACTATCATTATTAACTTTGCATCTTTTGGCTTCAATATTATGAATATGTGTATCACTACGATCGAGATCTAACAAACCATTTTCATTGGGTGTATGACCATAGAAGGTTTTATTCATGTAAACAGAACAACAATTATTCTCTAACTTAAATGAATAACCGTATTGCAATAAACATGATCAAATCATATTCATGCTCAACGCAAACACCAAATAACATTTATTTTGCAATAAACATGATCCAAACATATTCATGCTCAACGCAAACACCAAATAACATTTATTTAGGTTCAACACTAATCCCGAAAATAGAGGGAGAGTGCGATGGTGATCTTATCAACCTTGGAATCACTTCCAACACACATCGTCACCTCGTCATTAACTAGTCTCTGTTCATTTTGCAACTCCTGTTTCGAGTTACTAATGTTAGCAACTGAACCAGTATCAAATACCCAGGGGCTACTATGAACACTAGTAAAATACACATCAATAACATGTATATCAAATATACTTTTGTTCACTTTGCCATCCTTCTTATCCGCCAAATACTTGGGGCAGTTCCACTTCCAGTGACCAGTCCCTTCGCAATAGAAGCACTCAGTTTTAGGCTTAGGTCCAGACTTGGGCTTCTTCCCGGGAGTAGCAACTTGCTTGCTATTCTTCTTGAAGTTCCCCTTCTTTCCTTTGCCCTTTTCTTGAAACTAGTGGTCTTGTTAACCATCAACACTTGATGCTCTTTCTTGATTTCTACCTTCGTTGATTTCAGCATCACGAAGAGCTCGAGAATCATTTTTGTCATCCCTTGCATATTATAGTTCATCACGAAGTTCCAGTAACTTGGTGATAGTGGCTAGAGAATTCTGTCAATTACTATCTTATCCGGCAGATCAACTCCCACTTGATTCAAGCAACTGTAGTACTCAGACATTCTGAGCACATGCTCACTGATTGAGCTATTCTCCTCCATCTTGTAGGCAAAGTACTTGTCAGAGGTCTCATACCTCTCGACACGGGCATGAGTCTGAAATACCAATTTCATCTCTTTGGAACATCTCATATGCTCCGTGGCGTTCAAAACGTTTTTGAAGTCCCGATTCTAAGCCATAAATCATGGCGCACTAAACTATCAAGTAGTCATCACATCGAGCTTGCTTAACGTTCATAACGTTTGCATCTGCTCCTGCAATAGGTCTGTCACCTAGCGGTGCATCAAGGACATAATTCTTCTGTGCAGCAATGAGGATAATCCTCAGATCACGGAACCAGTCCGCATCATTGCTACTATCATCTTTCAACTTAGTTTTCTCTAGGAACATATCAAAAATAAAACAGGGGAGCTATACGCGAGCTATTGATCTACAACATAATTTGCAAATACTACCAGGACTAAGTTCATGATAAATTAAAGTTCAATTAATCATATTACTCAAGAACTCCCACTTAGATAGACATCTGTCTAATCATCTAAGTGATCACGTGATCCAAATCAACTAAACCATAACCGATCATCACGTGAAATGGAGTAGTTTTCAATGGTGAACATCACTATGTTAATCATATCTACTATATGATTCACGCTCGACCTTTCGGTCTCAGTGTTCCGAGGCCATATCTGCATATGCTAGGCTCGTCAAGTTTAACCCGAGTATTCTGCGTGTGCAAAACTGGCTTGCACCCGTTGTAGATGAACGTTGAGCTTATCACACCCGATCATCACGTGGTGTCTCGGCACGACGAACTTTTGCAATGGTGCATACTCAGGGAGAACACTTTTACCTTGAAATTTAGTGAGAGATCATCTTATAATGCTACCGTCAAACAAAGCAAAATAAGATGCATAAAGGATAAACATCACATGCAATCAATATAAGTGATATGATATGGCCATCATCATCTTTGTGCTTGTGATCTCCATCTCTGAAGCACCGTCATGATCACCATCGTTACTGGCGCGACACCTTGATCTCCATCGTAGCATCGTTGTCATCTCGCCAACTATTGCTTCTACGACTATCGCTACCGCTTAGTGATAAAGTAAAGCAATTACAGGGCGATTGCATTGCATACAATAAAGCGACAACCATATGGCTCCTGCCAGTTGCCGATAACTCAGTTACAAAACATGATCATCTCATACAATAAAATATAGCATCATGTCTTGACCATATCACATCACAACATGCCCTGCAAAAACAAGTTAGACGTCCTCTACTTTGTTGTTGCAAGTTTTACGTGTCTGCTACGGGCTGAGCAAGAACCGTTCTTACCTACGCATCAAAACCACAACGATAGTTCATCAAGTTAGTGCTATTTTAACCTTCACAAGGACCGGACGTAGCCACACTCGGTTCAACTAAAGTTGGAGAAACTGACACCCGCTAGTCACCTGTGTGCAAAGCACGGCGGTAAAACCAGTCTCGCGTAAGCGTACGCGTAATGTCGGTCTGGGCCGCTTCATCCAACAATACCGCCGAACCAAAGTGTGACATGCTGGTAAGCAGTATGACTTGTATCGCCCACAACTCACTTGTGTTCTACTCGTGCATATAACATCTACACATAAAACCAGGCTCGGATGCCACTGTTGGGGAACGTAGTAATTTCAAAAAAATTCCTACGCACACACATGATCATGGTGATGCATAGCAACGAGAGGGGAGAGTGTGTCCACGTACCCTCGTAGACCGAAAGCAGGAGTGTTAGCACAACGCGGTTGATGTAGTCGTACGTCTTCATGATCCGACCGATCCAAGTATCGAACGCACGGCACCTCCGAGTTCAGCACACGTTCAACTCGATGACGTCCCGTGAGCTCCGATCCAGCAAAGCTTCACAGGAGAGTTTTGTTAGCACGACGGCGTGGTGACGATGATGATGATGCTACCGACGCAGGGCTTCGCCTAAGCACCGCTACGATATGATCGAGGTGGATTATGGTGGAGGGGGGCACCGCACAGGGCTAAGAGATCAATGATCAATTGTTGTGTCTATGGGGTGCCCCCTGGCCACGTATATAAAGGATGGAGGGAGGAGGAGGTCGGCCCTCACAGGGCGCGCCCAAGGTGTGGAGTCCTACTAGTACTCCCTAGTCCTAGTAGGATTCCACCTCCCACATGGAATAGGAAAGGGGGAAGGGAGAAGGAGAAGGAAGGAAGGGGGCGCCCCCTTTCCCTAGTCCAATTCGGACCAGTCTATGGGGAAGGGGCGCAGGCACCCTTGAGGCCTTTCTCTCCTTTCCCGTATGGCCCATTAAGGCCCAATACGAATTCCCGTAACTCTCCGGTACTCCGGAAAATACCCGAATCACTCGGAACCTTTCCGATGTCCGAATATAGCCTTCCAATATATCGATCTTTACCTCTCAACCATTTCGAGACTCCTTGTCATGTCCCCGATCTCATCCAGGACTCCGAACAAACTTCGGTCATCAAATCACATAAACTCATAATACCGATCGTCACCGAACTTTAAGCGTGCGGACCCTACGGGTTCGAGAACTATGTAGACATGACCGAGACACGTCTCCGGTCAATAACCAATAGCGGAACCTGGATGCTCATATTGTCTCCCACATATTCTACGAAGATCTTTATCGGTCAAACCGCATAACAACATACGTTGTTCCCTTTGTCATCGGTATGTTACTTGCCCGAGATTCGATCGTCGGTATCTCAATACCTAGTTCAATCTCGTTACCGGCAAGTCTCTTTACTCGTTCCGTAATACATCATCCCGCAACTAACTCATTAGTTACAATGCTTGCAAGGCTTATAGTGATGTGCATTACCGAGTGGGCCCAGAGATACCTCTCCGACAATCGGAGTGACAAATCCTAATCTCGAAATACACCAACTCAACAAGTACCTTCGGAGACACCTGTAGAACACCTTTATAATCACCCAGTTACGTTGTGATGTTTGGTAGCACACAAAGTGTTCCTCCGGTAAACGGGAGTTGCATAATCTCATAGTCATAGGAACATGTATAAGTCATGAAGAAAGCAATAGCAACATACTAAACGATCAAGTGCTAAGCTAACGGAATGGGTCAAGTCAATCACATCATTCTCCTAATGATGTGATCCCGTTAATCAAATGACAACTCATGTCTATGGTTAGGAAACATAACCATCTTTGATTAACGAGCTAGTCAAGTAGAGGCATACTAGTGACACTCTATTTTGTCTATGTATTCACACATGTATCAAGTTTTCGGTTAATACAATTCTAGCATGAATAATAAACATTTATCATGACATAAGGAAATAAAATAATAACTTTATTATTGCCTCTAGGGCATATTTCCTTCAGATACCAAGCAGGTTGATTTTGTCCCTGGCGACTCATCTCAGCAGTTCACTATCAGTGCCAATATGGATCCGAAATAGGAAAGCGCGCTCATCGAGTTCATCCGTGAGAACTGGGACATCTTTGCTTGGAAGCCTTCAGACATGCCAGGTGTACCGAGAGAACTCGCTGAGCACACTCTCAATATTGATCCTAAGTTTAAGCCGGTCAAGCAATTCCTTCATCGTTTTAATGAGGAGAGACGTAAGGCCATTGGAGAAGAGGTGGCCCGACTCTTAGCAACAGGGTTCATCGTTGAAGTTTTTCATCCAGAGTGCTTGGCTAACCCGGTGCTAGTACTTAAGAAAAATGGCACTTGGCGTATGTGTGTGGATTACACAGACCTTAACAAAGCTTGCCCAGCTGATCCTTTTGCTCTTCCCCGTATTGACCAGATCATTGATGCTATGGCGGGTTGTGAGCATTTGAGCTTCTTAGATGCTTATTCGGGTTATCATCAGATCAAGATGGTAGTTAAAGACCAGGAGAAAACGTCTTTCATCACGCCCTTTGGAGCTTTCTGCTATGTGTCTATGCCTTTTGGACTCAAGAGTGCCCAGGTGACTTATCAGCGTTGTGTTCAGAATTGTCTTCATAACCAGATAGGACGCAATGTTCATGCTTATGTGGATGATATTGTTGTGAAGTCCAGAAAGAAGGAGACCTTGCTAGATGATTTGAAAGAGACCTTTGATAACCTCCGGGTCTACAAGATAATGCTTAACCTGGCCAAATGTGTTTTTGGTGTGCCTGCAAGCAAGCTCTTGGGTTTTCTGGTCTCTGAGAGAGGTATTGAAGCTAACCCGGAGAAGATCAAGGCTATTACTTCATTGGCTAAGCCGGCGTGCATTAACGATGTCCAGCGTTTGGCGGGTCATATTGCTGCTTTAAGCCGGTTTATAAGCCGCCTGGGAGAGAAGGCTATTCCTTTATAATAGATGATGAAGAAGACAGACCGTTTTGTCTGGAGTGATGCTGCTAATGAGGTGTTTGAGGCGCTTAAGAAACAGTTAGCTGAGCCGCCGGTTCTTGCAACTCCTATTGAGAAGAGCCCTTGCTCTTATATGTGGCTGCTAACGGTAGAGCCGCCAGCATGGCGGTTGTAGTGGAAAGGAAAGAGACGGGTAAGGAGTATCCGGTTCAAAGGCCGGCTTATTATGTCAGTGAGGTCTTAATTGAGTCTAAACAGAGATACCCACATTGGCAGAAGCTAGTATATGGGGTGTTCATGGCCAGTCGCAAGTTGAAGCATTATTTTCTTGGTCATCCTATTACTGTGGTCAGCTCTGCTCCCTTAGGCGATATTATTCAAAACAGAGAAGCTACAGGCCGAGTGGCCAAGTGGGCCATTGAGCTGGGGCCCCATGGTTTGAAATATATGCTAAGGACAGCTATCAAGTCTCAAGCTCTTGTGGATTTCATCAATGACTGGACAGTGTTGTAGATGCCTGAGGAGAAGCCTGATAATACATATTGGACTATTCATTTTGATGGATCCAGGCAATTGGAAGGCTCGGGGGCTGGAGTTATCTTAACTTCCCCATGAGGTGACAAATTTTGTTATGTTTTAAGGCTTATGCTTCCTTGCACTAATAATGCAACTGAGTATGAGGCCTTGCTTCATGGCCTAAAGGTGGCCAAAGAGATGAATCTAAGCCGGGTCAGGTGCTTTGGCGACTCAGATTTGGTGGTTCAACAGGTCTCTGGCACTTGGGATTCTAAAGACCCACTCATGGCGGCTTATCGCCGGGCGATTGATAACATCGCTGGTCACTTCAAAGGTTATCAGGTGGAGCATCTGGATCGAAGGAAAAACGAGGCGACTGATGCTTTGAGCCGGCTTGGGTCACAGTGTAAGCCGGTGCCCCCTAATGTTTTTCTTGACGTATTGCATAATCCTTCAGTTAAGTTGCCTTCTGAAGAAGATCTTGCTGTACCTGACCCGGAGGCACAGTTGGTGGCGGCTCTTCATGCCATCCCTGATTGGACAGTTCCTTATTTGGCTTATATGACCCAGGGGGAGTTACCTGAGGATGAAACTTGGGCCAGGCAGATAATCCGGTGGTCTAAGTCTATGACTATTGTCAATGGCGAGTTACACCGATGCAGTGTCACAGGCGTGTTCCAGCGCTGTGTTTCTCCTGAAGAGGGCCGTGAAATTCTAAGAGAGATTCATGAAGGAGATTGTGGCCATCACACCGGTTCTAAATCTCTTGTGGCTAAAGCTTTTCGTCATGGATTTTATTGGTTGACGGCTCATGCGGACGCAGAAGATCTGGTTAGCAAGTGTGATGGTTGTCAGAAATTTTCTAGACGAGCTCATGTGCCGGCTCAAGAATTGAGGATGATTCCAATTACTTGGCTGTTTGCAGTCTGGGGGCTGGATATGGTTGGACCTTTCAAAAGGTCTAAGGACAAAAAGACTCACCTCTTGGTGGCGGTTGATAAATTTACCAAGTGGGTTGATGCAGAGCCGGTCAGTAAGTGTGATGCGGCAACGGCGGTTCAATTCATTAAGGAGGTAATCTTCCATTTTGGCTACCCTCACAGTATCATCACTGATAATGGTACTAACCTGTCTAAGGGTGCTATGAAAGAATTCTGTCAACGAGAGCATATTTGTCTTGATGTTTCATCAGTGGCTCACCCCCAGTCCAATGGTTAAGCTGAAAGGGCTAATCAAGAAATCTTAAAAGGGATAAAACCCCGGCTTATGGTCCCTTTGCAGAGAACACCGGGTTGTTGGGTTGAGGAGTTACCCTCAGTACTTTGGAGTATCAACACCACCCCCAACAGATCAACAGGTTACACGCCCTTCTTCATGGTCTACGGGGCAGAGGCGATTCTTCCAAGCGATATCCGTCATGACTCGCCCCGGGTGGCGGCTTATGTTGAGGTTGTTAATGAAAAAGCACGTCAGGATGCTCTTGATATGTTGGATGAAGAGCGTGACCTTGCGGCAGCTCGTTCGGCAATATACCAGCAGGATCTGCGTCGTTATCATAGCCGCCGGGTTAAAACCCGGACCATTCAAGAAGGCGATTTGGTGCTCCGGTTGATCCAGGATCAAATAGATATGCATAAGTTATCCCCACCTTGGGAGGGGCCGTTTGTGGTTAGCAAGAACCTGAACAACAGGTCATATTACCTTCTTGATATTCGAGAACACAAGGACTCACGCACATCGGAGGAGGAGACCCGCTGACCTTGGAACATCGCTCATCTTCGGCCTTATTACACTTGAGCCACCGGCTCTTGTTTTGTACATACTTTCATCAATGTATATATTATGATCATTATAATAAAGCCGGCATCCCTGGTAAGCCAGGGCCTCTGTCGTTTCATTTCACAAGCATTTGAGTCTTTATTATTTGTTCATAAGGTTACTTGGGGGCTTCCAACCCAACGGGTTTAGCTTTCTTACCCTTGTGACCAGGCATAAAACGCCGAATTCTGGGTTATTCTGCCTGTATGTACGATGCTTCTCCACTAGGTAATGCTGAACGACCGGCCGTTTCTTAACAGTTAAATCTTTTAAATAAGACCCTGGACTCGTTAAGGTTAAAAACGGCGGTTTGTCATGTGAGGGCTGGCTTACGGATAGCGAGGATAAACCCAGGCTCTTAAGCCGCCTTCATTGAAACTTGGTTAAACCTGCCCGTTTGCAAGATGTTACTCCGAACCCCATGCATTCTGGACAAGTCAAATCTTTTAAATAAGACCCTGAACTTCTCCAGGTTAAGCGATTGGGTCATGTGGGAACCGGCTTACGAAAAGCGAGGATACTCCAGTGGCTTTCATGCTAGTTTCATTGAAGTTAAAAAATTGAATTTGAGATTTGGGCTTGGCAGCCTGTGAAAGCCTCGTTTTTTCTGAATTTCTGTTTATTCTGAATATCTTGGATTTGTGGAATTCTTTTCTATTGCCGTACGATTTTCACAATTCAGGCCATGTAGCCTTGATTCTATGACTCATACTTGAGCATATTGGGTTAATAACCCACCCTGATAAGCGGACTTTAAGTCGCCAAGATGTTTCGCCTTGAATAAATTCAAGTCATGATTTTCCATGTTTACGGGTTAATACCCATGCTGAATTACAATTAGTACAACATCAATGTGATATCAGTCTACAGGTATGGCTTTTCATTTTTCAATGGATATTTCGGGTTTTTTTCTAACCCGCCCTGGTTACAGACTTTAAGTCGCCAAAGCACATTATATTGGAAAATGTGAGCCACCCTGGCTTAAACCGCCAGGGTGTATGTTGTTTAGCATGTGTGCAGGAACATTGGAAATAATATTATCACTAGCAGAGATGATGATATTCACCGCAAGTTCATCACTGGCACATAACATATTTCATCAGCAGTCTTAAGGCTAAACATGCACGATGGCATGACAGATCATTGTTTCAACCAGCCTATTACAAGGCTTTCCCAAGCCCAAAGGATTAAGAATTTTTTCCAAAGAGGCTCTACGCCACGGTCTGAAAGCCGCCCCTTGGATCAGTTTTTTTGGTCCTGGCGAGTGGAAGCCTCTGGGTTATCCTACGCCGGTTCTTCTTCTTTGTCCACCGTCTAGAAGTCAGGTGATGTCCAGACGATGCCAGTTAAGGCTTGGAACATAGCTTCATCATCTATAAGTGTGGACGGATCAACATCAAGAACAAAAGTATGCTTACGTGTTGGAGGAATGAGATCCACAATATCATAAGCCGGCGCCTTTACTTTTGAATTTTCCATCATATAAGCCGCCTGATACTTACACAAATCCGTCTCTTCAGCCAATTTGGTTGCCAAGGGACGCATCTCTCTCACGCACTTGGTAAAATCTGCTGCATCAAAAGGCGATCCATCTTCTTTCAGGCTAGGATAACCGGTGGCCATCTCCTCCGGGTCTAACTCCGCTTGCCATGCTTTGGCCCGGCTCAAAGCAGTGATGGCACCTGCTCGGGCTGCTGATCGCTTAATCTCTTCAATTCTCTGGGGCATGACAGATAGTTTGTCCAGCACCTCTCTGATGAGTGAAGGTGGTTGTTTACTATGCGAGATGGCTGCTATGGTTCGCTGAGTGCCTGTGTACAATTGTTCCACCAAAGTGTAAACCGCCTTCAGCTTCACCAACATGTCCTAGCCAAGGTTGGTACTCCTGGGACCTGTTGAATAAGTGTGCAGATAAGTCGCCAGGCGAGTTGAAGTTAAAAATTGGAAATGGTCAAAACATCCCGAATTACTTACCAAAGATAGCAGCTGTCATCTGTGATATATGGCGTTTTAAGCAGGTCAATTCTGCAGCAGTCTCTTTCAAAGAGGATTCGGCAGTCTCTGCTCTTTGTACTAAGGTGGCTTTCTCCTTATCCCAGGCGTTTCTTTCTGTGGAAAATCCAGCTTTGAGCTTCTCGCTTTCCTCCAGACTTAGTTTAAGCTTGGAGTCAACTTCGCGTGTTTCAGCCTCTTGTTGCTCAAGCTTGGTCTTTAAATCGACCACCTGGGACTCAGCCTGAGTTAAAGCATCCTGCAAGAAAGAGTTAAACAGTTATAGAGCATATTTGTCAGGACACAATCTACATACAAGTCTCAAGCACATTGCAAGCAAAGCACTTGACACTTGGGGGCTAATGTGTGCGGAAGCTCTTTTCTGTGTTATATTGTTCGTGATCCGGTTCATCCTTATCAAGATAAGCCGGCCCATGAGGGCTATGGTCTGGTGTTCTTTCCGAATAATGGAAATAACCCGGCTCATCTTTATCAAGATAAGCCGGTCCATGAGGGCTATGGTTTGGAGCTTTTCCTTCGAAGTAATGAAAATAACCCAGTTCATCTTTTATCAAGATAAGCCGGCTCATGAGGGCTATGACGCTAGAGATTGCAGTAACATATGGACAAGTCTTAACCCTATTCAAATATATCTTTTCCTACGGATAAGACTTGGGGGCTGGTGACTATGCAAAGGAAACAACCGTTCATACCTCATATTTCTGGCGCAATTTCTTGACTAAGTCTGCCTCCAGATCACGACCAATATGCAGCTGGCTCAGATAACCAGAGTATAATTCACTGACGCACAAATGTGAGTAATTTGCAACGTCAAATTTGGCCTTGCTCTTTTCAATTAATTCTTCTTTGGCAGAATGCTTGGCCAAAATGGTGGGGTTCCCGGGTTCAGTGTAACCAGTGCCAGTAATGATGACATCCTCAGCAGTTTGTTGCGAAGGAGGTTCTTCAGCAGGTTTTATGGGACTGGGCGGCTTAGCGCTGAATGGGTCAACACCCATTGGATCCACCGTGATGTTGTGAGTCTCTGGTGGCGGGTCATCAGCAACAGCCTTAGGAGCTTGATGAGAAGCTTCAGACATGGTTTGCTTCTCCGGTTCAGTAACCTTAGGGTCTTCGGCCGGCTTATTCATCTTCAGTTTCTTGCTGGGTTTGGCTATTCCGCTGAAAGTAAGACATATGAAGATGTTAATATATCAGTCTATAAAGTGTTAAAAAACAAAGAGGTTAAATGTTCTCACCCAGGAGCGACTTTGAAGAGAGGGATCTGATTCCTAGTAGAATCGCCGGAGGAAGAATGAGAGGTTCCCTGGTAATTTGAGTCGGAAGGATTAAGCGGTTGACGGATAAGACCCGCTTTTGGAAAAGAGAAGTTTGAGTTCTGAGGCACCTCTGCTCGGCGTTTGCGAGGAGCTGGCGTATTGGGTAAGCCAGCATGAAGCTCTCCCCTCCGCTGTTCCATGTTGTACGCCGAGCTTCATGCTGTTGTTTCTTCAAAATAAAGTTTGGATCCAAGTAAGCTAAAGGGTGAGAAAACCTTACTTTCCGGGTCACGTGCCGAACTTTCTGTCTTAGCAAAGGCTCTGAGTCGGAGGAAATAATAGTTACCTCTGCAGCATTCGCCTGGCTAGTCTCCGCGTCATCCTGAGAGGGGTCAGCGTCAATAAGATGTATAAAAAAGGAGCCAAGGGAGTCAAGTTCTACCTCCGACTCATCATCATTCAGTGCAAATAGCTCTGTTGTGTTTGTTTTCTTCTTGGCGGGTTTCTTGGAAGCTTTGGTCTTGTCTCTGGCCTTTTTGGCCGGCTTTTCTTGCAACTTTTTGCTCCAAAAAGAAGAGTCAGCCTGAAAAAGAAGCAAATAAAGATAAGGAATGTGCAGTTCAGTGTAAGTAATGGTTAAAGAAAAATTAGGTTAAAGCACTTACATCTGGAGCCGGGTTAAGAGCGCAGAAGGGGTTCAACCCCGTTTTGCTGCAGGTCTCTAAGCTTTCATTGAGCAGCGTCTTGGTCATTTCATTGATTTCCTTGTCCTCCAGACGGGTTGGACAGTAACGCTGTGGGTCTTTGACATCACAAGTATACTCACACATTAAGCCGGACCGGCGGCTCAAAGGTATGATCCTCCAGGCGACCCAGCATCGAACCAGGTCAACTCCGGTCAGTCCATTAGCTAGCAAGGCCCTCACCTTTGAAAAGGTAGGCATATACTTAACACGTTCGGCAGTGGTGAGCCGGTCTGGAAGTGGATGTTTCGGGCTAAGCTGGCAGTCGCGGAAACCCGGCAAAGGATTTTCATCAGATGGAGAAGTATCCTCACAGTAAAACCAGGTCTGATTCCAGTCCTTAGGATGACTGGGAAGTGAGGCTGCAGGGAAGATAGCGTCTCTTCGCCTTTGGATTGAAATGCCACAAAGTTCTAAGCAAGGTCCATCTGTAAACTCGGTCTGGCGGTTCAGATAATAGTACTCTCGAAAAAGATTGACGTTGGGCTCTTCTTGAAGGTAAACTTCTCAAAATACTTGAAAGTTGCAGATGTTGGAGATGGAGTTGGGTCCAATATCTTGGGGATGAAGTTTGAAAAAGTGCAATACATTGCGAAAGAATTTTGAGCCGGGCGGTGAGAAGCCACGATTCATATGATCAGCAAAAACAACGACTTCGCCTTCCTTCGGCTAAGGTCTAACTTCTGTTCCTGGGGCTCACCAGTGAATAACATCTTTGGCTGATAGGAAGCCCACTTGAACATATTCTATAAGAGTTTGCTCTGTGACAGTGGAGGCAACCCAATCGCACGAGGTAACAGTCTTAGTCATCTTTGACAATGCACGCCTGAGAAATACAGTATGGTGGATCAGTATTGTGAGGAAGAACTGCCCGATGTTTTCAAAACTCAGGTTTAAGTCGGCCGGTTCATAGTAAATGACTATCAATATTCAATTGGCAAGCTGGCTAAGGTTCTGGCGGGTTACAGAAGTTGACGGTTAAGCCGCCCAGCAAGTGAATGGTGGGTTAGTAACGATCAAGACAGTTGAAATTTTGCTAAGTATGGGAGAAACAGGTTCCACAATTTGCGGTTATATTTACGGATCTACAGCAGTTCAGAAAAGGAGAATAATTGCTAAACCTAAATATGACAGTGGAAGAACATGCGAGCTGGGTTTGAATATCAGGAAGACAGGATACACCTGTGATTGGAAACGGATGCTAAAACTGCTACCGCGCAAATTCGTACTGCTTTTTGGCTTGAACTAAGCATTGGCAGAGAAACTACGACGAACACCGACGAACTAGGGTAACCTAATGTGGTTGAAAATAAGTTGAGATGAGTACCTATTCCTACTGATGAACAGCGGAGGGGCGTCGCGATCTCTGGTTACGGTCAGGTCAATGTAGCGGCGTGGGTCGAAGTTGTTGAAGAAGGTCGATGGCGGCGGCGAAGCTCGTGCTGCAGCGGTCGGCGCGAGACGAAGACGAAGAAGAAGAGGCAGAGGCAGGGGTAAAAGTGAAAAAGAGGGCCTCCTGTCCCTATTTATAAGGAAGTGATGAGATGGCATATGCGGACATCGAGGAGGCGAAAATGATTATGTTAACCATGCGGGCGCCTCGATTTTCGGGAGGCCCATTAAGATAAAGATTCGTTGAGATATCCTGGGCCTTGTGCGGAATTAATGCACATGACGTCATGGGGGGTTACAATGATTCTGCTTATGTGACATCATGGCGGGTTATAGCGGACTGATGAAGATTCGACACTGATACATTCTGCTAAGTCAAAAGGTGGAGATTGATATGAACAATTTCAGATCAACCTAGGGCCTAATGTTGGGGATATAGCTTCGAGGTGTGATCCGCCCAGGAGGGGCCGGGTTACACCATTGGCGGCTTATCGTTAAGAAAGTCCAAGGAGGCCCAAGGAGAGGTATGAAGACGACGGCTCTAAAAGGCAGGCCTGGTAAGGGCCCAAGGCCTGGGCTTGTGAACCGTCGTAGGAAGACTTGCTCTGTAAGGCATGACTAGTTAGAAACCGAGCCGGTCACATTGTGTGAGCCGACCGGGACTCTGTAAGCCTCCAGGTCTCTACCTGTGTATATAAAGGTGAGACCCGGTGGTGGGTTAACTTAAGAAACAAGCAATCGAGAAGTAGGTCAAGAGTATTCGCTCCCTTGTAATCGAAACTCAGGCAATACAACTCGAAGCATGACGTAGGCTTTTACCTCGTTGAGAGGGGCCGAACCTGGGTAAACTCCTTGTGTCTTTTGTCCCGTTCAACCCCTTCAAGCTAACCTAGTTGTGATGGCTCCACACCTAAGTCCTTTCACTAGGGCATCTGCCGTGACAAATCCACGACACCATCATCTACTTATTACTTCCCAATGCCTTCCCCTAGGCCCAAATCATGGTGAAGTGTCATGTAGTCGATGTTCACATAACACCACTAGAGGAAAGACAACATACATCTCATCAAAATATCAAACGAATACCAAATTCACATGATTACTTATAACAAGACTTCTCCCATGTCCTCAGGAACAAACGTAACTACTCACAAAGCATATTCATGTTCATAATCAGAGGAGTATTAACTATCATTAAGGATCTGAAAATATGATCTTCCACCGGATAAACCAACTAGCATCAACTACAAGGAGTAATCAACACTACTAGCAACCCACAGGAACCAATCTGAGGTTTTGAGACAATGATTGGATACAAGAGATGAACTAGGGTTTGAGAGGAGATGGTGCTGGTGAAGATGTTGATGGAGATTGAACCCCTCTCGATGATAGGATCGTTGGTGATGACGATGGCTTCGATTTCTTCCTCCCGGAGGGATGTTTCCCCGGCAGAACAGCTCCGCTGGAGCCCTAGATTGGTTCTGCCCAAGTTCCGCCTCGAGACGGCGGCGCTTCGTCCCGAAAGCTTCCTTCTGATTTTTTTCCAGGTCAAAACACACCATATAGCAGAAGATGGGCGTCGGGGGCCTGCCAGGTGGCCCACAAGACCAGAGGGTGCGCCCAGGGGGGTAGGGCGCGCCCTCCACCCTTGTGGATGGCTGGTGGCCCCCCTCTGGTGCTTTCTTCGCCCAATATTTTTTATATATTCCAAAAATATTCTCCTTGAAGTTTCAGGACTTTTGGAGTTGTGAAGAATAGGTCTCCAATATTTGCTCTTTTTCCAGTCCAGAATTCCAGTTGCCGGCATTCTCCCTCTTCATGTAAACCTTGTAAAATAAGAGAGAAAAGGCATAAGTATTGTACCATAATGTGTAATAATAGCCCATAATGCAATAAATATCGATATAAAAGCATGATGCAAAATGGACGTATCAACTCCCCCAAGCTTAGACCTCGCTTGTCCTCAAGCGAAAGCCGAAATTGAAAAATATGTCCACATGTTTAGAGATAGAGGTGTCAATAAAATAAAATACGGACATGAGGGCATCATGATCATCTTTAGGACAGCAACATATATTGTCATATAATTTCTTATGCTAAAGTAACAATTCATTCACAGAGTAAAGTATGAATCAAAAACTTCATTGAAAACTAACAAACTATGATCTCAGTCATTGAAGCAATTGCAATTTATCATAACATCGGAAAGAGTCAATATAAGAGCTTTTCAGCAAGTCCACATACTCAACTATCATTTAGTCTTTCACAATTGCTAACACTCACGCGATACTTATGGGTTCAAAGCTTTAGTCGGACACAGAGAAAGATAGGGGCTTATAGTTTCGCCTCCCAACCTTTTACCTCAAGGGTAATGTCAACAATAATACTTTATGATAACCTACATCCAAGTGGATATATATATATATCCGAATCTCTCCAACACATAGTGCTTGCCAAAGGAAAAAGTGTAAAAAGGGAAAGGTGAAGATCACCATGACTCTTGTATAAGGGTAGAAGATAAAAGTAAAAGATAGGCCCTTCGCAGAGGGAAGCAGAGGTTGTCATGCGCTTTTATGGTTGGATGTACAAAATCTTGATGCAAAAGAATGCCACTTTATATTGCCGCTTGTGATAAAGAACTTTATTATGCAGTCCGTTGCTTTTATTTCTTCCATATCACAAGTTCGTATAAAGCTTATTTTCTTCACACCAATAGATCATACATATTTAGAGAGCAATTTTTATTGCTTGCACCGATGACAACTTACTTGAAGGATCTTACTCAATCCATAGGTAGGTATGGTGGACTCTCATGGCAAAACTGGGTTTAAGGGATGTTTGGAAGCACAAGTAGTATCTCTACTTGGTGCAAAGAATTTGGGAAAGGCAAGCTCAACATGTTGGAGGATCCATGACAATATAACTTCTATTCGGATATAAGAAAACATAACCCATTATGTTGTCTTCCTTGTCCAACATCAACTTTTTAGCATGTCATATTTTAATGAGTGCTCACAATTACAAAAGATGTCCAAGATAGTATATTTATATGTGAAGCCTCTCTTTCTTTATTACTTCCTATTAATTGCAACAATGACCAAAACTATGTTTGTCAGCTCACAATAACTTTTATTCATCATACTCTTTATATGTGAAGTCATTACTCTCCATAAGATTAATATATGATCATTTTATTTCTTTTTTGTTCTTTTATTTTATTTAATTCCCTCAAGATCATAGCAAGAAAGCAAAGCCGTCAACTCAAAACTACTCTTTATTATATATAACTCACGGACTCGATTACATAGATAGAGATCAAAAAGCAAAACTCAAGGCTAGATCATACTAAAAACTTAATTCTACTAGATCGAGATATAATCAAAAGGATCGAACTAAGAAAAATGATAAAGGTAAAGGTGTGATGGTGATACTGTTGGGGAACGTAGCATGCAATTTCAAAAAAAAATTCTACGCTCACGCAAGATCTATCTAGGAGATGCATAGCAATGAGAGGGGGAGAGTGTGTCCACGTACCCTCGTAGACCGAAAGCGGAAGCGTTATGTTAACGCGATTGATGTAGTCGAATGTCTTCACGATTCAACCGATCCAAGTACCGAACGCACGGCACCTCCGTGTTCAGCACACGTTCAGCTCGATGATGTCCCTCGAACTCTTGATCCAGTAGAGGGTCGAGGGAGAGTTCCGTCAGCACGACGGCATGGCGACGGTGTTGGTGATGTGATCCGCGCAGGGCTTCGCCTAAGCACTACGACGCTATGACCGGAGGAGTAAACTGCGGAGGGGGGCACCGCACACGGCTAAGACAATTGATCTTGTTGTGTTCTAGGGTGCCCCCTGCCTCCGTATATAAAGGAGGAGAGGGGGAGGCCGGTCGGCCCCTGTAGGGCGCGCCAAGAGGGAGGAGTCCTACTAGGACTCCAAGTCCTAGTAGGATTCCACTTGGTGGAAGGGGGAAGAAGGAAGGGAGAGGGAGAGGGAGAGGGAAAAGGGGCCGCGCCCCCTCCCCTAGTCCTATTTGGACTCCCCAAGGGGGGGTGCGCGCCACCTCCTCGTGGCCTGCCCTCTCTCTCCCCTAAGGCCCATGTTGGCCCATTACTTCCCCGGGGGGTTCCGGTAACCCTTCCGCTACTCCGATAATTACTCGGTACCTCTCGAAACTCATCCGGTGTCCATATAATATCATCCAATATATCATTCTTTATGTCTCGACCATTTCGAGACTCCTCGTCATGTCCGTGATCTCATCCGGGACTCCGAACAAACTTCGGTCACCAAAACACACAACTCATAATACAAATCGTCATCGAACGTTAAGCGTGCGGACCCTACGGGTTCGAGAACTATGTAGACATGACCGAGACACATCTCCGGCCAATAACCAATAGCGGAACCTGGATGCTCATGTTGGCTCCTACATATTCTACGAAGATCTTTATCGGTCAAACCGCATAACAACATACGTCATTCCCTTTGTCATCGGTATGTTACTTGCCCGAGATTCGATCGTCGGTATCATCATACCTAGTTCAATCTCATTACCGGCAAGTCTCTTTACTCGTTCCGTAATGCATCATCCTGTAACTAACTCATTAGTCACATTGCTTGCAAGGCTTCATATGATGTGCATTACCGAGAGGGCCCAGAGATACCTCTCCGATACTCGGAGTGACAAATCCTAATCTCGATCTATGCCAACCCAACAAACACCTTCGGAGACACCTGTAGAGCATCTTTATAATCACCCAGTTACGTTGTGATGTTTGATAGCACACAAGGTGTTCCTCCGGTATTCGGGAGTTGCATAATCTCATAGTCAGAGGAATATGTATAAGTCATGAAGAAAGCAATAGCAATAAAACTTAACGATCATTATGCTAAGCTAACGGATGGGTCTTGTCCATCACATCATTCTCCTAATGATGTGATCCCGTTCATCAAATGACAACACATGTCTATGGTTAGGAAACTTAACCATCTTTGATTAACGAGCTAGTCTAGTAGAGGCTGACTAGGGACACTCTGTTTTGTCTATGTATTCACACATGTACTAAGTTTCCGGTTAATACAATTCTAGCATGAATAATAAACATTTATCATGATATAAGGAAATATAAATAATAACTTTATTATTGCCTCTAGGGCATATTTCCTTTAGTCTCACACTTGCACTAGAGTCAATAATCTAGTTCACATCGCCATGTGATTTAACACCAATATTTCACATCTTTATGTGATTAACACCCATAGTTCACATCACCATGTGACCAACACCCAAAGGGTTTACTAGAGTCAATAATCTAGTTCACATCACTATGTGATTAATACCCAAAGAATACTAAGGTGTGATCATGTTTTGCTTGTGAGAGAAGTTTAGTTAACGGGTCTGCCATAATCAGATCCATATGTATTTTGCAAATTTCTATGTCTACAATGCTCTGCGTGGAGCTACTCTATCTAATTGCTCCCACTTTCAATACGTATCCAGATTGAGACTCAGAGTCATCTGGATTGGTGTAAAAGCTTGCATCGATGTAACTCTTTACGATGAACTCTTTATCACCTCCATAACCGAGAAATATTTCCTTAGTACTCTTAGGTAACTAAGGATAACTTTGACCGTTGTCCAGTGATCCACTCCTGGATCACTATCGTACCCCCTTGCCAAACTCATGGCAAGGTATACAATAGGTCTGGTACACAGCATAGCATACTTTATAGAACCTATGACTGAGGCATAGGGAATGACTTTCATTCTCTTTCTATTTTCTACCGTGGCCGGGTTTTGAGTCTTACTCAACTTCATACCTTCAGACAAGAACTTCTTCTTTGACTGATCCATTTTGAACTCCATCAAAATCTTATCAAGGTATGTACTCATCGAAAAAAAAACTTATCAAGAGTTTTGATCTATCTCTATAGATCTTGATGCCCAATATGTAAGCAGCTTCACCGAGGTATTTCATTGAAAAATTCTTATTCAAGTATCCTTTTATGCTATCCAGAAATTCTATATCATTTCCGATAAACAATATGTCATCCACATATAATATCAGAAATGCTACAGAGCTCCCACTCACTTTCTTGTAAATACAGGCTTCACCATAAGTCTGTATAAAACCATATGCTTTGATCATCTTATCAAAGCGTATATTCCAACTCCGAGATGCTTGTACCAGTCCATAGATGGATCGCTGGAGCTTGCACACTTTGTTAGCACCTTTAGGATTGACAAAACCTTCTGGTTGCATCATGTACAACTTTTCTTTAATAAATCCATTAAAGAAATGCAGTTTTGACATCCATTTGCAAGATTTCATAAAATGCGGCAATTGCTAACATGATTCAGACAGACTTAAGCATCGATACGAGAGAGAAAATCTCATCGTAGTCAACACCTTGAACTTGTCGAAAACCTTTTGCGACAATTCGAGCTTTGTAGATAGTAACACTACTATCAGCGTCTGTCTTCCTCTTGAAGATCCATTTATTCTTAATGGCTTACCGATCATCGGGCAAGTCCACCAAAGTCCACAATTTGTTCTCATACATGGATCCTATCTCAGATTTTATGGCCTCAAGCCATTTTGCGGAATCTGGGCTCATCCTCGCTTCCTCATAGTTCGTAGGTTCGTCATGGTCTAGTAACATGACTTCCAGAACAGGATTACCGTACCACTCTGGTGCGGAACGTACTCTGGTTGACCTACGAGGTTCGGTAGCAACTTGATCCAAAGTTTCATGATCATCATCATTAACTTCCTCACTAATTGGTGTAGGCATCTCTGGAACTGATTTCTGTGATGAACTACTTTCCAATTCGGGAGAAGGTACAATTACCTCATCAAGTTCTACTTTCCTCCCACTCACTTCTTTTGAGAGAAACTCCTTCTCTAGAAAGGATCCATTCTTAGCAAAGAATATCTTGCCTTCGGATCTGTGATAGAAGGTGTACCCAACAGTCTCTTTTGGGTATCCTATGAAGATGCATTTCTCCGATTTGGGTTCGAGCTTATCAGGTTGAAGCTTTTTCACATAAGCATCGCAGCCCCAAACTTTAAGGAACGACAGCTTAGGTTTCTTGCCAAACCACAGTTCATATGGTGTCATCTCAACGGATTTAGATGATGCCCTATTTAACGTGAATGCAGCTGTCTCTAATGCATAACCCCAAAACGATAGTGGTAAATTGGTAAGAGACATCATAGATCGCACCATATCTAATAAAGTACGGTTACGATGTTCGGACACACCATTACGCTGTGGTGTTCCAGGTGGCGTGAGTTGCGAAACTATTCCACATTGTTTTAAATGAAGGCCAAACTCGTAACTCAAATATTCGCCTCCGCGATCAGATCGTAGAAACTTTATTTTCTTGTTACGATGATTCTCCACTTCACTCTGAAATTCTTTGAACTTTTCAAATGTTTCAGACTTATGTTTCATTAAGTAGATATACCCATATCTGCTCAAATCATCTGTGAAGGTCAGAAAATAATGATACCCGCCGCGAGCATCAACACTCATTGGACCGCATACATCGGTATGTATTATTTCCAATAAGTCATTTGCTCGCTCCATTGTTCCAGAGAACGGAGTTTTAGTCATCTTGCCCATGAGGCATGGTTCGCAAGTATCAAATGATTCATAATCAAGTGATTCCAAAGGTCCATCTGCATGGAGTTTCTTCATGCGCTTTACACCAATATGACCTAAACGGCAGTGCCGCAAATATGTTGCACTATCATTATTAACTTTGCATCTTTTGGCATCAATATTATGAATATGTGTATCACTACGATCGAGATTCAATAAACCATTTATATTGAGTGTATGACCATAGAAGGTTTTATTCATGTAAACAGAACAACAATTATTCTTTGACTTAAATGAATAACCGTATCGCAATAAACATGATCCAATCATATTCATGCTCAACGCAAACACCAAATAACATTTGTTTAGGTCCAACACTAATCCCAAAGGTAGAGGGGGTGTGCGATGGTGATCTTATAAACCTTGGAATCACTTCCAACACACATCGTCACCTCGTCATTAACTAGTCTCTGTTCATTTTGCAACTCCTGTTTTGAGTTACTAATGTTAGCAACTGAACCGGTATCAAATACCCAGGGGCTACTATGAACACTAGTAAAATACACATCAATAACATGTATATCAAATATACCTTTGTTCACTTTGCCATCCTTCTTATCGGCCAAATTCTTGGGGCAGTTCCGTTTCCAGTGACCAGTCCCTTTGCAGTAGAAGCACTCAGTTTCAGGCTTGGGTCCAGACTTGGGATTCTTCCCGGGAGTGACAACTTGCTTGCCATTCTTCTTGAAGTTCCCCTTCTTTCCCTTGCCCCTTTTCTTGAAACTAGTGGTCTTGTTTAATCATCAACACTTGATGCTTTTTCTTGATTTCTACCTTCGCCGATTTCAGCATCGCGAAGAGCTTGGGAATCGTTTTCGTCATCCCTTGCATATTATAGTTCATCATGAAGTTCTAGTAACTTGGTGATAGTGACTAGAGAACTCTGTCAATCACTATCTTATCCGGAAGATTAACTCCCACTTGATTCAAGCGATTGTAGTACCTAGACATTCTGAGCACATGCTCACTAACTGAGCTATTCTCCTCCATCTTGTAGGCAAAGTACTTGTCAGAGGTCTCATACCTCTCAACACGGGCATGAGTCTGAAATACCAATTTCACCTCTTTGGAACATCTCATATGCTCCGTGGCGTTCAAAATGTTTTTGAAGTCCCGGTTCTAAGCCGTAAAGCATGGTGCACTAAACTATCAAGTAGTCATCATATCGAGCTTGCCAAACGTTCATAACGTCTGCATCTATTCCTGCAATAGGTCTGTCACCTAGCGGTGCATCAAGGACATAATTCTTCTGTGCAGCAATGAGGATATTCCTCAGATCACGGACCCAGTCCGCATCATTGCTACTATCATCTTTCAACTTAGTTTTCTCTAGGAACATATCAAAAATAAAACAAGGGAGCTATACGCGAGCTATTGATCTACAACATAATTTGCAAATACTACCAGGACTAAGTTCATGATAAATTAAGTTCAATTAATCATATTACTTAATAACTCCCACTTAGATAGACATCCCTCTAGTCATCTAAATGATCACGTGATCCATATCAACTAAACCATGTCCGATCATCACGTGAGATGGAGTAGTTTTCAATGGTGAACATCTCTATGTTGATCATATCTACTATATGATTCACGTTCGACCTTTCGGTCTCAGTGTTCCGAGGCCATATCTGCATATGCTAGGCTCGTCAAGTTTAACCCGAGTATTCTGCACGTGCAAAACTGGCTTGCACCCGTTGTATGTGAACATAGAGCTTATCACATGTAACACCCCCAGTGGTTAGCTACAGTAATCACCTTTTGATTATGCCAAGTCATCATGATCAACAGTGCTTAATCATCATTAGTAACATATCCCTTGTCAAATTCAAATTCAAATGGAAATTCAAAACTAAAAGTGGAAAATAAAAGTTGTTCAACATAGAAACTAAAATGTTCATAATATTGTAAATATTCCAGAGACAATTCTAAAATTGTAACCAACATTTAATAAATTAATTAGGTAACCCAAACCTCCTCTAACAGTGGCTGAGAATAATATTTAATAACCTTTTAATTAATCTAAGTCAAATACGAAATGATGATTTACCCAAACTAGTTTTTGATGGTAGGGTACATTGTACTGCTAATTATGGACTAGGTCACACTTTGAACAAAATTCATTTGGTGCTCAAACATTTTGCAAACAGAAAAGGAAAGAAACAGAAAAAGAGAAAAAGGAAAAAAGGGCCTAAAGGAACTACTGTGCACTTGGCCTGCTCGCTACAGCCGTGGCCCAGCCCATCTAGCGTCGTCCCCTACCTCCCCTGTTCACCTCGCCGCGCTGTCGCCCGCGCCCGCGCTCGCCGCCCTGGCCCCCCCTTGCTCCCTGGTCGACAACGCGCGTCGCCGCGCCCGCGTAGGGGATAAGGGCAACCCCCGCGAACCCTTGGCGTCTCCCTCGCCATTTTCCCCCGCTCTCCCTCTCTGCTTCCCCCTCCCGAGCGCAACCATGGCTCCGCCGCCGTGAAGCGCGCGGCCACCGCCACCGTTTCGCCTCGCCTCCGTGCCAGGAAGGATCGCAGCGACCTCCTCTTCCTCCCCGACGAGTCACCCGAGCAGGAGCGCCTCTACATCGCCCCACACCATCATCTTCTTCCTCGGATCATGCCGCGTGTCGTCGTCGAATCCGGCCACCCCACGCCTTCCCCGAGCCCACTTTGATCGGCTACGCCCCACTGTGAGCTCCTCCTCCCTCCCCTGCCTCTCTGCGCGCTAGCTTGACCGCCGTAGGGTAGCTTGCCGCATTGCCGTGCTCCGACCACCGCCATTGCCGCCGCCCGCGCGCCGTACATGCTCCCGAGCCCCCGCGTGAGCCACTCGCGTGCTCCAGAGCGCGAGTTGCGTCGATCTCGGCCCCCAACTAGCCACCTAGCCCGCTCCCGCCTCGTTTCCAAATGGGGCCGAACGCCGGCGCCCGCCGCGGTCGATGTCGCTGGCGTTCCGGCCACCCCCGGGGCCAACCACCACCACCACATGATGCGGCTCGCTGCGCCCGTTCGATAGAGCCCAATCCCGCCCCCGGAGATGCCCTATGGGTGAATCCCGAGCTCGCCGGAGCTCGGCGCCGCGCTCGGGCTCGCCGGAGCGCTCTTCGGGGCCGGTCCGACGTGGCACCGGTGGGTCCCACCCCCGTGCCACTGACTGTGGGGCCCCGCGGGCCCCTTTGACCCCGTTGACCGGGGTTAACACTGACATGGCCGCCCTGTCTCACTGACATGTGGGCCTGGTCATTTAAACGAATTTAAAATAAAAAGAAAATCTGCTAATTAGTTAGTTAATTAGTTTAAACACTAATCAGTCACTGACTGCTGGGGCCCACCCTCTAATTAATCCAATCAGTTAATTTAACCCCTCTGTTAATATCTCAGTGTATGACATGTGGGCCCCACTTGTCAGGTTTGACTCTGGTCAGCTAGAGCTGACCCGCTGACGTCACCCTGACCTCATGCTGATGTCATCAGGCACTGTTCTGGATAATGTTGGTTTAGTTAATAAAAATAATTCCAGAAATTAATAAAAACTTTAGAAAATCATATCTTTTAATCCGTAACTCAGATGAAAATAATTTGTACATGAAAGTTGCTCAGAACGACGAGACGAACCCGAAATCGCGGTCCGTTCGTCTGTCACATGTCTCTAACTACCTGAACATGGGACTTTCCCCCTCCGGTTCACCTGTCCAAAAATGCAACTTCGGGGAAACTTTCCCGGATGTTATTCCCCCTTCACCTATGTCGTGTAGCACTACGATAGGTCACCCCTAGCACCGTGTATCGTATTGTCATGCAGCTGTTTGCTAGTATTTACTGTTTCTTCCCCCTCTTCCTATTCGCTAGACCTCGAGACCGCTGACGATGTCCTGAAGACCGACGCCACCGTTGACAACTTTGCCCTTGCCACCGAGCAACCAGGCAAGCCCCCCCTTGAGCATACCGATATCGCCCATTCTATTTCTCATGCTTGCATTAGAATTGCTGCTGCTGCTGCTTTACCTATTTGGATGCATAGCCTGTTTATTGTAACCTGCTGTTGATAATTAGCTGCATATCCTAAACTGCTTAGTATAGGCTGGGTAGAGACCTATCAGTGACCCCACTTCTCCCGATTGCCCCGCTGGATTATCAGAAGACCCGATCAACGGTATTGAAGACCAGGCCCCGGCACCGCAGATCACCCCCCTTAGTTGTAACGACACTGCAGCGTTACTATCGAGTGCCGAGGGTGAAACCTCTTGTAGCACTTCTGATGTTAACTCTGTAGAGTAGCTATTCGGTCGTGGACATCGAGGGTGATTCCTCCTTCACCGCTTCCGATAATGACACCGTCGTACAACACCTCAAGTGTGAACCCAGCGAGGGTGATTCCTCCGAGTTCTCCTTGACGGATACATCGAGTGGGAATTCAACGAGGGTGATACCTCGTATTCCTCTGATGTTATGGACACACGGATACCTGGACTTTACACTGTTACTTTGATAGGCGGGTCGACCCTGAGGGGTACCCGCGTACGCCTGAGAGGCGACTGTTGTGAAGACGGGTTGCCTGCATGGTGCCTGAGTGATGAATACAAGGCGCGGCCGGGCATTCTTAACCCTTGCAGCAAGTCCTCGAGACGGGGCGACGGGGTCACATCTTTCATGAGTCTCTGCTCGCTACCGCACCCCCAAGGTACTAACGGTTTGGATATTTGATCTGAGTGGGCCTCTGGCCCGATAGCACTAACCACCACGTGGGCATAGTATGGGCGTTCTGCATCGTATGCATCAGCCGAAAGCTCTGAAAGACGTCCAATTCAGCAGTGCGGCATGGAGTGATTGGCGCCATTCACGACAGAGGTGGTGCTTGGATCTGAGCCATGTGCGCAATGACCCGGAGGGCGAGGGGTGATGGCCCAAGACCCTCTTGCGCTTAGGATGTAGACCGGCGGGGACCTCTCTGCTGAGCTCTAGGTAGGGCTGCGGTGTGTCGTTTGGCCGAGGTCGGGCATGACCCGGGAAAGTGTGTCCGGCCGGAGTTAAGCGAGCGTGGTGGGTAAGTTGGTGCACCCCTGCAGGGAAGAAAACTTCTATCGATAGCCTGTCCTACAGTAACGGACACTCGGAGTTGTATCCTGATTGATACAAGTTAGAACTGGATACTTGGATACTATGGCTCTGGGATTGCTTTCTCGCAGGGAGTGGAGAAAGGATCTCTGGGTGAGGTTGAGACTTATTGATACTGCTACATTATATGGTACTGTCTACACTCTTCTAATGCTGCAAGACCTCTGGAGATGCTAGTCTTCGATAGGACTAGGCCTTCTCTCTATTCTAGCATTTCTGCAGCCCAGTCCACATATACAGCCTTCTCTTTGAAAATGTTGCATATGTAGTGTAGATCCTTGCTTGCTGAGTACTTCTGAGTACTCACGGTTGCTTTGTTTTCCTTTTCTCCCCTTATCAGTTTGTCGTGACCAAAGGACGGAGCCCCCTGAGACAGATGCCCCGTCGATCGGCTACTACTACTACCCAGAGGATGGATACTACGGCGAGTTGGATGACGACCAGGAGTAGGTTCGGAGGGTCCGAGGCAGGAGGCCTACGCCTTTCGATCGTAGTGTTTTATTTTGCCCCGCCTTTCTAAAGGCCTTTCTATTTCTGTTTCATATCTATACTCAGATATCTGATGCTTCCGCTGACGCTTGTACGCAAGCTTATGTATTCGAGCCCTCGAGGCCCCTGGCTTGTAATATAAAGCTTGTATAATTTATTTATGTTTTAGAGTTGTGTTGTGATATCTTCCCGTGAGTCCGTAGGCTTGATCATGTGCATTTGCATGTATGATTAGTGCATGATTGAGCCGAGGGCGTCACAAGTTGGTATCAGAGCCGACTGACTGTAGGAACCCCCTTTCCAACTCCTTGGCCGAAGTTGAGTCTAGTAACCGAAAACTGTTTTACTAACTTGGCTGTGTGGCTTACGGGCCCACGTCGCCAATTGGGTGGTATTAGTATCTTTTATTCCTCATCTATACTCTGGGACTCTGATCTCTCTTCTATTCGGGTTAAAATTTTACTAACTCCAACATTAGGTTCTCGTGATCACATCTACCCGGAGTTCTGAAATTTCCCCCCTTGCTTCGAGATTATGGGCCAGGTTCGGCTTATAGGATCCTCTTATCGAGGGCACCCTGTGTTGTCACTTGCAGATTCCTCGCTCCAATAGTTTTCTCCGACGTTGATGTAGCCTTTGCTATGTCTCGTTGTGTACTTCCCTACCGCGTGCCTGCGCGCTGCCTAGATGTCTAGCCCTGCCTTTTCAACTGTCGTAATGCCAGATACTAACCAAGGCTATGTGTGGCTTTGAATGTCTGGTGCGAATATGCTGAAGTATCTATTGCACTTCCTTTTGTTGTGCGTGATACTTCATGAATCATTCCATACACATGCAGTTTTTCTTGCTAAACTGCCCCTGTTGATTTGGCAGGATGGCTGACGATCCTCCACCTCCACCCTATATTGCCGCCATGATGCAGTAGTTTGAACTCAACCGTCAGCAGTTTGAGCTTAACCGTCAGTTTATGACCGGAGTATTGGCTCAATTCCCAACTCAAAATGCTCAGCAACAGAATGCTCCAATAACTCTGCCAGAATTTGTGCGCCTCAATCCATCCGTTTTCCGCAACTCCACCAATCCTATGGATGCTGATGATTGGCTTCGTGACATCCTATTTGAGATGGAATCAGCTAATGTTGCTCCTGACAGTTACGTCACCTTTGCGACATTCCACCTGAAGGGCCCAGCTGCTCAATGGTGGGAAAGCCACAAGGCTATGTTGCCTGCAGAGACTGTAACCACTTGGCAGGAATTTCAGTCAGCTTTTCATGCACGTTACATTCCTCAATGTCTGATGGACCAGAAGAAGCAGGAGTTCCGTAAACTCTCTCAGGGTAAAATGACTGTGGATGAATATCAGAGGAAATTCCTTGAATTATCCCGCTATGCCGCGGATGACGTCGACACCGACACTCGCAAGCAGGAGAAATTCCGTGGAGGACTACGTACTGATATAAAACTTGCACTTGCTGTCCATGATTGCACAGAATTCGCAACGTTTGTCAACAAATCTTTCCAAGTTGAAACAGCTCTGACTGAATACCAGGAGTCACTCAAGCGCACTCATGAAGCTGGCTCATCCTCGGGTCAGCATGTTCAGAAGCGTCGAGTCTGGATCCCGCACAATGTTCATCATCGGCCTGCTCCAACACCAAGACCGTCTTATGTTGCACCTCGTCTGCCTCCGCCACCAAGACAGCTAACGATTCAGGGTGGACAATCCAATGTTGGTGTTTCTCCCCATAATGATGGTCTGTGCCACCAGTGTGGACAGCCAGGGCACCGTACTATCAACTGTCGTCAGAGTCAGCCTCAACACGCATCACGTCCTTCTACTGCTTGCAGGAAGAGCCGTCGAAAACATCCTTCTAGGAACGTTGAAACCAGACTACCTTCTAGTCAACTTGTTCATGTCAACCAAGTCAACATTGAAGAAGTTCGACAGGACCCCAAGATTGTGATGGGCACCCTTCTAGTGAATTCAATCCCAGCTTCGGTCCTCTTTGATTCTGGAGCATCGCACTCCTTCAAGTCCGAAAGTTTTGCACGAAGCCATGATATACTTTTCGAGGAGATGTCCACTCCATTCGTAATCCAGTCACCTAGGGCTAATTGGCAAACTACCATGGTAAGCCACGGTAACCACATTGTGATCGGAGGATTGATGTTCCCCGTTTCTCTCATTGCTCTCAAGACCTCCAACATAGACATTATTCTGGGTATGGACTGGTTGAAGCCCCATAAAGCTTTGATTGACTGTTCCACTGAAATAGTCCGCCTCACACATCCTTCTGGCCAGACAGTCAGATACTCAGCTCGAACAGTTCAGGACGCCGAAGCTCAGATTTATGTTCTGAATGCATTGAGCGCTTCACCTCTTGAAGGCATCGAGAACGTTCCAATTGTTCGTGATTTTCAAGATGTCTTTCCAGAAGAACTTCCAGGAATACCGCCTGCTAGAGCTGTCGAGTTTGTCATCGATTTGAAACCTGGCACAACTCCTATTGCGAAGCGTCCTTATAAAATGCCTCCGCACCACCTTCTTGAGCTTAAGGAAGAAATCGACACGTCACTTAAGAAAGGTTTCATCTGCCCCAGTTCCTCTTCTTGGGGAGCACCTTCACTCTTCGTTAAGAAGAAGGATGGAACTAACCGATTGGTTCAGGATTATCGACCCATTAACCAAGCAACAATTCAAAACAAATATCCGCTTCCTCGGATCAATGATTTGTATGATCAGCTTGCTAGATCATCGGTATTCTCTAAACTTGATTTGAGGTTGGGTTATCATCAGATCCGTGTTCGTGAAGAGGATATTAAGAAGACTGCATTTGTTACTCGCTATGGCTCTTACGAGTACACTGTAATGTCATTTGGCTTAACAAATGCTCCAGCTACGTTTTCCCGACTGATGAATTATATCTTCATGGATTACCTCGACAAGTTCGTCATGGTATATCTAGATGATATTCTGGTATATTCGAAGAATAAAGAAGAACATGCTGAACACCTCCGTCTTGTACTGGAAAGGCTCCGAGAACACCAGTTGTATGCCAAGTATTCCAAATGTGAATTCTGGCTTTCTGAAGTAACTTACCTTGGTCATGTGATTTCCAAGGATGGAATTGCTGTTAACCCAGAACAAGTTCAGGCTATTCTTGACTGGACTCCTCCGAAGAATGTCAAGCAAGTGAGAAGTTTTCTCGACCTTGCAAGCTATTACCGTCGGTTTGTTGAGTATTTTTCTAAGATTGCTAAGCCCCTGACTGATCTGCTTCACAAGGGCGTTAAATTTGAATGGACAGAAAAATGTCAGGAAAGCTTTCAAACACTCAAAGACAAGCTGACATCTGCCCCAGTACTTGCTCCTCTAGATTCTCGCAAAGATTTTGTGATTTATTGTGACGCATCCCATGAAGGATTAGGCTGTGTCCTAATGCAAGAGCGTAAAGTGATTGCTTATGGCTCTCGTCAGTTGCGCCCACATGAAGAGAATTATCCGGTACATGATCTAGAACTAGCTGCTGTCATCTATGCACTGCAGTTGTGGCGACATTACCTCCTCGGTAATCGTTGCGAGATCTACACGGATCATAAAAGTCTGAAGTACTTGTTCACTCAGCCATCTCTAAACCTCCGTCAGCAAAGATGGATGGAGGCCATTGCGGACTATGATTTGGGTATTTCCTATACCCCTGGCAAGGCTAATGTGATGGCTGATGCCTTAAGCCGCAAGTCCTATTGCGACAACCTCATGGTTAGGCGAGCTCAACCTCGTCTTTTTGAAGAACTGTGCAAGCTGAATCTCCGTATTGTCCCACAGGGTTCTCTTAATAACCTTGTGATACAACCAGATCTCGAGAAAGCTGTTAAGAATGCGCAAGCTAAAGATGCTGAAATTGATCTCATGAAGAAAGATCTTCACCTTCAAAAGTATAGGGATTTCTCGCTGTCTAAAGATGGAACCTTGTATTTTAGAAACCGCATTGTGGTACCTCGCTTCGAACTCATGACTGACAAGGTCATGAAGGAGGCACATGATACCCCGTTGTCTATTCATCCGGGTAGCACCAAGATGTATCGTGACCTCCGGCAAAGGTACTGGTGGTCTAGAATGAAGTAGGACATTGCTCGTTATGTTGCTGAATGTGATGTGTGTAGTCGCGTTAAAGCAGAACATCAGAAGCCGGCTGGAATTCTGCAACCGTTACCTATTCCTTTATGGAAATGGGATAAGGTTCAGATGGATTTCATTACAGGACTTCCCAGGTCACAGAAGGGTCACGATGCTATTCTTGTCGTCGTCGACCAACTTTCTAAAGTTGCACACTTTCTGCCCGTCAAGGAAACTATCACTGCTAGCCAGTTAGCAGAGTTGTATATCTCCAGAATTGTATCACTCCACGGTATTCCGAAGGACATCAGTTCGGACCGTGGCGGCCTTTTCACTTCCAAATTCTGGGAAAGTTTCTGAACAGCTATGGGAAGTCATATTACCTGGAGTTCAGCTTACCACCCCCAATCCCAAGGCCAAGTCGAGCGAGTCAACCAAGTGCTTGAAGACATGCTTCGGGCTTGTGTTATATCATTCGGCAAGAAGTGGGAAGAATCTCTTCCGTATGCCGAGTTCTCCTATAACAACAGCTATCAAGCCAGCTTGAAAATGGCTCCCTTTGAAGTTCTATATGGGCGTAAGTGTCGAACCCCTCTAAATTGGTCAAAAACTGGGGAACGACCGCTCGTGGGTCCGGATATTATTCAACACGCCGAAGAACAAGTTCGTATTGTCCGGGAAAATCTCAAGGCGGCTCAGGACCGCCAGAAGAGCAACTACGATCTCAAACGAGGGGGTTTGACTTATCAACCTGGTGATCAAGCTTATCTACGTGTCACCCCTATGAAGGGCACTCACCGTTTTGGAATCAAGGGCAAGTTAGCTCCACGCTACATTGGTCCTTTCCGCATTGTTGCAAGACGTGGTCAGGTGGCGTATAAATTGGAGTTGCCGCTGCAATTCTCTCATATCCACGACGTATTCCATGTGTCGCAACTTCGTAAATGCTTCAAGGAATCTCCGCACCGAGCTATGGATCACGAGATGCTCGAATTGCATGATGATCTTTCATATAAGGAGCATCCAATCCGCATTCTCGATGAAGCTGAACGTCGAACCCGTCAGAAGGTTACCAAGTTCCTCAAAGTGCAATGGTCAAATCATACTGAAGATGAAGCCACTTGGGAACGCGAGGATAATCTTCGTGCGGAATACCCCGAACTTTTTCCTTCTACCTCTTAATTCTCGGGACGAGAATTCTTGTTAGTAGAGGAGATTTGTAACACCCCCAGTGGTTAGCTACAGTAATCACCTTTTGATTATGCCAAGTCATCATGATCAATAGTGCTTAATCATCATTAGTAACATATCCCTTGTCAAATTCAAATTCAAATGGAAATTCAAAACTAAAAGTGGAAAATAAAAGTTGTTCAACATAGAAACTAAAATATTCATAATATTGTAAATATTCCAGAGACAATTCTAAAATTGTAACCAACATTTAATAAATTAATTAGGTAACCCAAACCTCCTCTAACAGTGGCTGAGAATAATATTTAATAACCTTTTAATTAATCTAAGTCAAATATGAAATGATGATTTACCCAAACTAGTTTTTGGTGGTAGGGTACATTGTACTGCTAATTATGGACTAGGTCACACTTTGAACAAAATTCATTTGGTGCTCAAACATTTTGCAAACAGAAAAGGAAAGAAACAGAAAAAGAGAAAAAGGAAAAAAGGGCCTAAAGGAACTACTGTGCACTTGGCCTGCTCGCTACAGCCGCGGCCCAGCCCATCTAGCGTCGTCCCCTACCTCCCCTGTTCACCTCGCTGCACTGTCGCCCACGCCCGCGCTCGCCGCCCTGGCCCCCCCTCGCTCCCTGGTCGACAACGCGCATCGCCGCGCCCGCGTAGGGGATAAGGGCAACCCCCGCGAACCCCTGGCGTCTCCCTCGCCATTTTCACCCGCTCTCCCTCTCTGCTTCCCCCTCCCGAGCGCAACCATGGCTCCGCCGCCGTGACGCGCGTGGCCACCGCCACCGTTTCGCCTCGCCTCTGCGCCAGGAAGGATCGCAGCGACCTCCTCTTCCTCCCCGATGAGTCACCCGAGCAGGAGCGCCTCTACATTGCCCCACGCCATCATCTTCTTCCTTGGATCGCCGCCGCGTGTCGTCGTCGAATCCGGCCACCCCACGCCTTCCCCGAGCCCGCTTTGATCGGCCACGCCCCACTGTGAGCTCCTCCTCCCTCCCCTGCCTCTCTGCGCGCTAGCTTGACCGCCGTAGGGTAGCTCGCCGCATTTCCGTGCTCCGACCACCGCCATTGCCGCTGCCCGCGCGCCGTACGTGCTCCCGAGCCCCCGCGCGAGCCACTGGCGTGCTCCAGAGCGCGAGTTGCGTCGATCTCGGCCCCCAACTAGCCACCTAGCCCGCTCCCGCCTCGTTTCCAAATGGGGCCGAACGCCGGCGCCCGCCGCGGTCGATGCCGCCGCCGTTCCGGCCACCCTTGAGCATACCGATATCGCCCATTCTATTTCTCATGCTTGCATTAGAATTGCTGCTCCTGCTGCTTTACCTATTCGGATGCATAGCCTGTTTATTGTAACCTGCTGTTGATAATTACCTGCATATCCTAAACTGCTTAGTATAGGCTGGGTAGAGACCTATCAGTGACCCCACTTCTCTCGATTGCCCCGCTGGATTATCAGAAGACCCGATCAATGGGATTGAAGACCAGGCCCCAGCACCGCACATCACCCCCCCCTTAGTTGTAACGACACTGCAGCGTTACTATCGAGTGCCGAGGGTGAAACCTCTTGTAGCACTTCTGATGTTAACTCTGTAGAGTAGCTATTCGATCGTGGACATCGAGGGTGATTCCTCCTTCACCGCTTCCGATAACGACACCGTCGTACAACACCTCAAGTGTGAACCCAGCGTGGGTGATTCCTCCGAGTTCTCCTTGACGGATACATCGAGTGGGAATTCAACGAGGGTGATACCTCGTATTCCTCTGATGTTATGGACACACAGATACCTGGACTTTACACTGTTACTTGGATAGGCGGGTCGACCCTGAGGGGTACCCGCGTGCGCCTGAGAGGCGAGTGTTGTGAAGACGGGTTGCCTGCATGGTGCCCGAGTGATGAATACGAGGCGCGGCCGGGCATTCTCAACCCTTGCAGCAAGTCCTCGAGACGGGGCGATGAGGTCACATCTTTCGTGAGTCTCTGCTCGCTACCGCACCCCAAGGTACTAACGGTTTGGATATTTGATCTGAGTGGGCCTCTGGCCCGATAGCACTAACCACCACGTGGGCATAGTATGGGCGTTCTGCATCGTATGCATCAGCCGAAAGCTCTGACAGATGTCCAGTTCAGCAGTGCGGCATGGAGTGATTGGCGCCATTCACGACAGAGGTGGTGCTTGGATCTGAGCCATGTGCGCAATGACCCAGAGGGTGAGGGGCGATGGCCCAAGACCCCCTTGCGCTTAGGATGTAAACCGGTGGGGACCTCTCTGCTGAGCTCTAGGTAGGGCTGCGGTGTGTCGTTTGGCCGAGGTCGGGCATGACCCGGGAAAGTGTGTCCGGCCGGAGTTAAGCGAGCATGGTGGGTAAGTTGGTGCACCCCTGCAGGGAAGAAAACTTCTATCGATAGCCTGTCCTACGGTAACGGACACTCGAAGTTGTATCCTGATTAATACAATTTAGAACTGGATACTTGGATACTATGGCTCTGGGATTGCTTTCTCCCAGGGAGTCGAGAAAGGATCTCTGGGTGAGGTTGAGACTTATTGATACTGCTACATTATATGGTACTGTCTACACTCTTCTAATGCTGCAAGACCTCTGGAGATGCTAGTCTTCGATAGGACTAGGCCTTCTCTCTATTCTAGCATTTCTGCAGCCCAGTCCACATATACAGCCTTCTCTTTGAAAATGTTGCATATGTAGTGTAGATCCTTGCTTGCTGAGTACTTCTGAGTACTCACGGTTGCTTTGTTTTCCTTTTCTCCCCTTATCAGTTTGTCGTGACCAAAGGACGGAGCCCCCTGAGACAGATGCCCCGTCGATCGGCTACTACTACTACCCAGAGGATGGATACTACGGCGAGTTGGATGACGACCAGGAGTATGTTCGGAGGGTCCCAGGCAGGAGGCCTACGCCTTTCGATCGTAGTGTTTTATTTTGCCCCGCCTTTCTAAAGGCCTTTCTGTTTCTGTTTCATATCTGTACTCAGATATCTGATGCTTCCGCTGACGCTTGTATGCAAGCTTATGTATTCGAGCCCTCGAGGCCCCTGGCTTGTAATATAAAGCTTGTATGACTTTATTTATGTTTTAGAGTTGTGTTGTGATATCTTCCCGTGAGTCCTTAGGCTTGATCGTGTGCATTTACATGTATGATTAGTGCACGATTGAGCCGGGGGCGTCACAAGTTGGTATCAGAGCCGACTGACTGTAGGAACCCCCTTTCCAACTCCTTGGCCGAAGTTGAGTCTAGTAACCGAAAACTATTTTACTAACTTGGCTGTGTGGCTTATGGGCCCACGTCGCCAATTGGGTGGTATTAGTATCTTTTATTCCTCGTCTATACTCTGGGACTCTGATCTCTCTGCTATTCGGGTTAAAATTTTACTAACTCCAACATTAGGTTCTCGTGATCACATCTACCCGGAGTTCTAAAATTTCCCCCCTTGTTTCGAGATTATGGGCCAGGTTCGGCTTACATGATCCTCTTATCGAGGGCACCCTGTGTTGTCACTTGCAGATTCCTCGCTCCAATAGTTTTCTCCGACGTTGATGTAGCCTTTGCTATGTCTCGTTGTGTACTTCCCTACCACGTGCCTGCGCGCTGCCTAGATGTCTAGCCCTCCCTTTTCAACTGTCTTAATGCCGGATACTAACCGAGGCTATGTGTGGCTTTGAATGTCTGGTACGAATATGCTAAAGTATCTATTGCACTTCCTTCTGTTGTGCGTGATACTTCATGAATCATTCCATACACATGCAGTTTTTCTTGCTAAACTGCCCCTGTTGATTTGGCAGGATGGCTGACGATCCTCCACCTCCACCCTATATTGCCGCCATGATGCAGCAGTTTGAACTCAACCGTCAGCAGTTTGAGCTTAACCGTCAATTTATGATCGGTGTATTGGCTCAATTCCCAACTCAGAATGCTCAGCAACAGAATGCTCCAATAACTCTGCCAGAATTTGTGCGCCTCAATCCATCCATTTTCCGCAACTCCACCAATCCTATGGATGCTGATGATTGGCTTCGTGACATCCTGTTTGAGATGGAATCAGCTAATGTTGCTTCTGACAGTTACGTCACCTTTGCGACATTCCACCTGAAGGGCCCAGCTGCTCAATGGTGGGAAAGCCACAAGCCACAAGGCAGGAATTTCAGTCAGCTTGATCGTGTGCATTTGCGTGTATGATTAGTGCACGATTGAGCCGGGGGCGTCACATCACACCCGATCATCACGTGGTGTCTCGACACGACGAACTGTAGCAACGGTGCATACTCAGGGAGAACACTTATACCTTGAAATTTAGTGAGTGATCATCTTATAATGCTACCGCCGTACTAAGCAAAATAAGATGCATAAAAGATAAACATCACATGCAATCAAAATATGTGACATGATATGGCCATCATCATCTTGTGCCTTTGATCTCCATCTCCAAAGCATCATCATGATTTCCATCGTCACCGGCTTGACACCTTGATCTCCATCGTAGCGTCGTTGTCGTCTCGCCAACTATTGCTTCTACAACTATCGCTAACGCATAGTGATAAAGTAAAGCAATTACATGGCGATTGCATTTCATACAATAAACCGACAACCATAAGGCTCCTGCCAGTTGCCGATAGCTTTTACAAAACATGATCATCTCATACAATAACGTGTATCACATCATGTCTTGACCATATCACATCACAACATGCCCTGCAAAAACAAGTTAGACGTCCTCTACTTTGTTGTTGCAAGTTTTACGTGGCTGCTACGGGCTTCTAGTAAGAACCGTTCTTACCTACGCATCAAAACCACAACGATTTTTCATCAAGTGTGCCGTTTTAACCTTCAACAAGGACCGGCCGTAGTCAAACTCGATTCAACTAAAGTTGGAGAAACAGACACCCGCCAGCCACCTGTGTGCAAAGCACGTCAGTAGAACCAGTCTCACGAACGCGGTCATGTAATGTCGGTCCGGGCCGCTTCATCCAACAATACCGCCGAATCAAAGTAAGACGTTGGTGGTAAGCAGTATGACTATTATCGCCCACAACTCTTTGTGTTCTACTCGTGCATATCATCTACGCATAGACCAGGCTCAGATGCCACTGTTGGGGAACATAGCATGCAATTTCAAAAAAATTCTAAGCTCATGCAAGATCTATCTAGGAGATGCATAGCAACGAGAGGGGGAGAATGTGTCCACGTACCCTCGTAGACCGAAAGCGGAAGCGTTATGTTAACGCGGTTGATGTAGTCGAACGTCTTCACGATTCAACCGATCCAAGTACCGAACGCACGGCACCTCCGTGTTCAGCACACGTTCAGCTCGATGACGTCCCTCAAACTCTTGATCCAGTAGAGGGTCGAGGGAGAGTTCCGTCAGCACGACGGCGTGGCGACGGTGTTGGTGATGTGATCCACGCAGGGCTTCGCATAAGCACTACGACGCTATGACCGGAGGAGTAAACTGTGGAGGGGGGCACCGCACACGGCTAAGACAATTGATCTTGTTGTGTTCTAGGGTGCCCCCTGCCTCCGTATATAAAGGAGGAGAGGGGGAGGCCGGCCGGCCCCTGTAGGGCGCGCCAAGAGGGAGGAGTCCTACTAGGACTCCAAGTCCTAGTAGGATTCCACTTGGTGGAAGGGGGAAGAAGGAAGGGAGAGGGAGAGGGAGAGGGAGAGGGAAAGGGGGCCGCGTCCCCTCCCCTAGTCCTATTTCGGACTCCCCAAGGGGGGGGGGGGCGCCACCTCCCCGTGGCCTGCCCTCTCTCTCCCCTAAGGCCCATGTTGGCCCATTACTTCCCCGGGGGTTTCCGGTAACCCTTCCGCCACTCCGATAATTACTCGGTACCTCTCGAAACTCATCCGGTGTCCGAATAATATCGTCCAGTATATCATTCTTTATGTCTCGACCATTTCGAGACTCCTCGTCATGTCCGTGATCTCATCTGGGACTCCGAACAAACTTCGGTCACCAAAACACACAACTCATAATACAAATCATCATCGAACGTTAAGCGTGCGGACCCTACGGGTTCGAGAACTATGTAGACATGACCGAGACACATCTCCGGTCAATAACCAATAGCGGAACCTATATGCTCATATTGGCTCCTACATATTCTACGAAGATCTTTATCGGTCAAACCGCATAACAACATACGTCATTCCCTTTGTCATCGGTATGTTACTTGCCCGAGATTCGATCGTCGGTATCATCATACCTAGTTGAATCTCGTTACCGGCAAGTCTCTTTACTCGTTTTATAATGCATCATCCCGTAACTAACTCATTAGTCACATTGCTTGCAAGGCTTCATATGATGTGCATTACCGAGAGGGCCCAGAGATACCTCTCCGATACTCGGAGTGACAAATCCTAATCTCGATCTATGCCAACCCAACAAACACCTTCGGAGACACCTGTAGAGCATCTTTATAATCACCCAGTTACGTTGTGATGTTTGATAGCACACAAGGTGTTCCTCCGGTATTCGGGAGTTGCATAATCTCATAGTCAGAGGAATATGTATAAGTCATGAAGAAAGCAATAGCAATAAAACTTAACGATCATTATGCTAAGCTAACGGATGGGTCTTGTCCATCACATCATTCTCCTAATGATGTGATCCCATTCATCAAATGACAACACATGTCTATGGTTAGGAAACTTAACCATCTTTGATTAACGAGCTAGTCTAGTAGAGGCTGACTAGGGACACTCTGTTTTGTCTATGTATTCACACATGTACTAAGTTTCCGGTTAATACAATTCTAGCATGAATAATAAACATTTATCATGATATAAGGAAATATAAATAATAACTTTATTATTGCCTCTAGGGCATATTTCCTTCAGATACGATACCGGGGCAACTCCCCCAAGCTTGGTAGTTGCCAAGGAGAGTGCCCATACCCATGTATTTATGTCTCTTTCTTCGGGGGTGGTGATGATGGAGTTGTTGATGATTCTGTTAGCTTCATTAAAGCACCTTTCAGAACTTGCAGTTCTTGGAGCACACGTTGGAGTATATTTGCATTCTTCTGAATTTCCTCCATAAGATGCTTATTTTCAGGCCCCCAAGAGCTCTTCCCTGCATTGCTTTCACTTGGACGGGATATGTCCCAATTGGAGGGTATATGTATACGAGGGGTGTTCTCCACTCCGTAATTATGAACCAAATTACAAAAGTTGTACCGATGTAACCTGTGTAAAGGCCTCCTAGGGGGAAGCCCTTCTCGAACCTCTTGGTCTTCATGGTTGTCTGTGGTTCCTATTGCTTGATGGGGACTTGGAATAGCGGAGATGCCCGCTAGAGTACCCCTCTCCGATGCAGGAGGTTGTTCCTCAAGCGAATCTCCTTCATCCTCCATCGTGGCTCCCTCGGCATCCTCCCTTCTAAGTTCCATCTGCATCAACCAAGCATCACCGTCCGCGTTGTTGGAGGAGGAGGACGACATAATGCCTGGCCTTGGAAACTCTGGCAGAAAATAGCTCAAAACGAAAACAAGGGAAATTGCCGTGCTACGGTGGTCAAAACCTTCGGGAGATTATATAATGAATTTTTACCGACCAAAAGAAGTATTGTGCAAGAAAACGGAGTCCGGAGGGCACACAAGGTGGCCACAAGGCAGGGGGCGCGCCCAGGGGGGTAGGGCGTGCCCTCCACCCTTTTGGTCTCCTCGTGTCTCTTTCGGACTACTTTTAATTTTCCTAATTTTTTAAGTATTCCAAAACGGAGAAATTTTTCTATTGGAGACGTTTTGGAGTCGGTTTACTTACCGTACCACATACCTATTCCTTTTTGGAGTCTAAAACATTCTGGAAAGTGTCCCTTATGTACTCCTCCGGTGTTACGGTGTCAATTATATTGGTCTCAACATTTATGGGAGTACCTGAGATATAATGTTTGATTCTTTGGCCATTTACCACCTTCGGATTTGTACCTTCGGCGTTGTTGATTTTGATGGCACCAGAACGGTAGACCTCCTCGATAATGTAAGGACCTTCCCATTTAGAGAGAAGATTTCCTACAAAAAATCTTAAACGAGAGTTGTATAGAAAAACATGATCACCTATATTAAACTCACGCTTTTGTATCCTCTTATCATGCCATCTTTTAACCTTTTCTTTAAACAACTTGGCATTCTCATAGGCTTGGGTTCTCCATTCATCAAGTGAGCTAATGTCAAATAACCTCTTCTCACCGGCAAGTTTGAAGTCATAATTGAGCTCTTTAATAGCCCAATATGCCTTATGTTCTAATTCAAGAGGTAAGTGACATGCTTTTCCATAAACCATTTTATACGGAGACATACCCATAGGGTTTTTATAAGCAGTTCTATAAGCCCATAATGCATCATCAAGTTTCTTAGACCAATTATTTCTAGATCTATTAACGGTCTTTTGCAAAATCAATTTAATCTCTCTATTGCTCAATTCTACTTGACCACTAGACTGAGGATGATAAGGAGATGCAATTCTATGGTTAACATCATATTTAGCAAGCATTTTACGGAAAGCACCATGAATAAAATGTGAACCACCATCAGTCATTAAATATCTAGGGACTCCAAACCTCGGAAAAATAACTTCTTTAAGCATATTAATAGAAGTGTTATGATCAGCACTACTAGTTGGAATAGCTTCTACCCACTTAGTAACATAATCAACAGCAACTAAAATATGTGTATACCCATTGGAGGAAGGAAAAGGTCCCATATAATCAAAGCCCCAAACATCAAATGGTTCAATAACAAGTGAATAATTCATAGGCATTTCCTGACGTCTACTAATATTGCCAATTCTCTGGCATTCATCACAAGACAAGACAAACTTACGAGCATCCTTGAAGAGAGTAGGCCAATAAAAACCAGATTGCAATACCTTGTGTGCAGTTCTATCTCCAGCGTGGTGTCCTCCGTAAGACTCGGAGTGGCACTTGCGTAGGATCTGTTCCTGTTCATGCTCAGGTACACAACGTCTAATAACACCATCTACTCCTTCTTTATAAAGGTGTGGGTCATCCCAAAAGTAATGTCTTAAATCATAGAAAAACTTTTTCTTTTGCTGGTATGTGAAACTAGGCGGTATAAATTTAGCAACAATGTAATTAGCATAATCAGCATACCATGGAGTATTACGAGAAGCATTTATGACAGCTAATTGTTCATCAGGAAAGCTATCATCAATAGGCAGTGGGTCATCAAGAACATTCTCTAACCTAGACAAGTTGTCTGCAACGGGGTTCTCAGCTCCCTTTCTATCAATAATATGCAAATCAAATTCTTGTAGCAAGAGAACCCATCTAATAAGTCTAGGTTTAGCATCTTTCTTTTCCATAAGATATTTAATAGCAGCATGATCAGTGTGAATAGTTACTTTGGAATCAACAATATAAGATCTGAACTTATCACAAGCAAATACAACTGCTAAAAATTCTTTTTCAGTAGTAGCATAATTTCTCTGGGCACTGTCTAGAGTTTTACTAGCATAATGAATAACATTCAATTTCTTATCAACTCTTTGTCCTAGAATAGCACCAAGAGCATAATCACTAGCATCACACATAATTTCAAAGGGTAAATCCCAATCAGGTGGCTGAACAATAGGTGCAGAAATCAAGTCTTTCTTAAGTATTTCAAATGCTTCTACACAATCATCATCAAAAACAAAAGGAACATATTTTTGCAAGAGATTAGTGAGAGGCCTAGAAATTTTAGAGAAGTCTTTAATAAACCTCCTGTAGAAACCAGCATGACCAAGGAAACTTCTTATACCTTTGATATCTTTAGGACACGACATCTTTTCAATAGCATCTAATTTAGCTTTATCAACTTCAATACCTATTTCAGAAATTTTATGCCCCAAGACAATACCTACATTGATCATAAAGTGGCACTTCTCCCAATTCAAGACAAGACTAGTTTCTTCACATCTCTACAAAACTCGATCAAGGTTGCTTAAGCAATCATCAAAAGAAGTTCCGTAAACGGAGAAATCATCCATGAAAACCTCAACAATCATTTCACAAAAATCAGAGAATATAGCAGTCATACATCTTTGAAAGGTAGCTGGTGCATTGCATAAACCAAAGGGCATACGTCTATAAGCAAAGGTACCAAAAGGGCAAGTAAAAGTGGTCTTTTCCTGATCATCTTTTGACACAGGTATTTGAGAGAAACCAGAATAACCATCTAGAAAGAAAAAATGTGTATGTTTGGATAGTCTTTCTAGCATTTGATCAATAAAAGGTAGAGGGTAATGATCTTTTCTAGTAGCTTTGTTTAATTTGCGGAAATCAATTACCATTCTATAACCTGTAACAATTCTTTGTGGAATCAATTCATTCTTATCATTAGGAACAACAGTAATACATCCCTTCTTAGGGACACAGTGAACGGGACTTACCCATCTACTATCAGCAATAGGATAAATTATACCTGCCTCCAGAAGCTTTAATATTTCATTTCTTACCACTTCTTTCATCTTACGATTTAACCGTCGTTGGTGATCAACAACTGGTTTAGCATCATGCTCCAAATTAATTTTGTGTTGACATAGAGTGGGACTAATGCCCTTAAGTTCATCAAGAGTATATCCAATAGCAGCACGGTGCTTCTTCAGAGTTTTCAATAATTTCTTTTCTTCATGCTCTGAAAGGTTGGTACTAATAATAACAGGATATATCTTCTTTTCATCTAGATAAGCATATTTCAGAGTATCAGGTAATTGTTTAAGCTCAAACACGGGATCACGCTTAGGTGGAGGAGGATCCCCAAGGATTTCAATAGGTAAATTGTGTTTCAAAACATGCCCTTGATTAAAGAATATTTCATCTATTTCCCTTCTTTCATTCATAAACATATCATTTTCATGATCTAGCAAATATTGTTCTAAAGGATCAGTAGGAGGCACGACAATAGAAGCAAGACCAATAATTTCATCCTTACTAGGCAATTCTTTATCATGGGGTTGTCTATGAAATTTCGAGAAATTAAAATCATGAGACATATCCCCTAAACCAATAGTAACAATATCTTTATCACAGTCTATCTTAGCATTAACAGTATTCAAGAAAGGTCTACCAAATATAATGGGACAAAAATCATCTTGTGGGGAAGCAAGAACAAGAAAATCAACAGGGTATTTTATTTTCCCACACAAGACTTCAACATCTCTAACAATCCCAATTGGTGATATAGTATCTCTATTGGCAAGCTTAATAGTAACATCAATATCTTCTATCTCAGCAGGTGCAATATCATTCATAATTTCTTTATATGAAGTAAAAGGAATTGCACTCACACTAGCACCCACATCACATAAGCCATGATAACAATGATCTCCTATTTTAACAGAAACTACAGGCATGCCAACAACGGGTCTATGTTTATCTTTAATATCAGGTTTAGCAATTCTAGCAGCTTCATCACAGAAATAAATAACATGCCCTTCAATATTATCAACCAAGAGATCTTTAACCATAGCAATACTAGGTTCAACTTTAATTTGTTCAGGGGGTGTAGGTGTTCTAGTATAACTCTTACGAACCATAGTTGAAGCTTTAGCATGATCCTTTATTCTAACAGGAAAAGGTGGTTTCTCAATATAAGCAGTAGGAACAATAGGATCAACATTATAAGTTATAGTTTATTCTTCAACTTTAATAGGTTCTACTACTTTCATTTCAATGGGAGGATGATATTTAAACCACTTCTCCTTAGGGAGATCAACATGAGTAGCAAATGATTCACAAAAAGAAGCTACTATCTCAGAGTCAAGTCCATATTTAGTGCTAAAATCACGAAAAGCATCAGTATCCATAAAAGATTTAACACAATCAAACTTAAGGTTTATACCTGACTCCTTACCTTCGTCGAGTTCCCAATGTTCAGAGTTGTGTTTAATTCTTTCCAATAAATCCCATTTGAATTCAATATCCTTCTTCATAAAAGAACCAGTACAAGAAGTATTGAGCATGGATCGATCATTACGAGAAAGCCGAGCATAAATTTTTTGAATAATAATTTCTCTTGAGAGCTCATGATTGGGGCATGAATATAACATTGACTTAAGCCTCCCCCAAGCTTGAGCGATACTTTCTCCTTCACGAGGCCAAGAATTATATATATAATTTTGATCACGATGAACCAGATGCATAGGATAAAACTTCTGATGAAAATCCAATTTCAATCGGTTGTAGTTCCATGATCCAATATCATCACATAGCCTATACCATGTCAATGCCTTTCCCTTCAAAGATAAAGGGAAGACCTTCTTCTTGACAACATCCTTGGGCATACCTGCAAGCTTAAATAATCCACAAACTTCATCCACATAGATTAGGTGCATATCAGGATGTAAGGTTCCATCTCCTGCATAAGGATTAGCTAGCAGTTTCTCTATCACACCCGAAGGAATTTCATAATAAATATTTTCAGTAGGTGCAGTAGGTTGAGGAGAAACTCTTTCCTCTTCCGGTCGAGGTGAAGATACCCCGAACAAGCCCCTCAAAGGATTATTTTCCATAGTAACAAGTGACAGTAAATTTCAGCACACTTTATAAATGTTTCCTTACCAAATTCCACTTACCAAAGGCGCTTCACTCCCCGGCAACGGAGCCAGAAAAGAGTCTTGATGAACCACAAGTATAGGGGATCTATTGTAGTCCTTTCGATAAGTAATAGTGTCAAACCCAACGAGGAGCAGAAGGAAATGACAAGCAGTTTTCAGCAAGGTATTCTCTTCAAGCACTGAAATTATCGGTAATAGATAGTTGTGTGATAAGATAATTCGTAACGTGTAACAAGTAACAAAAGTAAAAAAGGTGCAGCAAGGTGGCCCAATACTTTTTGTAGCAAAGGACAAGCCTGGACGAACTCTTATATAAAGCAAAGCGCTCTCGAGGACACGTCGGAATTGTTGTCAAGCTAATTTTCATCATGCTCATATGATTCATGTTCGTTACTTTGATAATTTGATATGTGGGTGGACCGGTGCTTGGGTGCTGTCCTTCCTTGGACAAGCCTCCCACTTATGATTAACCCCTCTCGCAAGCATTTGCAACTATGACAGAAGAATTAAGGTAAACCTAACCATAGCATGAAACATATGTATCCAAATCAGCCCCTTACGAAGCAACGCATAAACTAGGGTTTAAGCTTCTGTCACTCTAGCAACCCATCATCTACTTATTACTTCCCAATGCCTTCCCCTAGGCCCAAATCATGGTGAAGTGTCATGTAGTCAACGTTCACATAACACCACTAGAGGAAAGACAACATACATCTCATCAAAATATCGAACAAATACCAAATTCACATGATTACTTATAACAAGACTTCTCCCATGTCCTCAGGAACAAACGTAACTACTCACAAAGCATATTCATGTTCATAATAATAGGAGTATTAATTATCATTAAGGATCTCCAAATATGATCTTCCACCGGATAAACCAACTAGCATCAACTACAAGGAGTAATCAACACTACTAGCAACCCACAGGTACCAATCTGAGGTTTTGAGACAAAGATCGGATACAAGAGATGAACTAGGGTTTGAGAGGAGATGGTGCTGGTGAAGATGTTGATGGAGATTGACCCCCTCTCGATGAGAGGATTGTTGGTGATGACGATGGCTTCGATTTCCCCCTCCCGGAGGGATGTTTCCCCGGCAGAATAGCTCCGCCGGAGCCCTAGATTGGTTCTGTCCAAGTTCCGCCTCGAGACGGCGGCACTTCATCCCGAAAGCTTCCTTCTGATTTTTTCCAGGTCAAAACACACCATATAGCAGAAGATGGGCGTCGGGGGCCTGCCAGGTGGCCCACAAGACCGGAGGGAGCACCCTCCACCCTTGTGGATGGCAGGTGGCCCCCCTTTGGTGCTTTCTTTGCCCAATATTTTTTATATATTCCAAAAATATTCTCCGTGAAGTTTCAGGACTTTTGGAGTTGTGCAGAATAGGTCTCTAATATTTGCTCCTTTTCCAGTCCAGAATTCCAGCTGCCGGCATTCTCCATCTTCATGTAAACCTTGTAAAATAAGAGAGAAAAGGCACAAGTATTGTACCATAATGTGTAATAATAGCCCATAATGCAATAAATATCGATATAAAAGCATGATGCAAAATGGACGTATCAGCCACCGAGACGAGTTTTGCCCTAAGCCCTAGCACATCGGTCCCACCAAGTTGTTACAGTCGGTCCCACCGAGATTCCTAACGTTCACATTTTCGAGTTGATCAGTGCCACCGAGTTTCACTATTCGGTCCCACTGAGATGAGTCAAATGTGTGTAACGGTTGGATTTTGTGTGGAGGCTATATATACCCCTCCACCCCATCTCCATTGCGACAGAGCCATCAGAACGTGCCTACACTTCCACCATCCTTTTTCTCGGAGAGAACCACCTACTCATGTGTTGAGATCAAGAGATTCCATTCCTACCATTTGAACTTTGAACATTGATCTCTAGCCTTCCCCAAGTTGCTTTCCACTCAAAATCCTTCTTCCACCATATCCAAATCTGTGAGAAAGAGTTGAGTGTTGGGGAGACTATCATTTGAAGCACAAGAGCAAGGAGTTCATCATCAACACACCGTCTATTACCATTTGGAGAGTGGTGTCTCCTAGATTGGTTAGGTGTCGCTTGGGAGCCTCCGTCGTGATGTGGAGTTGAACCAAGAAGTTTCTAAGGGCAAGGAGATCGCCTACTTCGTGAAGATCTACCCGAGTGAGGCAAGTCCTTCGTGGATGATGGCCATGGTGGGATAGACAAGGTTGCTTCTTTGTGACCCTTCATGGGTGGAGCCCTCCATGGACTCGCGCATCCGTTACCCTTCGTGGGTTGAAGTCTCCATCAACATGGACATACGATAGCACCACCTATTGGAACCACGCCAAAAATCTCCGTGTCTCCATTGCGTTTGCCTTCTCCAAACCCTTCTCTTTACCTTCATATGCAATGTTTTAAATTCCACTGCTATATTCTTAGAATTGCATGTGTAGGTTGATTGCTTGATTTGTCATAATTGCTAAAATCTACCTACAACTAAAATTGGGAAAATGAAAGATTTTTAATTGGTCAAGTAGTCTAAATCACCCCCCCCTCTAGACATACTTTCGATCCTACAGCTGGGAAAACATTCCCAGATGTTTTTCCGCTTTGTCTGCATCATGTAGCACTATGTTAGGTCACCCCTAGCACTGCATATTGTCATGTCGTGCATCATGATGCATCCGTTTGCTCTATATTTATTGTTTGTTCCCCCTCTTCTCTCCGGTAGACACCGAGCCTGACGCTGCTCCAGAGATCGACTACACTCCTGACGACCAGTCCTTTTTAGTGAGCTTCCAGGCAGTCAAAATCCCCTTGATCATTCCTATATTTCCCATTCCATTCTCTCTCATGCTTGCATTAGATTTTGCTATTGTAATTGATTGCTCCTATTCTGATGCATAGACTACTTTTGTAACCCGCTATTGTTACCTACCTGTTTATCCTATATGCTTAGTATAGGTTGGTTAGTGATCCACCAGTGACCCCCACCTTGTCCCTGTTGCCCCCGCTTCATGAACGATGTATCGATCAACATGATCGACGTCCTGGGCCCGACACATTACCTCACGCACCCTTAGTTGTATGACTCTGCAGAGTTACTATCGAGTGCCGAGGGTGATACCTCGTATAGCACTTTTGATGAGATCTCTGTAGTGTAGCTAATCGGTCGTGGTCTACGGAGGGTGATTCCTCCTTCACCACTCCCGATATCAACTCTGTCATGCAACCCCCTCAAGTGTGGACCATCGAGGGTGATTCCTCCAAGTTCACCTTGACGGTTACCTCAAGTGTGAACCCTCGAGGGTGATTCCTCCAAGTTCACCTTGACGGTTACATCAAGTGGAATCCATTGAGGGTGATTCCTCGGATTCCCCCTTGATGTTATGGACACACGATTACTTTGACTTTACCCCAAGAACCATGTTGAAGTCGGGTCGGCCGCGAGGGGTACCCGCAAGTGATGTGGAGTCGGGTTGACCAGGAGGGTACCCGCGAGATAATTACGTGACACGATCGGACATTCTTAGCCCTTGCCGTAAGTCCGCGAGGCGGGGCGACGGGACCATAGATCGTGGATCATTGATCGTCTTTGCGCGCTCCTAAGACACTAACGGTGTGGGTATGTGATCCGAATAGGCCTCTGGCCTTTTCGCACTGACCACCATGTGGGAATAAGTATGGGCACTCTGTGTCGTACGTTTCTTCCGAAAGCTCACTAACGTCAGCAGTTTAGCGGCGCACGCCCGGTTGGACGGTAACCACCTGCGCTTCTATTAAGGGGGTGGGTCTACTCCAGGCCGCGTTTGCAATGTGTAGGATTGCAAAGGGCGATTGGCCCATGACCACTTTGCATTTAGGATGTAGACTGGCGTGTTGGCCTCTCTGTTGAGCCTAGGTAGGACTACGGCGTGTTGATCAGCCGAGGCCAGGCATGACCTGGAAAAGTGTGTCCGACCAAAGCTAATCAAGCATGTTGAGTAAGTTGGTGCACCCCTGCAGGGAAGTTAATCTATTCGAATAGCCGTGTCCACGGTAATGGATGCTCGGAGTTGTATCCTGATCTATACAACTAGAACTGGATAAAGGAGACATGAGATGGATATGATGGCTCCGGGATCACTTTCTCGCAGGGAGTCGAGGAAGGATCTCTGGACGTAGATGCTACAACATAGTTTTTACTTATGTTATGATACTCTACTCTCTTCTGTTACTGCAAGATGCTGCAAATTGCTAGTCTTCGCTAGGCTAGGCCTTCCCCTCTGTTCTGGCAATTCTGTAGTATAGTCCATAGATACAACAATGCATACTTAGTATAGATCTGATGCAAGTCTTGCGAGTACTTCGGATGAGTACTTAACCGAACATAATTGTGAGCATTCATTTATAACAGAAGCTTAATTAAAATTGATTAGCATGATGGGAAGTAGGGATCCGTGTCAAATTAGAATATTGCATGATCATTAACCGATGGGAATTAAGATTAACATGAAACAACAGCGTGCAAATAGGGCTAACCAGATGCTTTGATCCAAACTTAAACATAAATCCCTAATCATGCAATTTGATTAAAATAGGGTTCTAGTACAATCAGGTAGTCCTCCTTTCCCCCCTACTTTCTTCTTTCCGGATGTTGCGATCATATGATGGAGCAGCGGAGCTAGCTGATCCCGTCGATGACTACTACTACCCCGATAGTGCCTACTACTACGTGGAGACCGCCGACGGCTAGGAGTAGATAGGAGGCTCCCAGGCAGGAGGCCTTGCCTTTTCGATCCAGTTGTTGTTGTTTGTGCTAGCCTTCTTGTTAGGGCATTTCCCGTATTAGTGTTTTGGTGATGATGACAACTCACCTTGTGGACTAATCATGTGCTAAAAGTGTTGCAGATACATATTGTTTTAGCTCTATATGATTAGGCCCTCCCTCCTGATGGAAAAGATTGAAGACGGTGATTCCGACATATTTATTTCTTTGGTCGTAGGAATCCCGTACTATCAAGAGGGAGTCCGCATCAGAAGGTATAGGGTGAATCAATGCACGTACACATTCCTGTCCACCCATTTTTATCTTCCGTTCGAGGAGAGAGAGGTCCCCATTTCCTTCCAAAGCAGTGGTTTTAACCCCCTAGCGGTTGTACCGCTAGGATAGGCGGTTGTACCGCTTGTCCAGTTCAACCGGCACAACCACCGCCCCAGGGGTGATACCCTGGGGTTGCCGCTCCCAGGTTCATGCCCAGCGGTTGTACCTCTACCCCCGGGCGATTGTACCTCCTCTGCACTAGGAAAATCTTGGGTGGCTTCACGGGCAGTTGTACCGGCCCGTTACTGCCCAAGCACCGGACTAGCTTCTGTGATGGGGCGGTCCTTGGGCGGTGGTGGCCCAGTTGTCCCGGTTATACTCTGATAACCGCTAATACCTTAAGTGCATCTAGTGCCACCCCTAGTTGGTTTTGGAGTATTGACGACAAACGTGGTTGAGGGACTAATGTGTTTGTGAGATTAACAGGAGAACACAGGTGGAAGCCCCTATTGATTCGGTTTACCCATCGAAGATGACCCCTAAAAATGTATGAAGACATTGAAGACAATGGTGGTTCGTGAAGACATTCACGTCGAAGATAATGACATGTGAAGACAATGAAGTACGAAGACATAGTTTCTTCCGTAGTTTCATTTTCTTCTTTCTTGAGTCATAGGAACCATCGAACTGTCAAGTGGGGTCCAAGTGAACAAAGTTAGAAAACTGACGTGATGCTCAACCCAAATCCCATGTCTTCAAGTGAAGATAATGAGAGAAAATCTTATCCTGAGTTGGATAAGTCAGCTTTACTTGTAGCCTAATTCAAGCTGCCGCGTGTGTTTGAAATCCGACCATTGGACATGTGCCGGTTCCCCAATGACCAAGGTCATTTCGGACAAATCATGTCGGGTTGCCTCCTGGCTATAAATAGCCCACCCCCTCCACCATAAATCAGGGGCTGCTCAGAGTTAGTGCACGGCTTTTGTCCTGTGAGAGCAACCCACCTCCGAAGCCTTTGAGAGAAAATCCTTGCGAGGACAAACCCAAAACACCCGAAGCCCAAAGAGTGTTTGGCATCACTGAAGTCTTTCTATCTGAGTGACCTGAAGACTTATTACACTTGAAGACTGTGATCTTCCAGTTGGTTAGGCGTCGCGTTCTGAGGATCCAAGAGTCATTGTGGATCGCCGGTGAACAAAGTCTGTGAAGGTTTGGAAGTCTACCTTGAAGACTTACCTGAGTGATTAGGCGAGGACTAAGTGACCTCAACTCAAGGGGAATAAGGTGAAGACATGGTCTTCTGAGTTCAATCACAGCCTCCCTAACCATATGTACAGTTGTCACTGTGCTACTTGTGAACCGCGTCAGTAAATTCCCCGAAGAGGAGGGGATGATGCAGCAGAGCGGCGGTAAGTATTTCCCTCAGTTATGAAACCAAGGTTATCAATCCAGTAGGAGAACTAAGCAAGCTATGTAGACAACACATGCACACAAACAACAAATCCTCGCAACCCGGCGCGTAGAGGGGTTGTCAATCCCTCTTGGGTAAAATAATATGGTAAATAGATACATTGATAGATGCAAAATAAATAAAAGCAAATAAAACTCAGCTAGATATTATTGGGTTTTTGATAATATAGATCTGAAATAAAAGAAGCAAATAAATTGGAAAGACAAATAACAATATAGATCTGAAACTATATGACGAGAAATTGTTGGCCAATAGATAGAAAAGCAAACAATTATGACGATATCCAAGATGATGATCATGTATATAGGCATCACGTCCAAGGTTAGTAGACCGACTCCTGCGTGCATCTACTACTATTACTCCACACATCGACCGCTATCCAGCATGCATCTAGTGTATTAAGTTCATGGAGAGACGGAGTAATGCCTTAAGAACGATGACATGATGTAGACAAGATCTATTCATGTAGGAATAGACCCCATCATTTTATCCTTAATAGCAAAGATACATGCGTGTCATGTCTCCTTCTGTCACTGAGATTGAGCATCGCAAGATCGAACCCATTACAAAGCACCTCTTCCCATTGCAAGACAAATCAATCAAGTTGGCCAAACAAAACTAAAATATCAGAGAAGAAATACGAGGCTATAATAATCATGTATGGATATGAATAGATCTGATCATAAACTCACAATTCATCGGATCCCAACAAACACACCGCAAAAAGAATTACATCAAATAGATCTCCGAAGAGAACATTGTATTGAAGATCAAAAAGAGAGAAGAAGCCATCTAGCTACTGCCTACGGACCCGCAGGTCTGAGGTGAACTACTCACGCATCATCGGAGGAGCACCAATGAGAATAATGAACCCCTCCGTGATCGTGTTCCCCTCCGACAGAGTGCCGGAAAAGGGCTCTAGATTGGATCTCGTGGCTCTCAAACTTGCGGCGGCTGAAACAATTTTTCGTCGACTCCTCCAGGGTTTCTAGAAAATTGTGGTATTTATAGAGTCGGAGTTAGGTCAGGGGGGTGCTCGTGGGCGCTACTACCCACCAGGGCACGCCAGGGGCCTGGGGCAAGCCCTGGTGTGTTGTGGGCCCCACGGGCCTCCCCTCGTGTGCTTCCTAGACTCCCTGGGTGTCTTCTAGACAGAAAAAAAATCTCCAAAAAGTTTCATGGCATTTGGACTCCGTTTGATATTGATTTTCTGCAATGTAAAAAAAAGCAAAAAGCAAAAAACAGGAACTGGCACTGGGCACTATGTCAATAGGTTAGTCCCAAAAAATGATATAAAGTTGTTAGAAAATGATTATAAAACATCCAAGAATGATAATATAACAACATGGAACAATAAAAAATTATAGATATTTTGGAGACGTATCACACAGCAACTGGAACTGGTCTACCAAATCCTTGTCTTCTTCAAGCAACTGGTTCTATCACTTCACCCCTTTACTTACAGTTTAGCTTCGTGAAGTCATTGCTTGCCTGTTCTGTTTGAATAATTTTTGTGAAGACATTCACCCCTGATTGCATACTTGGCTTCATACTGTCTTCCTATTCCGATCTATTCTACCTAGCCGCCATTTGTCTTCGTGCTTACTTTGTACTGTCTCTTGAAAATTGCATGGCTAGTGTAGTTTATCTTCTGCTGCATACTGTGTAGGAGTTATTTGCTCGTCTGTCTTCGAAGACATTGCCTGTCTAGAAGACTTTCATAAAAATCACCTATTCACCCCCCTCTAGTCGATAACTAGCACTTTCAACTACCGGTGGCTGGAGTGGTTCTACCACTTTGTACTTAGCCTCCACCTTGACTCGGACCAGGCGGTAGTTCCAGTGCAACTACCGCTCAACTACCGCTACAGGCGTGACTGTCGGAATTGGGGCTCCGCGGACCCGAAGATGGTTCGAAATCTGGGGCGTGCTTACTGTTTCTCACCTCGCCTTGTCAGCTACTCCAACCTCACAGCCTAGCTCCTACGCGTTTGGCTCAGGGAGAAGACCCAAGAACACAGCGAGTTTACCCAGGTTTGGTCCACCTTTCGGTGTAAAACCCTACTCCTACTTTGTGGTTCGATTGACTTGCGAGGGAGGATGGGTATGAACAAGTATAAGGATGAACTGCCTCTCGAGGCCTCCGGGTTTCGGTCCTATCCGTCGGTGGTGGCTAGCCAATATTTATACTAGCCCGGTCCTCTTCCCAAAACTCTAGGAGGGAAGGGTTACCACAACGGCCAATTTCAAAGGGGGATAGAAAGTACATCTTATCCTGACGAAAGGTGGTCTTCTCCTGCAAAGCTTCTGGCCATGACGCGCAGGTGGGCTCGGCGATGACCTCCGTCCTGGCGAGCCCGCCGTCCTGGTCTTGCTGCACGGGAATGGAAACCTTTGGGGGATTCCTCGGGAACCCGTGTACGTCCTTGCCTCCTTAGCACCAAAGAGGAAACCATCCTTGCCTGCGCCCGCTGGTGCCCTTCTGGCTCCGCCCATTGTGGCTTGCGTCACCCGCGCCTCGTGAGGTTGCGTGGCGAGCCTAGATATGTCTGCCCCTCGGGAGGCAACCTCGGGAGGTGGCCTTGGGGAGCTACTCTGCGAGAAGGCCTCGGGAGGTCCTTGGAGTAATGTGCCTCACGAGGTGGGAGGCCTCAGGAGAGTCTAGCTTGAGGGGTCTTGAAGATGGGTCATACTGGGCCCGAGCTACGCGCTGCTCCTCGGGCTGCAGGTAGACGAGCCTGGGTACCCCCAGTCCCAGAGCCCCGACAGTAGCTCCCGGGCCCGCGGCACGCACGATCCACCAGTTAGAGGGGCGAACCGACATGGGCCCTAATCGCCTGAGGGCTAGGCATGACATGTGGCGTGCGGTGAGGCGAGGGACGCCCCCACTCCCCTATGATGCCTCGGTAACTGCTCGAGCTAACATAAAGCCTGGCAGACGCCATGCGGGGCCATCATTGCTTCCTTGTCCTGCGCGTTCACCCCCAGCTCTTTCCTTCTCGAACAAGATTGCCTCCCTCTCGCCAAGGCCTCGCCGATCTTGCTCCACCTCGCCCCCATGGCTTCTGCGAAGAAGAAGGGCACAACGGTGGTGGTGAAGCCCCGAACGGGGCCTACACTAGCCTTGGGCCGATCCACGGTGCTCAACCGTAAGAGGCTCAACAAGGTTCGCCTGATGATCGCATTAGATTCCAACGAGTGGAAGAAGAAGAGGGTTTGGCCCGCCTCACGGTCCCGCGGTGAACTGGAGGCCACCACCATCGCCTTTCATCTGCCCGCGATCTTCTCTAGCCTGCTCCCTCGTTCTCCGATTTCTTTAATGTCGTGCTCACGCATTACCAGGTGCATGCGCTGCACTTGGACCCAAAGTCCATCCTCCTCCTTTTGTCCTTCGCCTTCCTATGCGAAGCCTTCGGGGGCACGGCCCCCTCGGTGGCGCCGCTTCACCACTTCTTTTGCCTTCGGCTAACCGCCACCGACCAATGCTTCGGATGCGTGTCGCTCCAGGTCGTCTGCGAGACGGCGGGAGACTTGAGATCCGCCGAGGATTTAGGCCATCGCACGAGGCCCCAGGCCCCATCGCCCTACTCGCCGCCGCCATCCCTCCTGAACTGCGGCGACCAGGGGCAGCTTCCCTAGGCGGCTTTCGCCGGTAGCCATTGGGAGTACCCCGGAAGGACAAGTAGACGCATGAGGGGCAAGCACGGAGCCATGGTGAGGGCGCCTTGGTACGCGGAGAGCGAAGGGACTCTAGGTAGACCTGGCCATGGGCAGCCCGGCCCGGACAGCCCGACCAGACCCGGCCCGAAAATCCCGGGCCGGGCTGAGCCTGAGTGTGCCATCGGGCTGGGCTTGGGCCTGGAAACCGAGCCCGATGGGCCGGTCGGGCCGGGCTCGGGCCTGCACAAAACGTATTTTTAGCCATAGTCTGGCCGGGCCGATTGGGCCGTGTCGAGCTTTCTCGGGCTCGGGCCCGATTTTGTAGGCCCGATGGCCGGGCCGGGCAGGGCTCAGGCCTGGGTTTTTAGCACCGGGCTTTTTTTGGCCCGGCCCGAAGCCCAGCCCAGCCCGAGATATGCCCAGGTATAACTCCAGGCCTCCACACGCGACATCGATAAGCTCGATGATGCGGCCAAGCTAGGCGTCATGGCCCTCGTCGGCCGGGCGGTAGCGCAGCAGCTCCGTGGCATGAGCAAAGCAGCCTGCGCGCTCACCGGTCCGCGACAGGCATGGGAGACGAAGCCGTGGATGGGGTGAGCAAAGGTGTGGCAGTGCGGCCGTCCCGCTGCACGGAGGGGTGCAACGAGGAATCCTGCTGCTCCTGCGCAGCTGGGTCGGTGGCGGCGGCTGCGGCGCCGGCGGAGTGGTGGCAGCCATTGCATGCGACGAGCACGGCCGGGGCGACACGCGCCACCCGGCGCTCAACACGAACACGGCGGACGTCGGCCATGGATTTGGTGCAACTGAACCTGGAGTAGATCGACAGAACAGAAGCACGCCCCTACCTGGCGCGCCAAATGTCGGAATTGGGGCTTCGCGGACCCAAAGATGGTTCGAACTCTCGGGTGTGCTTAATGTTTCTCACCTCGCCCTTTCAGCTACTCCAACCTCACAGCCTAGCTCCTACGCATTTGGCTTAGGGAGAAGACCCAAGAACACAGCGAGTTTACCCAGGTTCGGGCCACCATGCGGTGTAAAACCCTACTCCTGCTTTGTGGTTGGATTGCGTCACGAGGGAGGATGGGTATGAACAAGTACAAGGATGAACTGCCTCTCGAGGCCTCTGGGGTTCGGTCCTCTCCGTCGGTGGTGGCTAGCATATAATTATACCAGCCCGGTCCTCTTCCCAAAGCTCTAGGTGGGAAGGGTTACCACAACGGCCAATTTCAAAGGGGGACATGAAGTACATCTTCTCCTGACGAAAGGTGGTCTTCTCCTGCAAAGCTTGTGGCCATGACGCACAGGTGGGCTCGGCGATGACCTCCGCCCTGGCGAGCCCACCGTCCTGGTCTTGTTGCACCCGAATGGAAACCTTTGGGGGATTCCTCGGGAACCCGCGCACGTCCTTGCCTCCTTAGCACCAAAGAGGAAACCGTCCTTTCCTGCGCCCGCTGGCGCCCTTCTGGCTTTGACCATCGTGGCTTGCGTCACCCACGCCTCGTGAGGTTGGGTGGCGAGCCTAGAGATGTCCGCCCCTCGGGAGGTGGCCTTGGGGAGCCGCTCCGCGAGAAGGCCTCGAGAGCTCCTTGGAGTAATGTGCCTCGCGAGGTGGGAGGCATCGCGAGAGTCTAGCTTGAGGGGTCTTGAAGATGGGCCGTATGTGACACCCTGGTTTTTGCCCTTTTTATTTATTTGGATTTATTGGATATTTCAATTATGCATTTGGATTTTTGAGTCATTTCTTTTGGACTTACCACTTGGAATGATTTTTTATTTTCTTCCAAGTGGGCCCTACTATCCTTAAACCCTCCCTAGACCACACCTCTATCTCAGTAATGCCATGGGGTATTTTTCTTTAATGGCATTATATCAATTTTCTCCCTCATAATGCCCATTTTTCACATTGAGCTATGAAGCAAACCTCATTTTTATTGCTCTGAAAATTCCAAGAAAATTCTCAAATATTCTGTGGATCATGCTTCACCTCTCCACACAAAAATATCCTTTGGTCATTTGCAAAAATTTTGGTACAGAAAATATTTTTGCTTTTGTGCAGAATGGGCACTTTATGAAGCAAGTATATTTTTGCTTGATCTATTGGAGCTGAATTTTTTACCACTTGGTTACCTTCTTGAGAGATGCTTAACCACAAAATTACATACTTAAACTTCTAGCCCTTTGTCCCCAGCACTTGACACAAGTTTCTGTCCAGAAACTTTCCAGCAAGCTTCAGTCACATCCATTGCTCCATGTGTCAAGCCAAGCTCATTTCTAGGCACATTGCTGGAAGGACTATCTGTTTGGCAAGGTCCGGCGTGCCTGGAGGCACCGCGTATGCCAGAGCACGCTGTGACCACGCGAAAACCAAGTGTTTGACAGGTCATTCGCGCGCTCTGTGGCATCGGGGCCCTCTGCCGCCGCCCTTTGCTCCTCTGGCCGTCACCACAGCGTGTCTGATGTGGATATGTACTAGGTGTAGGGTCCTAAGCATGGCCTACACACCCCACCTGAAGACACCACATGCAATATTACAAGATTACAAGGAAGATTCTGACTGAAGTAACCATAAGCTTACGAGCCACTCGACAATCAGCTCACTCAGAAGATCCTACATCCACTCGACGAACTCATTCCACTTGGAGCACCCGATCTCACTCGGATATACGAAGACCAAACAGTCGACAAAACAGTCGGAGCATCATTCTCATAGTGGCGGTTTCGTAGTAAGCAGATATTATGGCATTGATGATCCACTGTGTAACATAGGAGGTGAAGGGGTGGCGCACTCTATATAAGCCACCCCTCACCACTAGACTATGAGGATTCTTTTCTGCTACCTCTCTCTCTCTAGTCTCCGGACTTAACTCAGGCATGGGGATCCGCTCTCCTCTTTCTCACACACATTGTAATCTCCGGATACATACTCAGATAAAACAAAGCCTCTCCGGAGCACGAGACGTAGGGCTGTTATCTCCACCGTGAGAGGCCCGAACTCGCTAAAATCACCGTGTCACCCATATGCATCTCGATAGATCATGCTCCTTTACCCTACCCCCTTCGTATTGTCGGAATCGTTCCCACGACTGTTGGCGCCCACCGTGGAGTTTGGCGTCTATCGAGCCATGATGCATTTGGTTATTTCTTTGACCACCGGCGGCGGATCGATTCTCATAGAAGCAACGGCAGCGTGAGACCAGGAAACCAATCGCACCTTCACGCACGGCACCCGGCGCCGTCCGCCTCCTCGTCGTCACGCACGGCCGCCGGCGCTGTCCGCCTCTTCGTCGTCATGCACGGCCTTCGACGCCATTCGCCTGGTAGTCGACTCTGGTATCGTGCTCCCGGTCGCTCCGCAGCGGCCTCCGCGGTGGAGGCGCAGGCCCGACTCAGCGCGAGCATGCAACGCTCCCTGCGCACGGCGAGTCGTCTAGCAGGCGTCAGCGGCCCGACCGCTGTCTACGTGGTGTTGGTGCAGGCCCGACGCTGCGCAGGTATCGGGGCTGGCCGCACCCCCGTGCGCGACGACCCCTCCTGCTGGCGTCCGTCATCCTGCTGCAGCTTCCGCGATGAAGGCACAAACACGCGGCGTGGCAATCAATTGCATGCCGAAAACAGTCCACGAAAATGGAAACTTCCATCACATGCAGAAACGGTTTGAGCTATTACTTAATTATCGCTAATTAAGGCCTCTTGCATGCAGGTGGTCGTGCGTTCAGGTTTTGGACGTGAGCATCTCCATCAATGCATCATGAGGGCACCTGTAACAGCAGCCGTCGACGAATCCTCGCCACCGATGGCTCCCGGCATCCGAGGCCAAGCGCTCGCGGACAATGGGCGCACGCGGCGGCTCCTCCCTCAGGTTCGGTTGCGGGATGGCGGCGCTCTCATTGGTGCAACTGCCTTTCGGGATCGAGGGCATCAAACACGTCGAGCTGGCCAACCGCCCGTCCCGCTCGCTTGTGCATCCTCTAATCGTGCGACGTGGGTGGGCCACCTACCCGTTGATTAAGTGCATGCGCGAGAAGGAAACTGAAGGGAGTAGCTCTCATAACTCTACGAGGAGTTATTTGGGTTGCCTCATTAAACGCCTCATCAGGTGAGCAAAATACGCCAGGTAATCCTACATGCATGCGTAACCATCCGTGGACTTTGATTGTTGCAAAATAGCATCCGTGCATGGACGCTTTGTCATTCGTAGCTATGCTTGCTACTAACTTGCAGGTCAAACGTCCGTCATCGTCTCCGAACAATGGTTTTCTCGGACAGACATTCCGTTTGAGCTATATACAGACGACCAACATGTAGTCACTCGGCAGCTCCGCGCATCGCCACTCAGCGAGACACGCCTTCGTCACTCGACCGCCCCGCGCGCCGTCACTCTGCTGGACGCGTCGTTATCACTCGGCAGCTCCACGCGTCGCCACTCGGCAAGACACACCTTCGTCACTCGGCCGCATCGTGCTTCGTCACTCAGTGAGACTAATCTTCGTCACTCGGCAGCCCCGCACGTAGCCACTCTGTGGGGCGCGCCTGCTTCACTCGGACGGATTCACTCGGCCGTTGAATTGGTCGGGGGATTTACTCGGACAACATGCACTCCAGTCAACATCCACTCGGACAGTCCGCCAGCACTCGGCCGCCCGCGTGCTGTCGTCACTCGGATGTCACACAGTCGGACGCGTCTACACCACTCGGCCGTCCCGTGCATAGCCACTCGGCTGGGCATGTCCTCATCATTCGGCTGCCCCGCGCGTCACCGCTCTGTTGGGCGCGTCTTCATCAACTTGCCCGCTCGGCCGCCCCGCGCGTCGCCGCTCTGTTGGGCACGTCTTCATCAACTTGCCCGCTCGGCCGCCCCGCGCGTCGCCGCTCTGTTGGGCACGTCTTCATCGACTAGCCAGCTCGGCCGCCCCGCGCGTCGCCGCTCTGTTGGGCACGTCTTCATAACCTTGCCCGCTCGGCCGCCCCGCGCGTCGCCGCTCAGTTGTGCGCGTCTTCATCGACTAGCCCGCTCAGCCGTCCCGCGTGTCGCCGCTCAGTTGGGCACGTCTTCATCGACTTGCCCGCTCGCCGCCCCGCGCGTCGCCGCTCTTTGGGCGCGTCTTCATCAACTTGCCCGCTCGGCCACCCCCCGTCACCGCTCAGTTGGGCACTTCTTCATCAACTTGCCCGTGTCGTCGCCCCGGCGCTTCGCCGCTCTGTGTGGGCACGTCTTCATCAACTTGCCCGCTTCCGCCCCGCGCTCTGCCGCTCATTTTGTCCTCTTCATCAAGCTTCCCAGTTGCCTCCCGCTTTCCTTCCGCCGCTCAGTTGGGCCCCGTCTTCATCTACTTGCCGCTCGGCGCGCCCGCTCGTCGCTGCTCAGTTTGGCCCGTCTTCATCTACTTGCCCGCGTTGGCCGCCCCGCGCGTCGCCGTCAGTTGGGCACGGCTTCTTCAGCTTGCCATACTCGCCGCCCCCGCGCGTCGCTACTTCTCGGTTGGGTCACCTCATCACCACACGCCGCTCCGCGCGTCGCCTCTCGGTTTGGTCACC
>CM022302.1:131530981-131599885 GCA_011799875.1 Thinopyrum elongatum
AACCAGTGGCAATCGCGCGTGACGGCAGAGTGGTGATGAGGTGACCAACCAAGAGGCGACGCGCGGGGCGGCCGAGTGGTGATGAGGTGACCAACCAAGGGCAACGCGGAGCAGCCGCGTGATGATGAGTGACCACCGAGCGGCAACGCGCGGAGCGGCCGAGTGGTGATGAGGTGACCAACCAATAGCGACGCGTGGAGCGGCCCGAGTGGTAATGAGGTGACCAACCTAGTGGCACGTCGCGGAGCGGCCGAGGGGTGATGAGTACCAACCCGTGGCGCCGCGTGGGGCGCCGAGTGGTGATGAGGTGACCAACCAAGAGGCGACGCGCGGAGCGGCCGAGTTGTGTGATGAGGAGACCAAGCCGCGGCGACGCTTGGAGTGGCCGAGTGGTGATGAGGTGACTCAACCAAGAGGCGACGCGCGTAGCGCCGAGTGGTGATGAGGTGACCAACCCGTGGCGGACGCGCGGACGCCGAATGGTGTGAGGTGACCAACCGAGTGGCGACGCGCGAGTCGGCCGAGAGTGGTGATGTGGTGACCAACCGATGGGCGACGCACGGAGCGGCCGAGTGGTGATGAGGTGACCAACGAGGGGCGACGCTCGGAGCGGCCGAGTGGTGATGAGGTGACCAACACGAATGGTGATGAGGTGACCAACCAAGAGCGACGCGCGGGGCGGGGCCGAGTGGTGATGAGGTGTACAAACCGAGGGCGATGCGCGGAGCGGCCGAGGTGTGGTGGATGAGTGACCAACCGAGAGGCGACGCGCGGAGCGGTCCGAGTGGTTATGAGGTGACCAACCAATGGCGACGCGCGGGGCGGCCGATGGTGATGAGGTGACACGAGTGGCGACGCGTGGGCGGCCGAGTGGTGATGAGGTGACCAACCGAGTGGCGACGCGCGGGGGCGGCCGGTGATGATGAGTGACCAACTCGAGTGGCATACGCGTGAGCGCGGTCGCTATGGTGATACGTGCACAATGAGTGGCGACGCTGGGGTGGTCGAGCGGTGAAGACGGTCCCACCGCCGAGTGGCGACGCGCGTGAGCGGCCGAGTGGTGATGAGGTGACCAACCGGGTGGCGACGCGCGGGGCGGCTGAGTGGTGTGAGGTGACCACGAGTGGCGACGCGCGGAGCGCCGAGTGTATGAGTGACCAACCGAGAGGCGACGCGCGGAGCGGCCGAGTGGTGATGAGAGTGACCACGAGTGCGACGCGCGGGGCGGCCGAGTGGGATGAGGTGACAACCGAGTGGCGACCCGGGGCGGTCCGGGTGGTGATGAGGTGACCAACCGAGGGTGGCGGTACGCGCGTGGCGGCCGAGTGGGTGATTGAGTGACAATGATGACGACGCGCGGTGGCGGCGGTGAAGAGTCACAGCCGATGGCGACGCGCGGAGCGGCCGAGTGGTGATGAGGTGACCAACCGAGTGGCAACGCGCGGGGCGGTCCGAGTGGTGATGAGGTGACCAACCGAGTGGCGACGCGCGTGGGCGGCGGGAGTGGTGATGAGGAGACCAACGAGTGGTTGACACGCGGGGGCGCGCCGAGTGGTGATGAGGTGACAAACCGAAGGAGGACGCGCGGAGCGTGGGCCGTGTGGTGATGAGTGACCAACCGAGTAGGCGACGCGCGGGGCGGCGAAGTCCTGGCAAGCTGAAGAAGCCGTGCCCAACTGAACGGCGACGCGCGGGGCGGCCGAGCGGGCAAGTGTGAAGACGGGCCCAACTGAGCAGCGACGCGCGGGGGCCGAGGGGCAAGTAGATGAGACGGGCCCAACTGAGCGGTGACGCCCGGCGGCCGGGGCAAGTTGATGAAGACGCGCACACTGAGCGCTGACGCGCGGGGCGGACGAGCGGGTCAATATGAAGACGTGCCCACAGAGCGCGACGCGCGGGGCGGCCGAACGGAGCAGTTGATGAAGACGTGCCCAACTGAGCGGTGACGCGCGGGGTGGCCGAGCGGGCATTTGATGAAGACGCGCCCAACTGAGCGGCGACGCGCGGGGCGGGCCGAGCGGGCAAGTCGATGAGACGTGCCCAAACTGAGCGGCGACACACTGGACGCTGAGCGGCTAGTCGATGAAGACGCGCAACAACTGAGCGCGACCGCGGGGGCGGCCTAGCGGGCAAGGTTATGAAGACGTGCCCAACAAGCGGCACGCGCGAGGGCGCCAGCTGGCTAGTCGATGAAGACGTCCCAACGCTAGCGGCGACTGCGCGGGGCGGCCGAGCGGGCAAGTTGATGAGACGTGCCCAACAGAGCGCGACGCGCGGGCGGCCGAGCGGGCAAGTTGATGAAACGCGCCCACAAGCGGTGACGCGCGGGGCAAGCCGAATGATGAGGACATGCCCACCGAGTGGTATGCACGGGACGGGCCGATGTGGTGTAGACCTGCTCCGACTGTGTGACATCCGAGTGACGACAGCACGCGGGCGGCCGAGTGCTGGCGGACTGTCCGAGTGGATGTTGACTGGAGTGCATGTTTCCGGTAAATCCCCCGACCCATTCAACGGCCCCGAGTGAATCCGTCCGAGTGAAGCAGGCGCCGCCCACAGAGTGCTCCGTGCGGGGCTGCGAGTGAAGATAGTCTCATACTGAGTGACGCACTATGTGCGGCGAGTGACGAAGGGTGTGTCTTGCGCAGTGGCGACGCTGTGAGCTGCCGAGTGATAACGACGCGTCCAGCAGAGTGACGGCGCGCGGGGCGGTCGAGGACGAGGCGTGTCTCGCTGAAGTGGCGATGCGCGGCTGCCGAGTGACTACATTTGGTCGTCTGTATATAGCTCAACGGAATGTCTGTCCGAGAAAACCATGGTTCGGAGACGATGACGGACGTTTGACCTGCTAAGTTAGTAGCAAGCATACTACGAATGACAAGCGAGCGTCCATGCACGGATGCTATTTTGCAACAATCAAAGTCACGGATGGTTACCATGCATGTAGGATACCTGGCGTATTTTGCTCACCTGATGAGGCGTTTAATGAGGCAACCCAAATAACTCCTCGTAGAGTTATGAGAGCTACTCTCCTTCAGTTTCCTTCTCGCGCATGCACTTAATCACGGGTAGGTGGCCCACCCACGTCGCACGATTAGAGGATGCACAAGCGTAGCGGGACGGGCGGTTGGCCAGCTGACGTGTTTGATGCCCTCTATCCCAAAGGCAGTTGCACCAATGAGAGCGCCGCCATCCCGCAACCGAACCTGAGGGAGGAGCCGCCGCGTGCGCCCATTGTCCGCGAGCGCTTGGCCTCGATGCGGGAGCCATCGGTGGGCGAGGTATTCGTCGACGGCTGTGTTACGGTGCCCTCATGATGCATTGATGGAGATGCTCACTCCAAAACCTGAACGCACGACCACCTGCATGCAGAGGCCTTAATTAGCGATATTAAGTAATAGCTCAAACCGTTTTCTTGCATGTGATGGAAGTTTCCATTTTCGTGACTGTTTTTCGGCATGCAATTGATTGCCACGCCGCGTGTTTGTGCCTTCATCGCGGGAAGCTGACAGCAGGATGACGGACCACCACAGAGGGGTCGTCGCGCACGGGGGTGCGCAGCCCCGATACCTGCGCAGCGTCGGGCCTGCACCAACACCACGTAAGACAGCGGTCGGGCCGCGACGTGTAGACGCTGCGTGGCAGGGAGGCGTTGCATGCTCGCGCTGAGTGGCCGCGCCTCCCCGCGGAGGCCGTGCGGAGCGACCGGGAGCACGAACCAGAGTCGACTACAGGCAATGGGCGTCGAAGGCCGTGCATGACGACGAAGAGAGCGGAAGCGCCGTGGCGTTTGAGACGACAGGTAGCGACGGCAGCCGGTGCCGTGGTGAAGGTTGCGATATCGGTGTGCCTGGTCTCACGTCTGCCGTTGCTTCTATGAGAATCGATCCGTCCGCCGGTGGTCAAAGAATAACCCATGCAGTCATGGCGTCGAAGACGCAAACTCCACGGTGCGGACGCCAACGTCGTTGGGAACGATTCCGACATACGAAGGGGGGTTAAGGGTAAAGGATCTGATCATCGAGATGCTATGGGTGACACAGGTGATTTAGCAGATTCGGTGCTCTCACGGTGGAGATAACAGCCATACGTCTCGTCCCCGAAGGCTTTTGTTTATCTGATTATGTATCCGAGATTTACAATGTTGTGAGAAAGAGGAGAGCGGATCCCCTGCCTGAGTTAAGTCAGGAGACTAGAGAGGAGAGGTAGCAGAAAAGAAAATCCTCATAGTCTAGTGGTGAGGGGGGCTTATATAGAGTGCGCCACCCCTTCACCTCCTATGTTACACAGTGGATCATCAATGCATAATCTCTGCTTACTACGAAACCCGCCACTATATAATGATGCTCCGACTGTTTTGTCGACTTGTTGGTCTTCGTATTCCGAGTGAGATCGGGTGCTCCAAGTGAAATGAGTTCGTCGAGTGGATGTAGGATCTTCTGAGTGAGCTGATGTCGAGTGGGCTCGTAAGCTTATGGTTACTTCAGTCAGAATCTTCCTTGTAATCTTGTAATATTGCATGTGGTGTCTTTCAGTGGGGTGTGTAGGCCCATGGCTAGGACCTACACCTAGTACATATCCACTCAGACACAGCTGTGGTGCGGCCAAGGAGCAAAGGCGGCGGCAGAGGGCCCCGATGCCACAGAGCGCGTGAAATGATGTGCAACACTGGTTTTTCGCGGTGTATCACAGCGTGCTCTCTGACATACGCTGTGGCCTCCAGGCACGGCCGGACCTTGCCAAACAGATCGTCCTTCCCACGCATGTGCCTAGAAAATGGCTTGGGCTTGAACACATGAGCAATGGATGTGACTGAAGCTTTGCTGGAAAGTTTCTGGACAGAAACTTGTGTCAAGTGCTGGGGACAAAGGCTAGAAGTTTAGTATGTAATTTGTGGTTAAGCATCTCTCAAAAGGTAACCAGTGGTAAAAATTCAGCTCCAATAGATCAAGCAAAATATACTTGCTTCATAAGTGCCCATTCTGCACCAAAGCAAAATAGTTCTGTACCAAAATGTTTGCAAATGACCAAAGGATATTTTTGTGTGGAGAGGTGAAGCATGACCCCAGATATTTGAGAATTTTTGGAATTTTCAGAGCATAAACATGAGGTTTGCTTCATAAGCTCAATGTGAAAATGGGCATTATGAGGGAGAAAATTGATATAATGCCATTAAAGAAAATACCCCTGGCATTACTTGAGATAGAGTGTGGTCTCGTGAGGGTTAAGGATAGTAGGGCCCATGGAAGAAAATAAAAAATCATTTCCAGTGGTAAGGTCCAAAGAAAATGAACAAAAATCCAATGCATAATTGAATATCCAATAAATCCAAATAAATAAAAGGGCAAAAACCAGGTGTACATACATACGCCCATCTTCAGACCCCCTCAAGCTAGACTCTCGCTGCCTCCCACCTCGCGAGGCATCCTTACTCCAAGGAGCCTCGAGGCCTTCTCGCGGAGCGGCTCCCCAGGCCACCTCCCGAGGGGCGACAGCTCTCTAGGCTCGCCACCCAACTCACGAGGCGTGGGTGACGCAAGCCACGATGGTCAAAGCCAGAAGGGCGCCAGCGGGGCGCAGGAAAGGACGGTTTCCTCTTTGGTGCAAGGAGGCAAGACGTGCACGCGGTTCCCGGAAATCCCCCCAAGGTTTCCATTCGGTGTCACAAGACCAGGACGGTGGGCTCGCCAGGGTCGGGTCATCGCCACCCACCTGTGCGTCATGCCCACAAGCTTTGCAGGAGAAGACCCACCTTGCGTCAGGAGAAGATGTACTTCATGTCCCCCTTTGGAAATTGGCCGTTGTTGGTAACCCTTCCCACCTAGAGCTTTGGGACGAGGACCGGCTGGTAAATATTTATATGCTCAGCCACTACCGAGACGAGAGAGGACGAACCCAGATGGCCTCGAGAGGCAGTTCATCCTTGTACTTGTTCATACCCATCCTCCCTCGTGACGCAATCCCACACAAAGCAGGAGTAAGGTTTTACCACACCGCTGGTGGCCCGCCTGCCTGGTTAAACCGCTGTTTCTGGTCCTTCTCCCTAAGCCAATGCGTAGGACTAGGCTGTGAGGTTGGAGTACTAAAAGGGCGAGTGTGAGAAACATTAAGCACACACCAGAGTTCGAACCATCTTTTGGTCCGCGAATCCCCCCATTCCGACATTTGGCGCGCCAGGTGGGGCGTGCTTTGTTCTGTACTATCTACTCCAGGTTCAGTTTGGCACCAAATCCATGGACCGACGTCCGCCGTTTCGTAGGTTGAGCGCCGGGTTGCGCGTGTCGCCCCGGCCCGTGCTCGTGCTCGTCGCATGCTGGCTTGCCAACTCGACCGGTTTCGCCGCAGACACAGCGCCACCGACCGCTGACGAGGGAATCAGGATTCCCGTTTCCACCCCCGTACGACCCGCACTTCCACCCCTTTGCTCCCCCCATCCACCTTCTGTACTCTCACCATTCCTGTTCGCGGACCGGTGAGCGCCAGGCTGTTTGCTCAGGCCCCGAGCTGCTGCGCTACCAAACCCCATAACACGCCCGGCCGACGAGGGCCATGACCCTATCTTGGCCGCCCACATCGAGCTTATCGATGTCGCGTGTGGAGGCCTGGAGTTATACCTGGGCATATCTCGGGCTGGGCTGGGCTTCGGGCCGGGCCAAAAAAAGCCCGGTGCTAAAAACCCAGGCCTGAGCCCTGCTGCCCCGGTCCCGGCCCCTCGGTGTCCGACAAAATCGAGGCCCGAGCCCGATGAAGCTCGACACGCCCAATCGGCCCCGGCAGACTATGGCTAAAAATACGTTTTGTGCAGCCCAGCCCGGCCCGACCGCCCATCGGGCTCTTTTCCAGGCCCAGCCCAGCCGATGGCACACTCAGGCTCAGCCCGCCCGGGATTTTCGGTGCCGGGTCTGTTCGGGCTGTCCGGGTCCGGGCTGCCCATGGCCAGGTCTACCTAGGATTCCCTTCGCCCATATTGAATCCCCCGTTAACCAAGGCGCCCTCACCATGGCTCCGTGCTTGCCCCTCATGCGTCTACTTGTCTTCCGGGTACTCCCAATGGCTACCGGCGAAAGCCGCCTAGGGAAGCTTCCCTGGTCGCCGCAGTTCAGGAGGTATGCGGCGGCGAGTAGGGGATGGGGCCTGGGGCCTCGTGCTATGGCCTAAATCCTCGGGCGGATCTCAATTACCCCGCCGTCTCGCAGACGACCTGGAGCACACGCATCCGAACATTGGTTCGTGGCGGTTAGCCGAAGGCAAAAGAAGTGGTGAAGCGCGCCCACCGAGGGGGCCGTGCCCCCGAAGGCCTGCATAGAAAAGGCGAAGGACAAAAGGAGGAGGTATGACTTTGGGTCCAAGTGTCGCGCAGCACCTGGTATGCGTGAGCACGACATTAAAGACATCGGAGAACGAGGGAGCAGGCTAGAGAAGATCGCGGGCAGATGAAGGCGATGGTGGTGGGCCTCCAGTTCACCGCGGGCCGTGAGGCCGGCGCAAACCCTCTTTTCTTCACTCGTTGGAATCTAATGCGATCATCAGCGAACCTTGTTGAGCCCTTACGGTTGAGCCACCGTGGATTCGGCCCAAGCTAGTGTAGGCCCCGTTCGGGGCTTCACCACCACCGTTGTGCCCTTCTTCTTCGCAGAACCATGGGGGCGAGGTTGGAGCAAGATCGGCGAGGCCTTGGCAGAGGGAGGCAATCTTGTTCGAGAAGGAAAAGAGCTGGGGGTGAACGCGCAGACAAGAAGCAATGATGGCCCCGCATGGCGTCTGCCAGGCTTTTATGTTCGCTCGAGCAGTTACCGAGGCCTCATAGGTGAGTGGGGGCGTCCCTCGCCTCACCGCACGCCACATGTCATGCCTAGCCTCAGGCGATTAGGGCCATGTCGGTTCGCCCTCTAACTGGTGGATCGTGCGTGCCGGGGCCCGGGAGCTACTGTCGGGGCTCTGGGACTGGGGGACCCAGTCCGTCTCCTGCACCCGGGAGCAGCGCTACTCGGGCCCCAGTTATGACCCATCTTCAAGACCCCTCAGCAGACTCTCCTGAGGCCCTCCCACCTCGTGAGGCACTTACTCCAAGGACTCCCGATGACCTTCTCGCAAGTAGCTCCCCAAGGCCACCTCCCGAGTTTGCCCTCCCGAGGGGCAACATAATCTAGGTGCTCGCCAGCAACCTCACGAGGCGCGGGTTACGCAGCCACAAGGGCGGAGCCAGAAGGGGCACCAGCGGGCGCCAGGCAGGGATGGTTTCCTCCTTTGTGCTAAGGAGGCAAGGACGTAACACGGGTTCCCGAGAATCCCCCAAAGGGTTTCCATTCCCTGCACAAGACCAGGACGGCGGCGTCTCGCCAGGACGGAGTCTCGCCGATCCCACCTGCGCGGTCATGGCCAGAAGCTTTGCAGGAGAAGACCACCTTTCGTCAGGATAAGATGTACTTTCTATCCCCCTTTGGAAATGGCCGTTGTGGTAACCCTTCCCTCCTAGAGTTTTTGGGAAGAGGAACCGGGCTAGTATAAATTGGCTAGCCACCACCGACGGATAGGACCGAAACCCCGGAGGCTCGAGAGGCAGTTCATCCTTAACTTTTTCATACCCATCCTCCATCGCAAGTCAATCGAACCACAAAGTAGGAGTAGGGTTTTACAAAAACACCGAAGGTGGACCAAACCTGGGTAAACTCGCTGTGTTCTTGGGTCTTCTCCCTGAGCCAAACGCGTAGAGCTAGCTGTGAGGTTGGAGTAGCTGACAAGGGAGGTTGGGAAACAGTAAGCAACGCCCCAGATTTCGAACCATCTTCGGGTCCGCGGAGCCCCATTCCGACAGTCAACGCCTGTAGCGGTAGTTGAGGCGTAGTTTGCACTGGAACTAACGCCCTGTCCGAGTCAAGGTGAGGCTAAGTACAAAGTGGAGAACCACTCCAGCCACCGTATTTGAAAGTCTAGTTTACGACTAGAGGGGGGTGAATAGGTGATTTTTATGAAAGTCTTCTAGACAGCAATGTCTTCAAGACCGACGAGCAAATAACTCCTACCACGTATGCAGACAGAAGAAAACTACACTAATGCCATGCAATTTTCAAGACAGTACAAGTAGCACGAAGACATGGCGGCTAGTAGAATAGATCGGAATAGGAAGACATGTATGAAGCCAAGTATGCACTCAAGGGGTGATGTACTTCACAAAAGATTATTCACACAGAACAGGCAAGCAATGCTTACGAAGCTAAACTGTAATTAAAGGGTGAAGTGATAAACCATTTGCTTGAAGAAGACAAGGATTTGTAGACCAGTTCCAGTTGCTGTGTGATACGTCTCCAAATTCTATAATTTTTTATTGTTCCAGTTTTTATATTAATCATTCTTGGATGTTTTTTTCTAATCATTTTCTAACACTTTATATCTTTTTTTTGTGACTAAACCTATTGACATAGGGCCCAGGCCAGTTTCCTGTTTTTTGCTTTTTTCTTTTTTTTACAATTGCAGAAAATCATATCACGGAGTCCAAATCCATGAAACTTTTTGGGATTTTTTTTTCTGTCTAGAAGACACCACCAGGGAGTCTAGGAAGCACACGAGGGAGGCCCGGGGCCCCACACACACCGAGGGCTTGCCCCAGGCCCCTGGCGTGCCCGGGGGGTAGTAGCGGCCCACGAGCACCCCCCTACCTAACCCGACTCTATAAATACCCACAATTTCTAGAAACCCTGATGGAGCCGACGAAAAATTGTTTTCTATCAGTCCGCCGCAAGTTTGAGAGCCACAGAGATCCAATTGTCTAGAGCGACCCTTTTCCGGGCACTCTTCGGAGGGACCGACACGGAGGGTTTCATTATTCTCATTGGTGCTCCTTCCGCTGATGCGTGAAGTAGTTTCACCCTCAAAAAAGAAACCCTGGCGGGGGTCCGTGCATATGGCTAGATGGCTTCTTCCTCTCGTTTTTGATCTTCAATACAATGTTCTCCTTCGGAGATCTATTTTGAGTAATTCTTTTGCGGTGTTTTGTTGGATCCGATGAATTGTGAGTTTTATGATCAGATCTATTCATATCATCAACTGATTATTATAGCCTGCGTATTTTCTTCTCTGATATTTTATTTTGTTTGGGCCACCTTGATTGATTTGTCTTGCATGGAAGAAGGTGCTTTGTAATGGAGTTCGATCTTGCGAGCTCAATCTCAGTACAGAAGGAGACATGACACGCATGTATCTTTGCTATTAAGGATAAATGATGGGGGTCTAATTCCTACATGAATAGATTCTTGTCACATCATGTCATCGTTCTTAAGGCCATACTTAACTACCTCGGCTCTCCATGAAACTTAATACACTAGATGCATGCTGATAGCGGTCCGATGTGTGGAGTAATAGAGTAGAATGCACGCATGGAGTCGGTCTCTCTAAACCTTGAGCGTGTATGCCATATACATTGATCATCACTTGGAGATCGTCATAATGTGTTTGCTTTTCTATCTATTGGCACAATTTTCTCGTCATATAGTTTCATAGATCTATATTGTATTTGTCTTCACCAATTTATTTTGCTTCTTTTCTTTCAGATCTTATTATCAAAACCCAATAATCTAGCTGAGTTTTTTGGCTTTTATTTATTTTGCATCTATCAATGTTTATTTTACCATATTTTTATATTTTACCCAGAGGGATTGACAACCCCTCTACTACGACGCGCGGTTTGCGAGGATTTGTGTTTGTGGTGCATGTGTTTCTACAAGCTTGCTTAGTCAAAAAATCGCTACTAGGGATTGATAACCTTGGTTTCATAACTGAGGCAATACTTTACCAGCCCTCTGGCTGCATCATCCCCTCCTCTCGCGCGGAATTACTGACGCGGTTCACAAGTAGCACAGTGACACTGTACGATATGGTTAGGGAGGGCCTGTGATTGAACTCAAGAGACCATGTCTTCACCTTATTCCCTCTGAGTTGAGGTCACTTAGTCCTCCGCCTAATCACTCAGGTAAGTCTTCAAGTGTAACTCCAAACTTCACAGACTTGTTTCACCGGCGATCACACAAATGGACTCTTGGATCCCCTCAGAACGCGAACGCCTAACCAAACTGGAGATCACAGTCTTCAGTGTAATAAGTCTTCAGGTCACTCATATAGAAAGACTTCTCAGTGATGCCAAAACACTCTTTGGGCTTCGGTGTTTTGGGTTTGTCCCTCGCAAGGGGGAATTTTTCTCTCAAAGGCTTGCGAGTGGTTGCTCTCCACAGGACAAAGCCTGCACTAACTCCTCCTGAGCAGCCCTGATTTATGGATGGAGGGGTGGGCTATTTAAGCCGGAGGCCACACCCGACACTGATTTTGTCCGCTAAATGAACCTGGTCATTGGGACCGGCCACATGTCCAATGGTCGGATTTCAAACAACGTGCCGGCAGCCTTGAATTAGGCTACAATAAAAGCTGACTTAATCAACTCAGGATAAGATTTTCTCTCATTATTTCACGTGAAGACATGGGATTTGGGTTGAGCACACGTCAGTTTCTAACTTTGTTCCTTGGACCCCCACTTGACAGTTCGATGGTTCCTATTGACTCAAGAAGAGAAGAATGAAACTACGGAAGAACTATGTCTTCGTACTTCATTGTGCTTCACAGTCATTATCTTCGTCGTGAATGTCTTCACCGAACCACATTGTCCTCAATGTCTTCATACTTTTAGGGGTCATCTCGATGGTAACGAATCAATAGGGGCTTCCACTGTGTTCTCCTGTTAATCTCACAACACATTATCCCTCAACCAACGTTTGTCGTCAATACTCAAAACCAACTGGGGTGTCACTAGATGCACTTAGGTATTAGCGGTTATCAGGTATACCGAGGACAACTGGGCCACCACCGCCCAAACCCGCCCCCATCACAGAAGCTAGTCCGTGCTTGGGCAAGTAACGGCGCCGTACCAAACTGCCCTGTGCAAGCCACCCAAGATTTTCCTAGTGCAGAGGGGTACAATCAGCCCGGGGGTAGAGTCACACACCGCTGGCATGACCTGTGGAGCCGGCACCCCGGGTATCACCCTGGGGCGGTGGTTTGGCCGGTTGAACTGGCAACAAGCGTACAGACAACCGCCTATCCTAAGCGGTCAACAACCTCTAGGGGTTAAAACCACTCTGCTTTTGGAAGTAAATGGGTTACCTCTCTCATCCTCGAACCGAAGATAAAATGGTGACAGGAATGTGTACGTCATTGATTCCCCTATAACTTCTGATGCGGACTCCCTCTTGATAGTACGGGATTCCTACGCCAAAGAAATAAATAGTCGGAATCACCGTCTTCATCTTTTCCCATCAGGAGGAGAGGCCTAATCATATACGACTAAACAATATGTATCCTGCACACTTTTAGCACATGATTAGTCCACAAGGTGATTTGGTCATCACTCACCAAACACTATACGGGAATGCCCTAACATAGAAGGCTAAGCACACAACAAACCACTGGATCGAAAAGCAAGGCCATCCTGCCTGGGACCTCCATCTACTCCTACCGTCGGCGGTCTCCACTTAGTAGTAGGCCCTATCACGGGTAGTAGTAGTCATCGCAGGTACAGCTAGCTCCGCGCTGCTCCATCATAGGATCGCACATCCGGAAAGAAGAAAGTAGGGGGAAAGGAGGACGTACCTGATTGTACTAGAAACCCTATTTTACTCAAATTGGCATGATTAAGGGATTTAGTTTAAGGTTTTGGAAAAGCATCTGGTTAGGGCCCTATTTGCACGCTGTTTTTCATTTAATCTTAATCCCATCGGTTCATGATCATGCAATATTCTAATTTGACACGGACCCTCTCCCATCATCTAATCAATTTTAATTAATGCTTCTGTTATAAATGAATGCTCACAATTATGTTCGGTTAAGTATCATCCGAAGTACTCGCAAACTTGCACATCAATCTATACAAGTATGCATTTTTGTTCTATGGACCTAACTACAGAATGCCAGAACGAGGGAAGGCCTAGCCTAGCGAAGACTAGCAATTTTGGCAGCATCTTGGCAAATGTAACAGAAGATAGTGAGTAATAACATAAGTACAAACATATGTTGTAGCTCTACGTCCAGAGATCCTTTCCTCGACTCCCCTGCGGCAAAAGGCCCGTGAGCCATCATATCCTTCCTGTCTCCTTTATCCAGTTCTAGTTGTATAGATCAGACGTAACTCCGAGCATCCTTCACCGTTGACAAACGGCTATTCGAATAGATTAACTTCCCTGCAGGGTGTCACCAACTTACTCAACATGCTTGATTGCTTTGGTCGGACACACTTTTCAGTCCATAGCCTGCCTCGGCTGATCACACGCGTAGTCCCTACCTAGCTCAACAGAGAGCCAAACGCCAGTCATCCTAAATGCCAAGGGTTGGCCAATCGCCCTTTGCAATCTTCTACACATTGCAAACGGCGCCTGGAGCAGACCCACCCCCTAATGAAGCGCAGGTGGTTACCGTCCACGGGCGTGCGCCCTCTACAACTGGCTGACGGTTAGTGAGCTTTCGGAAGAACGTACGACACAGAGTGCCCATACTTATTCCCACAGTGGTCATGGCGAAAGCCAGTAGGCCTATTCGGAATCCATACCACACAGCCGTTTTGCCTTAGGAGCGCGCAAAGATCATCAATGATCCACGATCTATGGTTCACCGTCGCCCCCCTCGCGACTAACGGCAAGGCTAGAAGTCCGATCGTGTCCGTAATTATCTCGCGGGTACCCTCCTGTCACCCGACTCACCACATCACTGCGGGTACCCCTCGCGGCCGACCCGACTTCAACATGGTTTCTGGGGGTAAAGTCAAGTAATCCGTGGTGTCCATAAACATCAGGGGAATCCGAGGATCACCCTCAATGTGATTCACTTGATGTAACGCTTCAAGGTTGAACTTGGAGGAATCGACCCTCGATGTTTCACACTTGAGGTAACCGTCAGGTGAACTGGAGGAATCACCCTCGATGGTCCCTCACTCTGAGGGGGTTGCATGACAGAGTTGATATCGTGATGTGTGTGGTGGAAGGGAGTGAATCACCCTCCGTAGACCACGACCGATAGCTACACTACAAAGATCTTCACATCAAAGTGGCTATATACGAGGTCTCACCCTCGGCAACTCGATAGTAACTCTGCAGAGTCATACAAACAAGGTGCGGTGAGTAATTGTGTCGAGCCCACTAGGACTCGTCGTGCTTACAGGTTGATCGATACATCGTTCATGAAGCGGGGGCACCAGGACAAGGTGGGGGTCACTGTGGATCATAACCACCTATACAAGCATATAGGATAACAGGTAGGTAAAAGCGGTTACAAAAGTTAGTCTATGCATCAGAATCAGAGGCAATCAATTACAATACAAATCTAATGCAACATGAGAGAATTGATGGGAAATATAGGAATGATCAAGGGGATTTTGGACTCCTGGAAGCTCACTAAAACAGGACTGGTCGTCAGGAGTGTAGTCGATCTCCTGGAAGCAGCGTCAAGGCTCGGTGTCTACCGAGAGAGAGAGGGGAACAAACAATAATTGAGCAAACGGATGCATCATGATGCACGACCTGACAATATGCGTTGCTAGGGGTGGACCCTAAACATCAGTGCTACATGATTCGACAAATGCGGAAAAACATCGGGGAATGTTTGTCCTTGCCCCCCAGCTGTAGGATCGAAAAGTATTGTCTAGGGGGGGATGATTTAGACTAACTTGACAATTAAAATCTTTCATCTTTTCCCAATTTTAGTTTAGAGATTTTAAGCAATTATAGACAATCAAGCAATCAACCTACACATGGCAATCTAAGAATATAGCAGTGAATTATAAACGAGCTGGTGCGATATGAAGGAAAGAGAAGGTTTGTGGAGAAGGCAAACGCAATGGAGACACGGAGATTTTTTGGCGTGTTCCACTAGGTGGTGCTATCGATGTTCCATTTTGATGGCGACTTCAACCCACGAAGGGTAACGGATCGCGAGTCCATGAGGGCTCCACCCATAAGGGTCACAAGAAGCAACTTGTCCTTAGTCCCACCATGGCCTCATCCAACGAAGGACTTGCCTCACTTCGGTAGATCTCACGAAGTTTTAAAAAAGGGCCCGATCTCCTTGCCCTTAGACAACTTCTTGGTGTCACTCACATCACGACGGGCCCCATGCGACACCTAACCAATCTAGGAGCACCACTCTCCAAATGGTAAAGACGGTGTGTTGATGATGGAACTCCTGCTCTTGTTCTTCAAATGAATGTCTCCGCCAACACTCAACCTTTCTCACAATTTGGAGATATGGTGGAAGAAGGATTTTGAAGTGGAAACAACTGGGGAAGCTAGAAGATCAATGTTCAAAGTTCAATGGTAGGAATGGAATCTCTGATCTCAACACAATGAGTAGGTTGTGTTTCTCTCAGAAAAAGGATTGGTGGAAGTGTAGGCACGTTCTGTGGCTCTGCGCAATGGAGATGGGGTGGTGGGTATATATAGCCTCACACCAAAATCCAACCGTTACACAATTTGACTCATCTCAGTGGGCCGCATAGTGAAACTCGGTGGCATCTGATAACCTCGAAAATGTGAACGTTAGGAATCTTCGGTGGGGACCGACTGTACAACTTGGTGGACCTATGTGGCTGGGCTAGGGAAAACTCGTCTTCGGTGTGCTATCGTCCATTTTGCATCATGCTTTTATAATCGATATTTATGGCATTATGGCTAATTATTACACATTCTGGTACAATACTCTGTGGTCCGTTCTTTCCTCTGTTATTTTACAAGGTTTTACAATGAAATGGAGAATGCCCGGCAGCTGGAATTCTGGCACTGAAAAGGAGGCAAATATAGAGACTCTATTCTGCACAACTCCAAAAGTCCTGTAAACTTCACGGAGAATATTTTTTGGAATTATAAAAATATTTGGGCAAAGAAAGCACCAAAGGGGGGCCACCTTCCATCCACCAGGGTGGATGGTGCTCCGTTCCTGGTCTTGTGGGCCACCTTGCATGGCCCCCACGCCCATCTTCTGGCTATATGGTGGTGTTTTGACCTGGAAAAATCAGAATGAAGCTTTCGGGATAAGTGTCCGCCGTCTCGATGCGGAACTTGGACAAACCAATCTAGGGCTCCGCGGACGCTATTTCGCGGGGAACATCCCCTCCGGGAGGGGAAAATCAAAGCCATCGTCTCACACCAACATCCTCTCATCTAAGGTGGCTCAATCTCCATCAACATCTTCACCATGCACCAGTCTCCTCTCAAACCCCGTTCATCTCGTTGTATCCGATCTTTGTCTCAAAACCTCAGATTGTACCTGTGGGTTGCTAGTATGTGTTGATTACTCCTTGTAGTTGATGCTAGTTGGTTTATCCCGTGGAAAGATCATATTGAGATCTTATTGATAATTAAATATCCTATTAATTAATGAACATGAATATGCTTTGGTTAGTAGTTTCGTTTGTCCTGATGACATGGGAGAAGTCTTGTTATAAGTAATCATTGAATTTGGTATTTTGTTTCGATATTTTGGATAATGTATGTTGTCTTTCCTCTAGTTGGTTATGTGAACGTTGACTACATGACACCTTCACCATGAATTGGGGCTAGGGGAAGGCATTGGGAAGTAATAAGTGATGATTGGTTCCTAGAGTGACAGAAGCTTAAACCACCTGTTTTAATCGTTGCTCGTAAGGGGCTGATTTTGGCTACAATATTTCATCAGCTATGGTTAGTGTTTTACCCTTAATTCTTCGTCATAGTTGTCAAATCTTTCTAGGGGGTGTAATCATAATGGGGAGCTTGCCAAGGAAGGACAGCACCCAAATCCGTCCACCCACATATCAAATTATCAAAGTAACGAACATGAATCATATGAGCATATGAAAATTGCTTGAACAACAAATCCGACTTGTCCCTCGAGAGCGCTTTGGTTTATAAGAGTTCGTCCAGGCTTGTCCTTTGTCTACAAAAGATATTGGGCCACCTTGCTGCACCTTTTTATTCCTTTTGGTTACTTGTTACACGTTACGAATTATCTATCACACACTATCTATTACCGATAATTTCAGTGCTTGAAGAGAATCCTTGCGAAAACTGCTTGTCATTCCTTCTGCTCCTCGTTGGTTTGACACTATTACTTATCGAAGGACTACAAATAGATCCCCTATACTTGTGGTTCATCAAGACTCTTTTCTGGTCTCGTTGCCGGGATGAAGCGTCCTTTGGTAAGTGGAATTTGTACAGAAACATTTATAAAGTGTGCTGAAATTTACTTCACTTGTTACTATGGAAATATCCTTTGAGGGTCTTGTTTCGGGGTAATCTTCACCTCTGACCGGAAAGAGGAAAGAGTTTCTCATCAACCTACTGCACTACTGAAATATTTATTATAAAATTCCTTCGGGTGTGATCAGAGAAACTTGCTAGCTAATCCTTATGCAAGGACGATGGAACCTTACATCCTGATATGTCACTAATCTATGTGGATGAATGTTTGTGGATTATTTAGCTTGGCAGGTTGCCCAAGGATGTTGTGTCAAGAAGAAGGCTTCCGCTTATCTTTGAGTGAAAGGCATTGACAATGGTATAGGCTATGTGATGATTTTGGATCATGGAACTACAACCGATTGAAATGGGTTTTCATCAGAAAAGGTGTTTATCCTATGCATCTGGTTTCTCGTGATCAAAATTGATATATATAATGCCTTGGGCCTCTTGAATGGAAAGTATCGCTCAAGCTTGGGGGAGGCTAGTCAATGTTATATTCATTCCCCATCATGACTCTCAAGAGAAATAATTATTTCAAAAATTTATGCTCGTCTTTCTCGTAATGATCGAATCCATGCTCAATACTTCTTGTAACTTGTTCTTTTTATGAAGAAGTGATATTGAATTCAAATGGGATTATTGAAAATTAAACACAACTCTGAACATTGGGAACTCGACAAGGTAAGGAGTCAGGTTAAACCTTAAGTTTTGATTGTGTTAAATCTTTTATGGATACTGATGCTTTTCGTGATTTTAGCACTAAATATGGACTTGACTCTGAGAATATTAGCTTCTTTTGTGAATCATTTGCTACTCATGTTGATCCCCTAAGGAGAAGTGTGGTGTTAAATATCATCCTCCCATTGAAATGAAAGTAGTATAACCATTAAAGTTGAAGAATAAACTATAACTTATATGTTTGATCCTATTGTTTCCTACTGCTTATATGGAAACCACCTTTTCCTGTTAGAATAAGGATCATGCTAAGCTTCAACTATGGTGTCGTAAGAGTTATAACTATAACACCTAACCCCCTGAACAAATAAAGTTGAACCTAGTATTGGCTATGTTCAAGCGATCTCTTGGTGATATATTATGGCATGTTATTTAGTTTTCTGTGATGAAGCTGCTAGAATGCTAAACCTGATATTAAAGATAAACAGAACCCGTTTTTGGCATGCCTGTAGTTTCTGTTAAAATAGGAGATCATTGTTATCATGCTTATGTGATGTGGTGCTAGTGTGGGGAGTGCAATTCCTTTTACTGCATATAAGGTAGAAATTATGAATGAGATTGCCACCTCTGAGATAGAAGATATTGATGTTACTATTAAGCCTTGCCAAGAGATCCTATATCCCATTGGGATTGGTTTAGAGATGTTGAAGTCTTGTTTGGGAAAATAAATATAAACCCTGTTTGAATTTTCTTGTTTCTTGCTTCCCCACAGATGATTTTTGTCCCTATTTTTTGGTAGAACCTTTCTTGATACGTGTAATGGCTAACGATAGACTGTATAAAGATATTGTTACTATGGTTTAGGGATATGTCTCATTATTTATTTTGCTCGAAATTTCATAACAAACCCCATGATAAAGAATGCCTATTAAGGATGAAATTATTGGTCTTGCTGTCTATGTCCGTGCCTCCTACTGATCACTTTAGAACAATATTTGCTAATCCTGAAAATATTATGTTATGAATGAAAGAAGGGAAATGATAAATTTCTTAATCATAAGGGCACTGTTTTGAAACCCATTTACCTATGAAATCCCTTGGGATCCCTCCCTACCACCTAGCGTATCCCGTGTTTTGAGCTTAACCATTACCTGATACTCTGAAATTCATGTTATCTAGATGAAAAGAAGATGATCGCGTGTATTATTAGTACCAACCTTTCAGAGGCATGAGAAAAGAAATTATTGAAAACCTGAAGAGCACCGTTGCTGCTATTGGATTACTCTGATGAACTTAAGGCATTAGTCCACTCTATGTCAACACAAAATTCAATTTGGAGCATGATGCTAAACCAGTTGGTTGATCACCAACGACGGTTTAAATCGTTAAGTAAAGCAGTTGTAAGACATACATATTAAATGCTTCTGGAGGCAGGTATAATTTATCCTATTGCTTATGGAGTAGTGGGTTAAGGTCCCGTTCACCTGTTGTCGCCACAGAAGGGATGTATTACTGTTGTTCCTAATGATAAGAATGGAATTGATTCCACAAATTGTGTACAGGTTATAAGAATGCGTAATTGTTTCCGCAAATTAAACAAGCTACTAGAAAAGATCATTACCCTCTACCTTTTTATTGATCAACATCTAGAAAGACTATCCAAACATACACATTTTTTCTTTCTAGATGGTTTAGTCTGGTTTCTCTCATACCTGTGTCCAAAAGATCCGGAAAAGACCACTTTACTTGCCTTTTGGTACCTTTGCTTATAGGACGTAGCCCTTTGGTTTATGCAATGCACCAGCCTACCTTTTCAAGATGTTATACTGCTTTAAATTCTCTGATTTTTGTGAATGAATTGTTGAGGTTTTCATGATGATTTCTCGTTTTACGGACTTCTTTTGATGATTGCCTAAGTCAACCTTGATCGAGTTTTGTAAGATGTAAGAAACTAGTCTTTTCTGTTGATATGGTGAAGTGCCACTTTATGATCAATGTAGGGATTTGTCCTTTGTGGCAATAAAATTTCTGAAATAGATTGAAGTTGATAAAGCTAATTTTTTTTTTTATTTTTTTTTGATGCTAGTTGACAAGATGTCGTGTCCTAAGATATCAAGGTATAAGAAGTTTCCTGGCAGCGTGGTTTCTCAGAGGTTTATTAAGAGACTTCTCTAAAATTTCTAGGCCTCTCATACATCCTCTTGCAAAAATATGTTCTCCTTTGTTTTGATGATGATTGTAGAAGCATTTAAATACTTAAGAAAGACTTGATTTCTGCACCTATTGTTTCACCCCACCTGATCGGGATTTACCCTTGTTAATTATGTGTGATGCTAGTGATTATGCTCTTGGTGCTTTCTATGGACCAAGAGTTATAAGAAATTAGAATGTTATTCATATGCTAGTAGAAAACTCAGACATGCCCGAGAGAATTATGCTACTACTGAAAAAAATTTTTAGCAGTTTTATTTGCTTGTGATAAGTTTCAGATCTTTATTGTTATTTCCAGTAAACTATTCACACATCATGCTGCTCTTAAATATCTTATGGAAAAGAACGATGCATCAAACCTATGACTTATTAGATTGGTTTCTCTTGCTACAATAGATTTGATTTGCATATTATTCAGGTGAGAAGGCGAAGCATGGAGCGAAACCCCGTTGCAGACAAACTTGTCCACCACTCGGCCGCTCCACGCGTCACCGCTCGATTGGTCACCTCAGCACCACTCGGCCGCTCCGCGCGTCGCCTCTTGGTTGGTCACCTCATCACCACTCGGCCGCCCCGCGCGTCGCCTCTTGGTTGGTCACCTCATCACCACTCTGCCACCCCGCGCGTCGCCACTTGGTTGGTCACCTCATCACAACTCGGCCGCCCCGCGCGTCGCCACTCGGTTGGTCACCTCATCACCACTCGGCCGCCCCGCGCGCTTTCAGACAGCTAAGTCATTCTACATGCACTACATTCTGTTATTTCCGAGTTCCCGAGTATCCTGTAATTCACATATCATGTTCACTCGGAAGCCACGCCACCGAGTGTACCTCTACGCTCGGTTGCTTATTTTCACATACTTGCTTAGTACAGATCATTTGACTCCTGAGTCCAACTTCCATTTCTTCGCATACATCATTCACAAACACCATGTGTTCCTCATTTCGAGTTTGCATCGGTCCTCCGGGGCTGCAACTCAGTCGAAACACTACACTTCCGTTTTATTTGAGCCAGTATTCCAACGAGTTCAGTCGGATCCTTCACTTCGACAAGTTCGAACGGATCCTTCGCTCTTTCAGACTCTTGCTGGTTAACCAGCAAGCCCCTTGCACTCTCAGCGCGTGTCTATGGGTGTTATTCACACAAATTATTTTAGCACACATCAAATTTCCTCGAGAAATCGTTACGTTAGCTTGTGCTATTTTTCTTACACAAGTTACGCGACCACTCGACGGCCCTATGCACCAACTTCATCGCTACTTAGACTCAGTCACCATACCGGTCTTAGCACACCACAACACCGACCTTGTCGCTCTGTTAACTTCAAACACATCCGGCCGACCCCTCTGTGGGATCCTCTTCATATCAGTGATATAGACCTCGTCAGGCATGACACAGATAAGTCACTTTTGTAATCAAACTGCACACTTCACTCCTTTACGAGTTTGCCTCTTTTGAGCATCACTCGGAAGCTCCTCCTCATCTTTACCCGAGTCCGACTCGATGAATTATAATTTATCCATTCAAAACTATATTTCTCATATTCCGACAATTCCATCGTCAAAGTCTGTAGTACGCTCGGGGGCTACGCCGCACTCGGGGGCTGCAGCTCATTCAGAATCACATTCTCCTGAGTGGTCGAGTACTTCATCACCAGTCGAATCCTTCACTTCAACGAGTGCAGTCAGATCCGCTACTTCGACAAGTTTCATAATCACTCAGACACTTTGCGCGCCATCTTCATTCCTACTCAGACTCAGTTGTCACGCCGATCTTGTTGAGTCGCTACATCGACCACACTTCACCGACCTCGTCGCTACATCGGCTTCGAAAGCATATGGCTGACTCCTCCGAGGACCATTTTCACTCGACCACCCCGCGCGTCGCCACTCGGTTGTGCACGTCTTCACCGCTCGGCTGCCTCGCGCGTCGCCACTCGGTTGGGCATGTCCTTACCATTCATCCGCCCCCGCGCATCACCATCGGTTGGACACGTCTTCTCCACTACATCCCCAACTCGGGAACGACTAAGTTACTCATATGATCAAGCCTCATATCGCACTCTGTAGCAAGCTTACCTCTTTCGAGCATCACTCGGGGGCTACGCTCAGCCGTGGGCCATGCCGCCTTCAGGGGTTACGCCCATTTGATCAACCTGTTGATCACATCGGGAATATTTTTCTGACCATACATGCTCGGTCTGCCGAAGATCTATAAGGGTCGCACTGTCCACTCGGACGATCGCCCAAATCATTACCTGGAGTCATCTTCAGGGCTACAAAAGGGTGAAAACGATGCTCCTCTATGGATATACTTGGCCCTTCTTCTAGGCTCCAAGACGTCAGTTTCACAAACTTGGACTCGGAGATGGCATGTGCTGGTGTTCCCCCGGGATAATGAGTGGCCTCTCTCTGGAGAGTCAGTCCACGCGCTAGCCTCGCCACTCGGGTTTCATCGCACGTCCACGTCGGACCACTAGTCTATCTCCTCCGGGAGACATACAAGTGCCACCAAGTTTTTCCTCGCAGTCAACATACCCCGATCAGTCGGGAAGCACGTCCACTCGGACAAATACCCCTTTCATGCAAAAAGGATGAAAACAAGAAGCTAACGGTCAATGTAAGCAGTACTACTGGAGCGATTACTCCTGGAGTGTCCAGCTCTTTTCTACAGTCGGCTGTTTCGAGGCCGAATTCATTCATCGTGCCGAGAGCACGAAGATTCGCCTGCTTGACCCAGTTCCAGGCTGAACTTATTTACCGTGCCAAGTGCACGAAGATCAGTCCGACTGATTCAGCTCCAGGCTGAGCTTATTCACCGTGCCAAGCGCGTGAAGATCCATTCCGAATGCATGAAGACCTGCCACAGTTCTAGGCTGAAGTCATTTACCGTGCCGAGCGCATGAGGGTTCACCTGTTTAATTCAGTTCCAGACCAGAAGACAGGCTCTAAGACCCCCGCCGATTGCCCACAGTCGACGGCGGCCTCGGGGACTACACCCAGTGGGTGCACTCAGCGTGCCCCCACTGGAATGGTATCCACTCGGAACGGTCCGCCCGGTCCGAGTGACGGCCAAACAACAACAAAAAAGACAGGCTCTAAGACTCCCGCCAACTGCCCGCAGTCGACGGCAGTCTCGGGGACTACACCCAGTGGGTGCACTCAGCGTGCCCCCACTGGAATGGTATCCACTCAGAACGGTCCGCCTGTTCCGAGTGACGGCCAAACAACAATAAAAAAGACAGGCTCTAAGACTCCCACCGACTGCCCGCAGTCGACGGCAGTCTCGGGGACTACACCCAGTGGGTGCACTCAGCGTGCCCCCACAGGAATGGTATCCACTCGGAACGGTCCGCCCGCTCCGAGTGACGGCCAAAAAAAAAGAGACACGTTCCAGACGTGAAGAAATTTCGAGTAATCAGTTACTCGATGCAGGACCTACATCCAAATTCACTCGGAAGGACTGATAAGCTGAATAGATCAAGGCGAATGCTAGAAGGCCTAGTCGTCACAAGCATCAGCAAAATCTCAAAGCTCATTCGGAACATTGAGTTTGTCAGAACCTACACTGTCCCTTTCTCACTCGAACCCTGATCCATTCGGGGGCTAATGATGTGGATATGTATTAGGGGTAGGGTCCTAAGCATGGCCTACACACCCCACCTGAAGACACCCCATGCAATATTACAAGATTACAAGGAAGATTCCGACTGAAGTAACCATAAGCTTACGAGCCACTCGACAATCAGCTCACTCAGAAGATCCTACATCCACTCGACGAACTCATTCCACTCGGAGCACCCGATCTCACTCGGATATATGAAGACCAAACAGTCGACAAAACAGTCGGAGCATCATTCTCATAGTGGCGGTTTCGTAGTAAGCAGATATTATGGCATTGATGATCCACTGTGTAACATAGGAGGTGAAGGGGTGGCGCACTCTATATAAGCCACCCCTCACCACTAGACTATGAGGATTCTTTTCTGCTACCTCTCTCTCTCTCTAGTCTCCGGACTTAGCTCAGGCATGGGGATCCGCTCTCCTCTTTCTCACACACATTGTAATCTCCGGATACATACTCAGATAAAACAAAGCCTCTCCGGAGCACGAGACGTAGGGCTGTTATCTCCACCGTGAGAGGCCCGAACTCGCTAAATCACCGTGTCACCCATATGCATCTCGATAGATCATGCTCCTTTACCCTACCCCCTTCGTACTGTCAGAATCGTTCCCACGACAGTGTCCAAGCCACGCGTAGGCCTCCCACGCACCACCTCAACCTCCTCCTGTTCCTCCCCGACGCCGACAGGGCACTCACCGAGTGCGGCCACGGTGCTAGAGCTCAGTACAGTGCACCGCACGCGCGCCCCTGCCCCACTTAGTTCGAATGCGCCTGTGTACGCGTGCACGAACTGTGCTTGGCCTCGTCCGCATCGACTCCAAGCTCGCCCGAGCTCCAGCCTCCCCCAGTCGCCTGTTTTCTCAACCCCGGCGGAGCCCAGCCTCCCCTCCGCGTATAAATAGAGCCCCTCCCCGACCTTGCTAGCCATCCCAAACCACTTCACCTCCCATAGATCGACTTCTAGCAGCCCTTGGCAAGCCGGGAAGGCCTCTGGCCTTCCAACCTCGCCGAAGATCGGCCATGGGTCCCCCACGGCCAAGCTCGCTCTCTGGTGATCCCCGGCTCCAACTTGAGCTTCCTGTGTGCTCGTGGTGCTTCACTGAAGATAACTAGGCCACTAGTTCATTGGATTGAGGTCATGTTGGTGCAATGACTGGCCCCTTATGTTTTGGAGTTTGTTGACATAAACAGTGTGGGACTTATGTGATTGCTAGTGCACACAGAGTAACAGGTCCCAGATGTATCGAGGAGTTTGTTGCAAACGACGAAGATAATCTCCCTGCGTGGTAGTGAAGATTATCACCGAAGATAAAGCCAACAAGAGTGACCCCATAAAATTGCTGAAGCTCAAGCAATTGGTTCGGTGCATGTCCGAAGAACATGACTGCGCCCGAGGAAGAATGAAGACAAAGTGAAGCCGTAGCATTTGTTTCGTTGTTCTTCTTCTTTCATTGAGTCATAGGACCACCGTACTATTAATAGGGGTGTAGCGTTTGTAGCTTTGATTCTATGATGCTAAACCCAAGCCTATGTAAGATGTGAGAGAAATCTCTTTGTGTTCCAAGCAAATACTTGCCAGCAAAAGACTGTGATCTTCTTTGTTGCGAAAGATTTGTCTCAGACAGAGGAGTTAGCATTACTTGTTCCTCAAGTAATGTTATTGTTGCTCCTAAATTCCGACTGTTGTGAACATGTCGGTTGGCCATTGGCTGGACCGTGTGTCCAAAATGGTCATTTCCCTTCTGGGAAGGTTGCGGCTATAAATAGCCACCCCGCGCCGGCTTTGTCCGGTGGCTGCTCCGTTTGATTCTGAGAAGATTTTCAAGCAACCCACTCTCTGAGCGATTTGAGTTTAAAATCCACTGAGAGAAAACCCCTAGAGCCGAAGAATTAGATAGTGGTTCAGCATCACTGGAATCTAAGTTTAGTACGCTCCGCCTATTACTCTTGAGAGCTGCAAACTCTCTAGACGGTTAGGTGTCAAATTCTTCAGAGACCAAGAGTCATTGTGTTTCTCGAAGAAGAAGTCTGTAATGGTTCGGAGATAGCCTTCAATTATCTACCACGAGTGATCGACATCGGTTGACGAATCGATTGTTGAGGAGAATAGGGTGAAGAGAGTTTATCTTCCGTGTTAAGTCGCAACCCCTCCAACCAGACATAGTCCTTGTGTAGAAGGACGAACTGGTCGAACAAATACCTTGTCGCCATCAAGCTCCACTGGTCATTTCCTTCACCCTGTTTACCTTTGATGCATTTAGCTCATGAGATCTGTTGCGATGTTTAGCCTAGTTTCCATTCGGTACTTGGTTTTACTTCGCTGTTATTTAATTTTCATTCGTTCCGCTGCTGGGTTATGAGAGATTTAAGTTTTTCGAAGAAAATTTAAAACTCCCATTCACCCCCCCTCTGGTAGATATACTTCGATCCTACAATTGGTATCAGAGCAAGGTACTCCTTGAATCTGCTCATTTTAGTCTAACGACTTTGGAGTTTAAGTATGTCTTTAGTGAATTACAAGTCGCATCTCAAGATCCCTATCTTCGATGGGACGGATTACCCCTTCTGGAAGGAGAAGATGAAGATTCGTCTCAGAGCTATAGATGATGACATGTGGAATGTGGTAAAAGTGGGGTTCACCATTGCTGTACCTCAAGCCCCATCTGATGAAGAGAAGAAACTCATTCAGTTGGATGCTCAAGCTAAAGATGAAATTGGTGGATATCTCTCTCGAGCGTAATTTCTTCGGCATCGCCAATGTGAATATGTGAAGGAATTGTGGGACGTTCTCGAGAAGATCAATGAAAGAGTATCAACTCAGAAAGAAGCACGAATTGATACTCTTCGAGCCAAATTCAACCGCTTCAAGCCCATTGGAAATGAAAGCTGTCAGCAAACCTTTGATCATCTCAGTGACATAGCAAATTAGCTTCAAGGTCTCGGTGCCGAAGACATCACTGACCATGAAGTGGTGAAGAAATTGCTCAGATCCCTTGACAGTTCCTACGATACTCTAGTCTTGATGATTCATGAGCGACCTAACTTAAAATCTCTTGACTCCACTGATACCATGGAAAGATTGAACACTCACGAAGAGCAAGAAGAAGAGAAGAGAGATATTTACAGCTCAAATCTACGAAAAACTCATGCCCTCAAGGCTACGACAGATTCCTCTTCCGATGGAAATGCTGAAGAAGATTCAGATGACCCAGAAAGGCTCAGCAAAGATCTGTCACTGATCACAAAAATGGTTTAGCACCTTCACAGAAAGAGCCAGTTCCAGAAAAGAAGTTCAAGCAACTCCGGGGGTTCAAAATCTTCATCAAATCCTGCTGGAGAATACACCTGTTTCAAGTGCAAAAAGCCTGCACACTTCATTTCAGACTGCCCTCTCTAGGAAGCTGAAATCCGAGCCAGTGGGAGATATGATTCTGGCAACTATCGAGGCAAAAGCAAGAGCAAGAACTACGACTCCGATGAAGAAAAGAAAACAAAGAAGTTCTTCAAGAGAAAAGACAACTCTACCTCAAAATCTTCGTCAAGATCTTCATCAAAGAACCAGTCCAAGTCCTCCACCAACCGCAAAATACTTCTCACAAGGCCAAGGCATATATTGGCAAGGAAATGGATTCTGATGAAGAAGAATCATCTGAACCCGAAGAAGATGAGGACTCTGATGAGGATTCCAACTCTGGCATGGCTGAAATAGCCTATGCTTCCACTCCAGCTTCGAACATCTTTGACAAGCACTCAAGTGATGATGAATCTCCTTCCTACTACTTCATGGCCAAAGCTTCGAAAGAAAAGGTATCCTCCAAACATCATAAGATTCTCAAGTGATCAATATTCTTCTGATGAGGATGACCATGCTAAGTTGATCAAAATTGCTAATATCCAACAAAACTCTCTTGAGAAAATTGAGAAAACTCTCGGGAAATCGTAAGGGTTGTTGGTTGAGGAGATGGAGAAAAACCAGTCGTTGACCGAAGAGTATTCTGCTCTAAAGTCTCAAATGGAAGAATTGACAAATCGTCATGATTTTCTCTCAGCCGACCATGAAAGACTGACCTAGGATTACCTGAAAAGGAAACAGGAAGTCGAGGCACTGAGAGAGGCTCATGAGGATTTGATCAGAGAAAATTCTCTTCTCACCCAACAACTTAAAGAGAAATCTGAAGTATTTGTGCCACCATGTTTAAAATGCCTTGAACGAACCAATGCAGATTCAAATGCTGAATCATCTATGAATTCTAACCCCTCTATCGAGGAAAATGGTTCTATTTTTGATGAGAATGCTAGGTTGAAAGATCTTCTTCAGACGGGAATGTTCAAATCTCTGAAAGGACATCAAAGCCTTTGTGATGTTCTTAAGAAATCCATTCTTCACAAAAATCCTAGGAAAGAAGGTGTTGGTTTCGAAAGGAAACTGAACGCAGATGGTTCATACTGGGAACCTTCTCAATATCCTCAAACTGTATGGGTTCCGGCTAAGAGCAAAACGCTCGATCCAGCATTACTTTCGGGATATGATTCCCCCATTCCTGAATACCCTGATAATGATTCTCTGGACAACTATAAATTGTTCAAAAATCAACATGGTGAGATTATTGCTCGCTATGTTGGACCTAACTGCAGGAATGACCCTCCAAAGAAAGCTATTTGGGTGCCCAAGGAATCTATTGCTAAATTGCCTGTCACTGTTCGACTAACCATGCAGGCAGAAAAGACTCGACAGAATGAGTACATGCATACCTTCACCGAGGAATTTAAATGCTTACTCTTTCAATTATGCTCACTCTTCATCGAGCAATAACTATGTTTATCGAAAGAAATCCTAACCTGCTCGTTCAATTGTTTCGAAGCCACCTGCAAAGATGTGGGTGGTTAAGAAAGCCTAATTCTTCTGCAAGATCTTGTCTCCGGGTGTACCGAATGGATAATGGATAGTGGATGCACTAGTCACATAACCGGAGACAAGTCGTTGTTTGTCGACCCCAACTTAACTGCTTCTTCTTTGAAGTATATCACTTTTGGCGACAACAACAAAGGAAAGGAAATTGGGCTAGGTAAAATTGATATTTCCAAGGACAAGTCCATTGATGATGTTTTGCTTGTTCAGTCTCTTGGATTCAATCTTATGTCTGTGGGCAAGTTCTGTGATCTAGGCATGCTAGTTCTCTTTTCTAGATCCAAATGCATTGTCTTCATGGCCTGTGACAATTCCATCGTCTTTGAGGGAATTAGAAAGGGTGATCTTTATATTTCAGATTTCTCTAAGGGTCCCTCAGTCCAAACTTGTTTGCTTGCAAAAGCAACCGAAGGTTGGTTGTGGCACCGAAGACTTGGTCATGCAGGAATGAGAAATTTGCAGACCCTGGTGAAGAAAAATCATCTTCGTGGTATTCCTGATGTAAAATTCGACAAGAATCGTCTCTGTGCTGCTTGTGAAGCTGGGAAATTAGCCAAGAAGCACCACTCATCAAAAACAGTCATGACCACTACAAGACCACTGGAAATTCTTCATATGGATTTATTCGGTCCTCAAAATTATGCAAGCTTCGGTGGCAGTCACTATGGTTTGGTCATTGTTGATGATTATTCTTGACACACTTGGGTATTCTTTCTCGAAGACAAGACCTGGACTCAAGATATCTTCAAAAACTTCCCTAAGAAGGCCCAGAATGAATATGATGTGCGAATCAAGCATGTCAGAAGTGATAATGGGACTGAGTTCAAAAATATTCATATCGCTGATTTTCACGATGATCATGGAATTAGTCATGAATTCTCTGCAGCATACACTCCCCAACAGAATGGAGTTTTTGAACGAAAGAATAGAACTCTCATTGAAATGGCGAGAGCAATGCTCAGTGAGTACAAAACTCCCATTCGTTTCTGGGATGATGCTATTAACACTGCTTGCCATGTTATCAATCGGGTTTATCTTCACAAGTTCCTTAAGAAAACTTCATATGAGCTTATCACTGGCAAGAAACCAAACGTTTCTTATCTTCGTGTTTTTGGTGCACCTTGTTACATTCTTGATATGAATCATTCTTCCAAGTTTGCACCTAAGGCACATGAAGGTTTTCTTCTCGGTTATGGCTCAAACTCGCACACGTATCGTGTCTATAACTCTCACCACATGAAAGTTATGGAAACGGTAAATGTGTGGTTTGATGAATCTAATGGCTCCCAAAAGGAGCACCTGCCTAATGTGATAGATGAACCATTGATATCTGATGCAATTCGGCAAATGGCTATTGGGAGCGTCAAGCTTGTTGAGGGAAATGCACCTGAATCCTCTGATGATGATGCTCCTATCACTCGAAGCAAAACTCGTTAAGCTACAACTGATGCAAATGCCCCTCCAAATGCTAATGGCAATCAAAATTCACATGCCGATCAAAATGGCACTTCTGAAGGAAATGATGATGCAAACGATAATGCAGATGACAATACTCATCACGACGAAAATGCTCATCCTCGAGTGGAAAATCGAGTTGATCCCTCATTAATCCTCGATGAGATCAGAAATCCAGGTTATCGATCCACAACTCGATCACGCACTCGTTTGGCTAACTTCTGTGGCAGTTTCTCCTTTGTTTCATTGGCAGAACCTACCAAGTATGAAGAAGCTATGAATGAACCAGATTGGATGAATGCCATGCAAGAGGAGTTGGTGCAATTCGAATTAAATGATGTGTGGGAATTGGTTGGCAAACCGAATCCCAAGAAGCATAATATCATCGGCACTAAATGGATCTTTCACAATAAGCAAGATGAAAATGGCATTGTTGTGAGAAACAAGGCACGTCTTGTTGCTCAAGGGTACACACAGGTAGAAGGTATTGATTTTGGTGAAACATATGCTCCTGTTGCATGCCTTGAGGCAATTCGCATCCTTCTCGCTTATGCAAATTACAATGATATCTTGCTTTATCAAATGGATGTGAAAAGTGCTTTCCTCAATGATGAAATTGATGAGGAAGTTTATGTTAGACAGCCACCCGGCTTTGAGCACCCCGAGTTTCCTAACAAAGTTTTCAGGTTGAAGAAAGCTTTATATGGGCTAAAACAAGCCCCTCGAGCTTGGTATGACACCCTGAAGAAGTTCTTGATTGATAAAGGGTTCAAGCCAGGATCCACTGATCCCACTCTTTTCACTCGTGCTGTTGACAACGATCTATTCGTATGTCAAATCTATGTGGATGATATTATCTTTGGCTGCACTAACAATACTTGCAGCTTAGAATTCAGGAAAATGATGTCTGAGAAGTATATAATGTCTATGATGGGTGAACTCACGTTCTTTCTCGGACTGCAAATTCATCAACAAGCAAATGGAATTTTCATATCTCAGGAGAAATATCTCAAGGATTGCCTGAAGAAGTTCAAAATGCAAGATTCAAAAATGAAGGGCTATAAAACACCTATGCCCATGAATGGTAAGCTGGATGCTGAAGTGTATGGTAAGGATTTTGATCAGAAAGCTTATCGTTCGATGATTGGAGCTCTTCTCTATCTATGTGCATCCAGACCTGATATTATGTTGAGTGTTTGCATGTTTGCCCGCTATCAAGCTGCACTGAAAGAATTGCATCACCAAGCGGTCAAGCGCATCCTAAGATATTTGGCTCACACCCCACCTTAGGTTTATGGTATCCTAAGGGGCACAGTTTGATCTCGTTGGATATTCTGACTCAGACTGGGCTGGCGACTTGGTTGATAGGAAATCTACTTCAGGGACATGTCATTTCCTCGGTAGATCTTTGGTCTGTTGGTCTTCAAGGAAACAAAACTGTGTATCTTTGTCTACGGCTGAGGCCGAATATATTGCTGCTGGCTCTTGTTGCACTCAGTTATTGTGGATGAAGCAAACGTTGAAGGATTATGGCATCAAGGCCAAGCTTATTCCTATGTACTGCGACAATGAGAGTGCCATCAAAATTGCACATAATCCTATGCAGTATTCTCGCACGAAGCATATTGTCATCAGATATCATTTTATTCGTGATCATGTTGAGCAAGAGGATATTGTCATCAATCATGTCAAGACCGAAGACAATCTAGCTGATATCTTCACGAAGCCTCTCGACGAGAAAATATTCTGTGCGTTACGATGTGAGCTAAATATCCTAGACTTCGCAAACGTGCAGTAAGCTAGACTCGGCACCCGTGCCAACACTTCCACATCTTAGAAGGAATGGGTGCACAACACTCGAAGAATCTGAAAATTTTGACAAAGTGAAATTTTCTTTCTGAGAGTGAATACATTAACGAAGATCTAGACTAACCGGGTGCCACGATAATTGTGAAACGCTTGGGGCCATACAGATCTTATATGGTGGGTCACGCCACCACAATTTTTGTTTGTTGTTTTTCTCTCCAATTGATGGTTTTTGACTCTGTCTGAATGCATTTCTCTCATAGCTATTCTCTTGGTTTTGTGTTCGTCTGTCTGAGAGAAATGCCTAGGACCCTGTTTTTCTCTATGTTGTTCCGTTACAAATGCTCATTTTGATCTGTTACGAATCTTTATCTGGTGTCTTTGACCACGATTTTGATTCAGTCCGAACCTTAATCTGTTTTGCGAAAGCTGTCCAAAATTTGGGGTCTCTCGCCCAAGTCAGGACCATGATCTTTTATGATGATTGCCACGTGTTGTACAACAACTGTCAGTTCATCTCATCTATTCAATCGCAATCGTCCCTTCGTCAACACCATCCGATCAAAAACCTCGGCGTGCAGTTATTCCCCCTCATATATATCTTACCCGCACTGCTCTTCTTCTCCTCCTGCTCTTCCTCTCGTCTTCTATCCTCCGAAACCCTCGCCGAAGCGCTCCTCCTCGAGCTCGACGCCAACGACCGCTTCGCCGCTTCACTGCCGGAAAGTGGTCACCGGAGTCCTTCCACGCCGCCGTGGGACATCTTCTTCCCCGTGCCGTCGTAGCTGCCGCACGTCACCAAGCTAGGGTACGTGTGGTTCGAACTAGGGTTTCCTTCCCTTCAAGTCGAGTTTGTCTGCGGTTATTTATATCCTATTTTAACGCATTTCTTAGATCTAGGATTTTACCCTTCTAGTGCGGATGTGGTCTGTAGTTTTTCCTCGCATCTGAATCTTTCAGATCTAGGGTTTGTGTTATGATTCGTTCGAATGGAATGTCTAACACGCTGTTAGTATATTCTTCGGAACTACTATGTCGTTCTATGCATTTCCTTCATTCGAAGCATTTCTCAAAGTCTGCATCTACTTCTTCCTCAAAATATTTTTCGTTCGAAAAATCTTTCGATGTGAGCATTTGTGACCCTGTATTTTTTCCCTCGTACCTATTCTCATTCACAGGTGCATGCAGTCCGTTGAAGATTCTTCTAGACCGCACAGTATGGCTGATGAAGAAGATGCATTTTTGGGCATAGCTGATGAATCCAAAGTGCCAAAGGGCCCAACGGTAGGCCCATCCACTAGCAAAAGAAAATGAGCCGAACAAAATGCAAATGAGCAAGAAGCTGATGCACCGAAGAAGAGGAAAGGTGGCAGGCAACCACTCAAAAATACAGCTGAGATTGTCTCACATGATAACTACAACACTGTTCCAGGGGAAGATTCAACTCAGAGAAGAGGATGTGTGCAAAAGATTCGGCGTCACTGGGTAAGGAAGTGGTTTAACTACAAGATGGTTCATCCTCGGTACGCCAAGAATTTTGCTTTCCATCCCCCATGGGGTGACTGTCGCGAAATAGGCCTCATTCGGGCAGGTGGTCCTCAGGAAATACCTCCACCACCTTCTGATGCACATGAGTCGTCTCTTAAGACACCCAACTCTTATCCTGATGAAAAGGCCAAGCACCTCAAGAATGCTGAAAAGAGAGCCAAGAAAGCTGAAAAGGACAAGGCAAGAGAAGAAGAAAATCGTCGTCTCATGAAATCTGACGTCGAGAAGAAAAAGTCTGAAGGAAAATCTGAAGTGCGCTCAAAGAACAAACATGATCCAAGATCTGCAGCTTTGAAGAAAAAGAGTGCATCAAAGAAAAGGCCTGTTAAGCCTACTGAACCTGAAAGTGATTCTTCCGATCAAGATGGTCCTCCACTCACAAGAGATGAAGTTGATGTAACTCTTTCTGAACAAGTGAATATCACTACATCCACTGTTCTGCCTGACCTTCGAACAACTGCTGTTCAAACTGCTCCTCCAAAGAAAATCATTCTGAAGAGAAAGACTCCTCCTACCACTATCAAAATGGTTGACCAAGTGAACACTACTCCTCATCCTGATGCAATAAATTTGCATGATTTGGTAGTTGATGCCCCAGTAAGCATAGTTAAACCTGGAGAGGATATTCTGAAAAAGAAGATGAAGCAAATTCAAGCTCCCGCTGTCGAGCAGAATGCTTCTGGAGCTGACATCGTGAAAGAAAAAGCTGCTAAATTTGCTTCGAAGCTTACTCAACCCTTGGCATCTTTGCCTCCGACCGAGCATATTGTTGCACAAACTGCTCCTGGTGCACAGCCTCAAAATGATTCTGCTACACCACACTCTTTCGATCATAGTTTTCTCATGGAGCAGCTTGACAAGTTTGTTGAAAACCCATTTGATGGAGAAGTGGCATCTTTGCCCATTCCCTCTGAAGTTATTGCCCAGGCATCAGATCTTGTTCAAGACTTGAGAGAAGAATCTGTTGAGATCAATGATCTAACTGCTCAGTTGCAAGAGCTGGGCAACCGAATGAAAGCTACGAAATCCAAATTTGTCATCAAGCAACTTGAAGAATCCTATGTGGATATCAACAAAGCTTTAACTATCATGACACACAGAAGACTTGGAGTTCATTCGGATCTAGATCAAATTGTTCGAAAGATATGCCTCGATCATCAAGCCAAGGTCACTGTCTATAATGATCTTGTCAAAGGTCACGTTGATCCGTCGAAGCAAAAGAAGAAGAAGAGAATTGTGAAGAAAAATGCTTCTGAAGTTGAACATCAAATGGAGATCTCTCCTGATCAAGCAATTCCTTCACCACATGTTGCACCTAGTACATATCATCCCAACTCACCAAGGCCAACTGAAACAGTGCCTCTGGACTCTCCAGTTCAAGAAGAAATTCTGCTTCAACCGAATGCATCGGAAGAAGGCGAAATACCTCAGGTTGTGTCACAGACTTCTCCAGCTCAAGAAAATCAAAATGATTCAGTGCCTCCTGCTTCTCAACCAACTGCGGAAGAAATCCCTCAATGTTGGGGGTATAACCCCGTGGTGTGACCCGCCCAGGAGGGGCCGGGGTACACCGTTGGCGACTCATAAGAGACGACCCGGGAAGGCCTAAGAAGACAAGATGAGAAGACCGGAGGCGGCTTACAAGCAAGACCATTGAAGGCCCATAACCCGGAGGCGACTCAAGACCCGAAGGTGTGAGCCGCCCAATGGTAGCTTGCCCAGCAAGGCAAGGTAACTTAGAGCCAGAGTCGGTTACGTTGGGTGACCTGACCTAGACTTCTGTAAGCCGTCGGGCCTCGACCTGTGTATATAAAGGCGAGACCCGGCGGCGGGTTAGGGACAAGAAACAATTGATCGATAGCTAGATCAAGCGTATTCGCTCCCTTGTAATCGATACTCTAGCAATATAGCGACAAGCAGGAGTAGGCTTTTACCTCGTTGGTGAGGGGCTGAACCTGGGTAAACTCGTGTCTCTCATCCCGCTCAACCCCTTCAAGCTAATCACCATGACCATGGCCTCGCACCTAAGTCCTTTCACAAGGGCATCTGTCGTGATAAAACCACGACAGTTGGCGCCCACCGTGGGGCCAGGGCATGGTGGTTTCGAGTTCTTGAAGGGCACTTTCCCAGGGCTCGAGGGATACATCGTCGACAGGATGACCAAGGGTCGCCGCGGTAAGCTCTACATCGACGATGATGGCTGGGGCCCCGAGGCCGACTCAATCGAGTACGGGTACCGGGTCCCGTTCGGCGGAATCCACGTCTTCATCGGCAAGATCGGCGACTCCATGCCCGACTCCTTGTCAACCCGGTCGGAAGCATGTTTTCGTCGGCTTCACGCAAGGCTTGGAGATTGCGGAAAATTTTGCATCTGGTGAGGTGACTCTTATTTATTTAGATAAAGAGTCCACCGGAGAGACGGAATCAATCTACTAGCTTCAAGACGACGGGCTCAGGGGCTATTCCGAGGGTAACAGTATTCCAGACCTTTATGAACCGCCGAGCAGGGCCGCTATCTTTATGGCTGGCACACAACCGATGGTAAACTCATCGACGGCGGCTGCTATGACGTCCAGTTCAACTGCTGCGGTGACAGCAGGAGCAAGCGGGTCAGCACGACCGCCGGCTCAAGTCTTGTATGAGCTTTTGAACACTCTGACGACTCTGTTAGCGGCAAAAGTGACTCCGGCGAATCAGGTACAACATAATGCAGCAATTGCAAAGGTGCGAGACGAGGTAGCCAAGGCTCAAGAGGATATTAACGCGGAAAATGTCAGGATGGCAACAGAACGGGCCTCGTTGGAGGCTGAGTCACAGCGGATAAGAGCAGAAGCCTTCTGTTTAAATTTAGATCAGAACACATCCAATGCTGTTCTACGGAGGAGATATCAGAGTCGCCTGCCTTCACAGTTTGAGGGATGAAATCTCTTTAATACGCCTGGAGCAGGAACGAGTAACCCGCCTGGCGTAACCCGGGATGTTGAGGCGCCAGGGGCCGGAGCGACGGTCCAACCTCATCTGCCAGACCCGCCTCGAAGGGATCCAACCCCACCCCAACGGGTTCCAACACCCGCTGGCCATTACTCTAACCCTGTGGATAATATGATAGTGGCGGCCTCGCGGCTGGCGGCCATTCCGATCATAGGCGAGTCACCGGTCGCGATAGAGACCTGGAACGCGGTGGAACTTCTTCAGACGGCGGTTGCCCAGCAGGCGGCTTATTCGTCTAGCCGTGATCGTGTTCATTCAACCCCTCGACCGAGTCGAAGTTATAGCAGAGTAAGCACATGGACAACAAAACCCATTAAAAACAAAAAAAATCAAACAATAGCACGCTGAAAACAGAAACGAAAACAACAAACAAACAAATCGAACAGAACAACAGCAAACCGGAAAGCACAGGGAAGAACAAACAAAAGAACCCAAACACAACCCAACCCGGAGCTAACCGGCCGACGGAGCAAGAACACCGAGGAAGAAATAACGGGGGGCAGAGCTCGAGAAAACACGGTGGAGCAAGAACAAAGAGGAAGAAGAAAAGAGGGGAAATGAGAGCTGCAATAACCATCTGATCCAGAACGCCCCGTTCCCCCAGCACAGTGTACACGGCAACCCCATTAAGTCGGTAACCACTCGGAACCAATGGCGAGCTGCCAGCAACACCGAAATCGGGCCCAAATTCGTTCTGACTACCAGCATAGTGCAACGTACCCGCTACCGTCTTAATGAACCAATGGCGAGCCGCCAGCAACAACGAAATCATGCCTTCTGACGATCGGCACATTGCAACGTACCTGCCGACGAATGGAGAGAGGCCAGCTCGAACGGAGAAATCGGGCCCGAATTCTCCCTGACATCACGAACAGTGCAACGTACCCGATGATCGTGCGAAATACCCAACTTACCCTGACATACTATAGAAAATACGCAGCAGCGACACGTCAAAGGGAAACATCGGTGACGCACCGTCCCGAGCAACCGACATGCGGGCACGTAAGGGACGGGGCCCATCGTCAGCGAGAGAGAGAGAGGGGGAAGAAAGGACATATGAAGAAAGGTCTCCCAGAGGGGCAAGCAACGCATTCGATAATACCCACTACGGTAAATGAACAAAATCGACCAATGGGAGGAACGCAGTGCGAATCTGCACCGCCCTGGACAATCCGCCACACTGATTAAACACAAACCGTGTGGCTGACGGGCCGGCCCTCGGGCTACAAGGACGATCCACGGAGGATGTCAGCGAGAGTGGGTGCAATAAGGCTGGTACGGTTAGCGACTTTGCGAATCCCTGTTCATTCCGACTCCAGGAGCCGGCAGCGATCGGACGGCCAGAAAGCCCAAATCGCTGAGGAGCCTCCAAGGGGTCTCACCGTTTATATCTCTAGATTTTCGTTCATGTATAGAATCAGATTTTTTTTTTGATAACTTAAAACTTTATTTCTCATATGATAGCCAAGTCATTTACGATAAGGTGAGAAACAAAGTCAGGGATAGAACTTTCCCAAAAATCTGAAAATCTATTTTCGAAAGAGAATTTTGCTAAGCTATCCGCTACTACATTGGCCTCTCGTAAGCAGTGGATACATTCCACATTTGTAAGATCTGCTGTTAATTGTTTGCATTCCAGTACTATGGCAGCATCTGGTCCAAAGAACTCATCGCCTTGGTTGAAAATCTGAACTGCATTTGTACTATCAGACTCAATAACCACTGAGCTGCAACCAATCCGGAGTGCAAGGATTATACCGTTGTATACTGCATGAATTTCTGCTGAGTCCACACTGCTAACATGGGGAATGAACCAGCAAGCAGCAGCAACAACATCACATTTATCGTCTCGAGCAATAGCTCCCGTAGCCCCTGACATGTTTTCAGAGCAAAAGGATGCATCCACATTTATCTTGACCATTCCCGCTGCTGGTTTCCGCCACATATGCTCCCTCTTACGCACCGGAAATTTGGGCGATGATGCTCGGATAAAATTAGTACAGAGTACTTTGATCGATGTGGCTGTACGATCAGGGGATTGTATGCTTACCCCCTCACAAACTGACGGCGTTGCCACCAAATATACCATGCCGAAACCGCGATCAACTCTGCCTTTGGGAGCTCCTTCGAAGCACCTTGAGCCCTGCATAGAATCTCCATAGTTACAGATCCTGACCGATCTTCAAAAATAGCTCGACAAATGTCGTCTTCAAGGCCAAGTTCTGACCAAACTTCCATCGCTCGAGAACACGCAAAGAGACAATGTTGTATATCTTCCATACCAATCCTACAATGTGGACAATGTGCACTTAACGGAATATGGCGATTAGCTAAGGTTCCAAAGCAGGGGAGGACTCCTTTTAATGTTTTCCAGATGAAATGCTTCACTTTCCCAGGTAAAACAAGGGCCCAAATGGTCTTCCAAATATCATTCAACTAAGAACCACCCTGACCGTCTCCCCAACACCACTGGTGTCCGAATTGGTGTTCAAATTCAACATGGTAAGCAGACCTAACTGAGAAAGTACCAGACCGCGTAGCATTCCAAGCTACAAAATCATCAAACACCTCAACCCTCAGTGGTATTTGTAAAATTCTTTGTGCATCCACAACTGAAAAAACTGAACGAATAAGTTCTTCATCCCACAAACCTGAGTGTGGATCTATTAGTTCTTCCACTTTATTCAACATTATCCCTCCTCTAGGCGTAATCACTTTCCTGGATTCACTAGAGGGTATCCAAGGATCTTGACAAATGTCAATTCTTGAGCCAGTTCCAACACGCCATATACAACCCCTTTTGAATGTTTGAATGCCCGCAACAATGTTCTGCCATGTAAACGAAGAACCCTTCTTGGGGCCCGCACTGAGAATATCACCATCTGGATAGTACTTAGCTTTCAGAACACGTGCACACAAAGAATCTGGATTCTGGAGAAGTCGCCAACACTGTTTTGCTAATAAAGCAAGGTTAAAACTGTGAAGGTCTCTAAACCCCATACCACCCTTCCTCTTCGGGATGCACATCTTCCACCATGCAAACCAATGCAATTTCTTTTTCTCCTCATTATCTCCCCACCAAAACCCCGCAATCTCATCAGTAATATTTTTGCAAGTACCTTTTGGGAGTTTAAACACAGACATGGCATAAGTAGGGATCGCCTGTGCAACTGATTTTAATAAGATCTCTTTCCCTTGTATAGATAGAGTCTTCTCGTTCCACCCTTTCAATCTCTGACAAATTCTATCAATGAGATGCTGGAAGCAGTCACTTCGATCCACTCCAACCATAGTAGGCAAACCTAAATACTTGTCAGAAAGGGCTTCTGTTAAGATATCCAGTTCCCTGCAAATCTCTTCTCTGACATGGACATTGGTGTTTGGACTGAAAAAAACACTTGATTTAGCTGTGCTAACCTGCTGCCCAGAGCTATTGCAGTATGTGGTAAGTATTCTCTTCAAGGTGTGTGCATTATGGGCATTGGCCCTCATCAATATCAAGGAGTCATCAGCAAACAAGAGATGGGATATAGATGGAGCATTTCTACATACGAGAATACCTTCAATTCCGCCAATATCCTCCTCATGGGCTAACAAGCAAGATAAGCCCTCCGAACACAGCAAAAATAGATAAGGGGACAAAGGATCCCCCTGTCTCAGTCCCCTAGTAGGTATAAATTCTTCAGTTTTGGTGTCATTAAATCTCACTCTGTAACTTACTGAGGTCACACATTCCATGATCAACTCCACCCAAATAGAGTGGAACCCCAACTTCAGCATCATTTGTTTCAAAAATGCCCATTCTACTCTGTCATAAGCTTTCAGCATATCAAGTTTCACTGCACAAACCCCGTTTGATTCGTGGGTCTTTTTCTTAATTGCATGGAAACACTCATAGGCAACCAACACATTGTCCGTAATTAGCCGACCCGGAACAAAAGCACTTTGGGTTGGTGAGATAACATCCGGTAGGATTTTCTTCAACCTATTTGCCAGAATTTTGGAGATGATTTTGTAAACAACATTGCACAGGCTAATATGTCTGTATTGAGTGATTACCTCCGGGTTCTCAACCTTTGGGATCAGGACAATATTTGTTTGGTTCCAACCACTAGGATTTTTTTTATTGTTAATCACATCAAGAACCTCATTTGTTAGTTCCTCTCCAAGAATATGCCAAAATCTCTTGAAAAATAGAGCATGAAGGCCGTCCGGACCAGGGGCCTTCATGTCTCCAATCTGAAACAACGCCTTCCGCACGTCCTCCCTTGAGAATGGAGCGATTAGCATTCTGTTCATCTCAGCTGTGATCCGGGGTTGTACTACCTGCAGAACGTCCTGCTGAATGACACCCGAATCAGACTTAAACAAATTACCAAAGTAATCAAGAATGAGAGGGCCGAGGTTATCATTCCCCTCGACCCATCCATTATTATTATTCCTCAGTTTTTTGATCAGGTTTCTACGTCTCCTAGCTGACGCGAACTGGTTGAAATATTTAGTGTTGCGATCGCTGCGTCGGAGCCAATTCACATGACCCCTCTGTGACCAGTATATTTCATCTTGATCAAGTAAGTTCTCAACAAGAACTGAGAGCTCTTTCTGCTTCATTTTGACCTCTTCATTATAAGGTGCTCGCATCAATGCTTCAAGGTCTCTCTGAGCTTTCTTCAGCCTTGCTTTTGGGCCTTTCAAGACTTTACGGTCCCAATCATGCATGTCTTTATGGACAGATTCTAGCTTCTGTTTTACTGAACCTTGAATGGCTGCTTTGAGCCAGGCCGTTTTAACTATCTCTTCGACAGTTTCCTCTGCCAGCCATCTTGCTTCAAATTTTCGTGCGTATTTTGGTCTACTAGCAGCCACCCCTGCGAGATATTCAGTATCCAAACAGATTGGCTGGTGGTCAGATTTCCCCATGTCCAAATTACTCAGACCCGCCATAGGATGCAAGGCCATCCATCCAGAATTTGAGACGGCCCGATCAAGCCGCTCCTTCAGTCCACCACGGAACCAGGTGAACTTGTCATCGGTATAACCTACATCCTCCAAAGAACAGTATGAGAGCGCGTCTTCGAACGCCTGAAGTCGAGGCCGCTGTCGGGGAGCTCCTCCCTCTTTCTCCGAGGAGAAGAGAATCTCGTTGAAGTCCCCAATAACCGCCCACGGCAGGTTGGACTGATCATGAAGGTCTCTTAGGAGCTGATATGTACGTTCTTTATTATCCCAGCTAGGCTCTCCGTAAATACCAGTCAGCCTCCATGTATCTCCGTTCTGCTCTTGTACCGAAACATCAATGAAATCTAGGGTGGAAGCCCGGGAGTAGATCCTAACCTCCTTCTTCCAGACTAGCAGCAGTCCACCCCTTCTTCCATCAGGACTTGGTGCCACAATCATCTCATCCATCCCCAATTTCCTTCTCACTGTTTCTGCCTTATCAACATCCAAGTGCGTTTCAGACAGAAAGAACGCATCTGGTCGGTGTTGCCGTTGGATGTCCAGCAGCGAGCGAACTGTCGGGGCACCGAGGAGTCCCCGACAGTTCCAGCTTATGAGTTTCATGGCTCCTGGCGACCCCCCTTGAGATCAGCACATCATCACATCCAGTCACACATACGCTGAACCATACCTTCACTCTGAAACCATCAAGCCCCATGCATGCATGTTCCTCACGCAGAGTATGATGGATCAGAAATTCGGATCTACTCACGAACACCTAGGGTGCAAGCACCAGGAGACTCTTAGCAGAGAACGAAGACCAGCGACAGCACCACCGGCGCCGACCTGGGAAAGAGAGACCGGCGCACTCGCCGCTGCCACGGAGGCGGCCGGCGGTGGGCCGGCTAAACCCTAGTCGCCTTAGGTATCGCCTCCAGCGAGAAGAAACCCTAGCCGCCCTTATTTGCCTTTTGCGCCGGCGATCTTTGGGACGGGAGAATCGGATTTTTCTTTGTTGTGCCCATTGGTGAAGTTGGCCCCAGGGCCTTGGAAATCCTAGAGCCGTCCCTGCAAGGACGCTGGCGTGAAACGTTGTCGTCCCCCAGGTTGCATAGGCGGAAGGAGTACGTTGTTTCCAATATGCGTCAAGGTTCCAGTAGTCGGCGGATAGCTTGATTTTGACATGACCGTGCAGGCGGGACTCAACAGGAGCGAGAGGGGTTCACTCTGGAAAGGGCAATTTTGATGAATACGAGTGCACCATGTGGCGGGTTCAGGTGATAGAGAAATCGAATTTTGCCACTGCTGATCGGGACGGAAGCTGCGCAGCTGACCTGATGGATCGAAGCGGGAGCGACGCTGTACGCCGGTTGTGCCGCGCAATGTACACGGGTGTGAGCTAGCTGCTCCTGAACGCTGGCTGCTCCAGGACGAATCACAGCAAGAAACCTTCGGCCGCCGCGTGCGTACTCCTGCTGGCTGGAAAAAATGACTACTGTACAGAACCAAACAGTATACAGAAAATAGGTATTCTAATTCTTCCGACGTTACAGAATACAAACATCGATATTACCCTCGTTAAATTTTAATAAAATCTTGAAATGGGTACATTGGTCGTTGCGCGCATTGGTCGTTCTACGTGCTGCGGCTCGGCTTCGCCTCGATAACTCTGCTTCGTAGAGCTCTAGGCGCCTACGCCTCGTTATACCGTAGTTGTACATGCATGAATATTAAGAAAGTACAAAGTATGAGCTATTGGTAGTACAAAAAATGATGTACGCTTATGTTGTTACTGGATGTACACGCTGATACTGCTGCTGGATGTACAACCATGTTGCTACTGAATATACACACGCTGCTACTGGATGTACACCCACACTGCTACTAGATGTACACCCACGCGCTGCTACCGGATGTACACCCACACTGTTACTGGTTGTATAAAATATACAGACAGAACCGGATGTAAAAATAGTTTGTCGTCGAAATCTATCAACATGGAATCTAGTTTTGAAGATCTTGACGGGAGGAGTTCAAAAGTAAAAACAGTTCGTAATTTGGATTAGCGGTTCTCAAGATATTTCGTTTTAAAATTTCGATTTTGAAAAATAAAAAGGAAAAACTAGTCTCCCACCTCCCGTATCCCTTTCTCTCATCCTCTCCACGTTTAATACACTTGGCCGACATGCAAGTAACCACAGGGGACCGATCAAGGAGAAGCCAACACTTGTCGCGACGAGAGTGAGTTTGAGTTTGCCTTTGCAAAGGGAGCCCTTTTTCTAGTGATTACCCAGCGAGAGCGCAAAATTCTTCAACCAAGTCGAGGAGGGAGATCAGGACCCGACAATTTGAAACCACGGTGCTGGACCGTTTCCTACCACGGGCCCATTTTTTGGAGCATGCGCACGTCCACTTAAGCTTGCGAGAGAGGCGACGGCCCGCTCCACGAACTTGGTTCGAAGACCTGGTCCAAGCATCTTCAATCATGGCCCGGTACTCTGGAGAATAGGCCAAATATTTTTCAAATCGGAAAATGTGGGAATACAGCACGCGCGAAGAGGCTTCGACCGTGGTCCGATGTATTCCGCAGGAGAGAGTGGAGTGTGGTGTTTTTTTTCCGGGTAAAATAAGATTATATTAAAGTAGACAGGGTTGACAAGTGCAACTTTTTACAAGGCATACTCATGGTAGACTACATGCCGCCACGTACGCGGACGCACGCACAGCTAGAGCTATACACATACGACCACCCCAAGCAGGCAAGCAGTTATATACAACAAAAACAAAATATGGGGGTACAGAGGAGGTAGCCACGTAAACGGGGAAGGAGCAGCAATCCCAGGCGACACACATGTCGAACAGAGCAAGTCGCCCACGCGCCAAACATCGGGCACCTGAGAGCAAGTATAATAGAGCACACTCAGCAGGCTATAAGCCATCACACGTCATCAGAATCTCAACTGGATGAGAGAGAATGAATGAAAAAGGAGGAAGCGGGCGCTTCACTAGTCGTCCGGCTACAGCTCAACAACCCAGGAAAAGTAAGCTGCATGCAGCGGCATGATAGCTAAAAAGCAGCTGCTACTTCCTCTCTTCCAACCATATGCGTTTCCTTGCCTTCTTTACATGCAAGCATTGAATGCTACCTCCCATCTAATAGCTAGCTTACGGTCAATCTATTATACTAATGGGCTTTTAGGAAGGCTTTAAGTGACATGGCAATGGTATATAGCCAGCAGCGGGCTTTCTTATTAACTATGCTCCGAAGAGCAGCTTCAATGTTACCGAACGGCGTCGTCCTGGAGCTGACACGCCTCGGCCATCGTCTTTTTTTTTTTTATAAAGGGAGCTTTTATTACTTAAGAGTAAGTATTACACCCATCACTCGGCCATCGTCCTGATCTCCAAAGCTCGCCGTCAGCCCTCGCCGCCTTGTACGCCACCGCGCGGTCCAGCACCGAGTGGAACAGCGCCGGCGCCTTGATGCGAGCGCCAGCTCGCTTACTGGAGCCCCACGTTCTTGGACAGCTTCCATTCCATGGGCACCTCTCCAGCCACGGCCGGCACAAACAGAGTCGGATGATCGGCGACGACCGCACCCGCAAGTGATGGAACGACGTCTCGGACGCGGGTGATCTTGTTGATGACGTCCAGGGCGCCGGAGACCAGGTTGACGTGCGACAGCCCGCGCGGGCCGTGCGCGTCCGATTGAGCCAGTCAGCGGAAGTACGGTTCGCCAGAGGAGTGGAAGTACGGTTCGCCAGAGGAGCCATGCACGAACAAGCGGAAGTAGAGCTCGCATGCGGGGACCATCTCGTCGGGGCGAATGGGTGGGGGCGTGATGGGAGGACGACGGTTGTGTTGGGACGCCATGGTGGCGGGCGGTCAGGGCAGCCGTGGGCGCGATGGCCGCAGCGGCGACACAGGCGGCAGGTCAGAGGGCCCGACAATCACGCACACGGCCAGCAAGGTTAATAAAGGGGGCGACGAGGTGCGGCCGGAGTAAACGGCGAAGAATCGCACGAGGAGTTGACATTCGTCACTATCTTCGCCTAGGAGCGAGCCGAACGATCAGCAACGGACGGTGGGAGGTTGACCCCGGAGTGGGCGACGTGGCAAGTAGGGTACTAAGCGCGGACGGTTAGGGGGCGACACGTCAGGGCACGGAGGTCCCAGCGGAACCGCGACCAAGAGCGTTTCCATCTCACCGGGAAAAGTCAGCGCGCCCCGTCGTTTCAAACTTCCGACTGTTGGGCAGGCATGGGAGGAGCTCTGCGGAAGCGGAAGAGGACGCCGGCGAATATGAATGCACGTCGGCGACCGGGGCTTGGGCGCCGTTGTGGTCACCTTCCCTATGCTAGGGCTCTGGGTGAAATCCTGTCACTGCCTCGGCCTCGGCGACGATGAAGTGCAGCGTTGTCACCTCATTGGTGAGCTCTGATACCTTTCATTCCTGTCTCGGTGTCATATGCGGATAACTTTAGATCCTTTCTTGAAGCTCCTTCGACTATGGCGTGGATCGGCTTGAGTGGTCTCCTATCTTCTTCACGTGACTTTTTTGTCGGAATTCACGATCCTCATTAATGCAGGTGAAAGGATCTAGATGACGACTAGGGGGGGTGAATAGGCGTTTTAAAACTGTTACGGATTTGGCTTTATCCTAATGCGGAATTAAACTAAACGGATACCTTTCAAGCACAAAACCTAAATATGCTAGGCTCAACTAAGTGCACCAACAATCTATGCTAAACAAGATAGGCACTTAAGGAAACTAGCAAGCACAAACTATATCACAAGATATGGAAATGTAGGAACAACTAAGCAATTCAACTAGCACAAGATATATCAATATGAGCAAGTATGAATTGCGGTAAGTAAAGGATGAGGGTATGAGATAACCACAAGTGAGTCGGAGACGCGGATTTATCCCGAAGTTCACACTCGTGAGAGTGCTAATCTCCGTTAGAGCGGTGCCGAAGCCAAAGCTTCGGGGCGCCACCAAGTGGCTCACCGTATTCTCCCTTTCGAGTCACCCCCAACGGATGAGCCTCGATTCACTCGGGGTTGGTCTTGAAAGCGACCACCACACCTTTACAAACTTCTTCGGAGCACACCACAAGCAAGGAAGCTTCCGGAGGAATCTTGACCACTTAGGCCACTTCAACACCCTTCCCCGGAGCACACCACAAAAGGAAGCTTCCGGGGGAACCTTGACCACCTAGGCCACTTCACAATCTTCACAATATGTCACCAAACCGTCTAGGAGGCGGAAGCCTCCAAGAGTAATAAACTCACAAGCTCTCACTCGAACTAATCGATGCGGGGAGCTCAAACCAATGCAACAAATGCAATGCAAGGTTAAGCAACAAATACTCAACCCACTCTCTCAATCTCACAAGATGCAACTCAAGAAAGTAGGAGATTGAAGAGAGGGGATGCAATGGATAGGATCAACAAATGGCTCACAAATCCATCCACAAATCCCCCTTCACATAGAGAGGAGATAGGGGTTTGGGAGAGGTGGAGAGAGGCTCAAAATGGTGTTTAGAAGGTGTGTGAACAGCCCCCAAACCGGAGGGGGGACGCAGCCCTTAAATAGCCAAACACAGAAACTAGCCGTTGGGGCTCAACGGGCATTTCCTGGGACCCCGTGCACACGGGGTCCCGTGTGCACGGTACAAGTCCGTGTCCACGGGGTACCCCAGGACAGCCAGCAGCAGCCCACTCAAACGATGATAACTTTGGCATACGGACTCCGAATTCGATGATCTTGGGCTCGTTTTGAAGCTATGGAAAAGCCCAAGGTCCTAACATAGAGAACCACCCAAGATCAACAAGAAAGAATGATGCAAGTAATGCAAAGGTTTGAGCTCTCTACATGCGACGCGATCAAGCTACTTGCTCGAGAGTCCCCCTTGATAGTACGGCTATCGAACCTATAATCCGGTCTCCCACCAAGCACTATGAGACCAGCAAAACTAGGAAAACCTAGCTAAGTTATACCTTTGCCTTGCATATTCAACTTGAGCTTGATGATGACTTTAATGCTTGCCTCAAGTTGGAATCCCTTTCTTGTCCACAACCACTTGGTGAAGATACTCGAATTGCTTCCTCATATTGTAATGAGGGAAGCCTTAACTTAAGCCCATCTTCACATGTGCATTATCATGATGTGGACCGCAAGCTTCAAAGTATATAACCTCCGGCTTCTCATCTTGCACTTGGACTCCTCGAACCCGATGACCATCACCTCTTGATATCATCCACACATAGGCTACTTGAAATCTTTCCTTTTGTTGCAAGCCCATGAGAAACACCTAACCCACATAGACATAACAAACACATAGCATGGGTTAGGTAACCAAGCACAATTCACAGTTACTTACCATACCACTAGATCACTTGATCTCATGTGGTACAATGTTTGTGCTTTGTGGGTTGACCACTTAGATATAATCTTTGAGCTTCATCTTGGTCAACCAACATCTTTACTTCAAGCTCCATCTTGGTTTCTTGAAAGCCACAATGAACTCTTCATTTCCCTTCATTGCTTCAAGACTATATCACCAAAGACTCTTTCATGACCATATCAAGTTCCACTATGAATATCATCTTGGTCACCACTTGCCCTTCTAAGAACTCCATCACAAGCTCTTGAGAGGCACCATGAATTCTTCACTCTAGTTGCTTGCTTCAAGACTTGATCAACCGAAACCCAACACATGAGCTCACCATGATCTTGTCTTGAAACCATAACTCAAATTCTTCTCTTTGATTATTCTCTCAAGCCTTGATCCTCAGAAGCCCAAATATGTCAATCTTTGAGATCCTCCAAAGAACTGAAACCTCACTGGATATGGGATCTCGAGAGCCAACACCTAGGCCCCGTGAGCATGGGGTATCCAGAGAGTTGACACTCGACCCCGTGCACACAGTACAAGCCCGTGTGCAAGGGGTATCCAGAGAGGGATACCATGAGGACTTCTTCGGATGCTTTGATGGCAATCTTCACATAACAACCCAAATAACTTCAAGCATCACTATGGAACATATCTTCATATAAGATCCAATGCACTTGATGCTCCATAGGAATTGTCATTTAATACCAAAGCTTAGAGCACATATAACTTCATCTATATGGACTTCATCCTTGATTCCATCCAATATCCTTGAGACACTATCTTCATATATATGGACTTCATCCTTGATTTAGTCCAATATCCTTGTGGCACCATCTATGGACAACCCTTCAAATATATCTCACTGAAAACATTAGTCCATGGAGATTGTCATTCAATTACCAAAACCACACTTAGGGGCTCGATGCACTTTCAATCTCCCCCATTTTGGTAATTGATGACAATCTCAACAAGAGGGTTTATATAATGAATTTAAAACAAGTATGCAATCTATCCGAGAATAAATTGAATACTTGAGGTGGTTTTGATAGCCTCAAATATCCCAAAGATAGTTGATGTTATCAAAACCAGTTGTACTAGCATCGAAATACTACACAAGAATTTGATGCTAGTAGAACCACACTATATAGAGCAAACTCCCCCACAATATATGCATGGGAAATAACTTGGTGGAGTTTTCTCTATATACACATCCATGCAACAAGCAAACACAACAAATGGTAGATATGCATGAATGACAAGAACCAACCCACTTTTCCTAAACCCTCTAAACTTCTCCCCCATTGGCAACAAGTGCCAAAATGGAGGAAAAATCTAGAAGACCAATATAGTATGAGTTCCTCCTTAGTTTGTGCATTTCTCATATTGTGAGTGGAATCAAATGCACATATCCAGTTACGAACAAACGAAGAAATTCACACTATATTGAGGATCCATAGAATGCACCAAAAAGATATTATGATATGATCATCGGAGTGTTCTAAAGAATATAGAGAAGCTCCCCATGATTTGTGCATTATTTAGTTTTGTATTTGGATACAACGTGCACAAAATAGGATCATCACTTGACTAAGCATGGGTCCAAAATATATCCAACAACTCATGGGTGCAAAGATATATGCAATACATACAAGCACTCACTACTCAACCTCTTACCAGATTCACCAGAGAATAAAAAGAGACAATCCAAGTGACTGGCAAGGAATAAAGGATATCAAAGAGGGATATGCACTTTCTCATGTGTATAAGTTTCTTACGTGGCCAATAATCATCGAGATGAGCATCCACAGATAAACTTGCACACACAAAAAGATACAAAAGATAAGAACATGATATCCAAGAATGAATCCATTATTATACAAACTTGATCTTAGCATAAGAGCTTTGTCACATGGCACATGACACAAGGCACATGACGCAAATTGATCTCATTTGCATAAAAATGAATTACTCAGCATGAGAGCAAATTCCACAACCAAAAAGTCTGTTTCTTGCAATTATATCAATATTGCACATAAGAGCACTTTGAGAAATTGGTATGCAATAAGTTGCTTAATTGGCATATTTGGGATAAGTGAACCATGAGCATGGTCTTATAGATCCCCATGATATGCTTCTTCTCAAAAGTCTCATAGATGCAATAAGGAGGTTTAAGCTTTTGCAGTAAACACAAACTCAACAAGTACTAATCATGCCATGATGCAACATACATAATGTTGACTCTAATTTAAATAAATGCATGAAGTAAGAACTTGTTACCGAGAGAGCATTGGTTCAAGGGGCCCTTGATCTAGCACGTGAACATGAGGGACTTGATCTTGTTCTTGGATAGGTACATGATCTCCCATAGCATCTTGCTCTTGTGTTGGGGGTGATGACTTCCCTTGTGGTGGATCCACAAGAGGGGCTCTTACTCCTTCTTCTTCTTCTACATGGACATGGGGTGTTTCTTGTGGAAGAATATGACCAATCCCCGTTGTACTTGTAGCTTGGGAAGGAGCCTCATCACCTACAACACTTGAAACAATTTGCTCTACAAGGAAGCCGTTATCCTCATCAAACTCCTCATTCGCCATTTCCTCAATACATCCAGTGGATTTATTGAGAATAAGTAAGTGTGGGAGCTTGATGCATATCCAATAAAAAGACCCAAATATAGTTAACCGGGTTTTCATGATGAGAATGAAACACTTACAACAGAACTGGGTTTTCATTTATCTTCTCCCTCAAATCGAAGAATCAATCAAGCTTGGCTCTAATAATTTCCCACGGTGTCTCCATCTTCCTCGTGAATAAGCCAAGCATCCAATGCTTATCCAAAGTACCTAAAACACATTAAGGTACAATTTGGTCCCCAAACATATTGGGTCCGAAGTAGTTAGCACAACCACAATACATAGGGCAAACTCCACAATAAATATGTGCAAATGTATATGAACTCGAAATTCATGCACATCTTTAACCATTAAGGATATTATGGAGTTTACCCTATAGAGAGGATCAAGTAGAGCAAGCAAGGCATGGAGAAGAATATAAATAAATATGCATGCACATGCCTACCAAGATCCATAGAGAGGTTCAACGGGCATTTCCTGGGCACCCCGTGCACACGGGGGGTTATACCCCGTGCACACGGGGTCCCGTGTGCACGGTACAAGTCCGTGTCCACGGGGTACCCAGGACAGCCAGTAGCAGCCCACTCAAACGATGATAACTTTGGCATACGGACTCCGAATTCGATGATCTTGGGCTCGTTTTGAAGCTATGGAAGAGCCCAAGGTCCTCACATAGAGAACCACCCAAGATCAACAAGAAAGAATGATGCAAGTAATGCAAAGGTTTGAGCTCTCTACATGCGACGCGATCAAGCTACTTGCCCGAGAGTCCCCCTTGATAGTACGGCTATCGAACCTATAATCCGGTCTCCCACCAAGCACTATGAGACCGGCAAAACTAGGAAAACCTAGCTAAGTTATACCTTTGCCTTGCATATTCAACTTGAGCTTGATGATGACTTTAATGCTTGCCTCAAGTTGGAATCCCTTTCTTGTCCACAACCACTTGGTGAAGATACTCGAATTGCTTCCTCATATTGTAATGAGGGAAGCCTTAACTTAAGCCCACCTTCACATGTGTATTATCATGATGTGGACCGCAAGCTTCAAAGTATATAACCTCCGGCTTCTCATCTTGCACTTGGACTCCTCTAACCCGATGACCATCACCTCTTGATGTCATCCACACATAGGCTACTTGAAATCTTTCTTTTTGTTGCAAGCCCATGAGAAACACCTAACCCACATAGACATAACAAACACATAGCATGGGTTAGGTAACAAAGCACAATTCACAGTTACTTACCATACCACTAGATCACTTGATCTCATGTGGTACAATGTTTGTGCTTTGTGGGTTGACCACTTAGATATAATCTTTGAGCTTCATCTTGGTCAACCAACATCTTTACTTCAAGCTCCATCTTGGTTTCTTGAAAGCCACAATGAACTCTTCATTTCCCTTCATTGCTTCAAGACTATATCACCAAAGACTCTTTCATGACCATATCAAGTTCCACTATGAATATCATCTTGGTCACCACTTGCCCTTCTAAGAACTCCATCACAAGCTCTTGAGAGGCACCATGAATTCTTCACTCTAGTTGCTTGCTTCAAGACTTGATCAACTGAAACCCAACACATGAGCTCACCATGATCTTGTCTTGAAACCATAACTCAAATTCTTCTCTTTGATTATTCTCTCAAGCCTTGATCCTCAGAAGCCCAAATATGTCAATCTTTGAGATCCTCCAAAGAACTGAAACCTCACTGGATATGGGATCTCGAGAGCCAACACCTAGGCCCCGTGAGCACGGGGTATCCAGAGAGTTGACACTCGACCCCGTGCACACGGTACAAGCCCGTGTGCAAGGGGTATCCAGAGAGGGATACCATGAGGACTTCTTCGGATGCTTTGATGGCAATCTTCACATAACAACCCAAATAACTTCAAGCATCACTATGGAACATATCTTCATATAAGATCCAATGCACTTGATGCTCCATAGGAATTGTCATTTAATACCAAAGCTTAGAGCACATATAACTTCATCTATATGGACTTCATCCTTGATTCCATCCAATATCCTTGAAGACACTATCTTCATATATATGGACTTCATCCTTGATTCCATCCAATATCCTTGAAGACACTATCTTCATATATATGGACTTCATCCTTGATTTAGTCCAATATCCTTGTGGCACCATCTATGGACAACCCTTCAAATATATCTCACTGAAAACATTAGTCCATGGAGATTGTCATTCAATTACCAAAACCACACTTAGGGGCTAGATGGACTTTCAGCAGGCATGATCACCGCTCCACGCCCAAAGTGAGAGGGTAGGTGTGTGTGTGCATTGCGACGATGTACGGTGGTTTCCCGAGTAGGCGGGACCTCCTCTCTAGTCGGTAGTCGTGGTGCCTCATTTGGGGTTGTGGCTACTCATGTATCTTTCTTCCTTTCTCTTTGATCTGCTTTGTAGGAGGGTTCTATCATCATCTTGTATCAGTTCGTCCATGTTGAATTGTTTACAAAGCGGGATGAAATACTGTTTCAAGAAAATTATTGAATGCCAAGTGTCAATGTAAATTAATATCAACTAAGTTTTAATGAAATTAAGTAATCTTTTATTTAACATGTGATGATCAACTCAATACATCATACTAAATTAGTGATAATAGAAATATGATCAATGTGTTTGTATAGGGAGTCATACTTTTCTGTAAGTCCTTACGTGGCTGAAAGTTCTCCAACGAACGCACCGGGAAAAACAGGCGCGTAGATGAAAATTCATATCTCTCTGCAAGTGGGCCTAGTCTGGAATTATTCTATACTTATCTACTCCCGTCGGGACCGACCCCAATGAGCGCCTCCACGTTCGCATCTTCACCGCCGCCACCACAGGGGCACAGCCTCCACCGACGTGCTGCCTCGTCGTCCTTCCTGAGTGCGCGACTCATCGATGCGCTGCCACCCGCGCGCATGATTCCCCTCATCCTCTTCCTCCCTCCGCGCCATCCACAACTCAACCGTCCGTGCCGCCCCCACCGGCATCGGCCTCAAGATCTCCTCGCGGTGCCTGTTTAGGGCGGAGAACCGCGTCCTCGCCGTGTTTCCATTCGCCGGCGCTCTGCTCTCTCGGAGGCCGCCCTGCCCGCCAAGCCTTCTTCCGATGGGAAGAAGAAGGACGTCGATCTGGTAAGCGCCACTGTCGAACCCCCTCCCCCCACCACCAATCTGTCTGGCGCCGGCGCCCGATCAAGATCGGGACAATTTCGCTTCGATCTGCGGTTTCGCTCATCCTGATGTGTTTGTTGTTGGGCGCAGCTGGAGGACTCACGGATCAGTTCTAGGTCTGCGTCGGTACCATGTATCTTGTTTCATTTAGTACGTTGTTGCCAAGAATATTAATTATTTGAAGGTACCTATAAAAATGAAATAAAATATATATCCATAAAATTAGTGAGCAATTACGTATTGCATATACTAAAGTAATAGTGTTACTACTTGTGTTACTAAATACTGATAAATGTGTTATTTCAGTGATTCATATTGTTAATTATTGTGTTACAATATCTAGATAGGTATGTTACTACGTGTGTTGCAGGAACTACAAGAATGTGTTACTCATTCTTTTGTTGTACTCAGAAAACTATGTTACTGCAACTATAAAACTATGTTACACGTACAGTTTGTAACGCATATCATGCATGTTACTACAACATAATTGTAACACAATTTATAACATACAGGAACAACTATTATGTGTGACAAATGACACCCCATAGTAACACGGCCTAAAGGAACACATTTGAAAGTGTGTTACTATATGGCTCAGTAACACCTTTTTGGACTTGTCGTAACATAAGGGTGTGTTACCAGAACTCTATCCTGTTGTAGTGTGGACACATGTGGCTGGTCAGAGGGGCCAACAATCACGCACACGATGGGCCAGCAAGGTTAATAAAGGGGGCGACGAGGTGTGGCCGGAGTAAACGTGGAAGAATCACAGGAGGAGTTGACATTCGTCACTATCTCCGCCCAGGAGCGAGCCGAATGATCAGCAACGGACGGTGCTAGGTTGACCCGGGCGTGGGCGACGTGGCGAGTGGGGTACGAAGCGTGGACGGTTAGGGGGCGACATGTCAGGGCACAGCGGAACCGCGACCAAAAGCGTTTCCGTCTCACCGGGAAAAGTCAGCGCGCCGAGCTGGAAGGTGCCCTTCAGTACCGGTATTCATAATCGCGCTAGCTTATGAATTATGATGTGTCCCCTCACGTATCGTGATCATCAACTTGCGGATCAAAGGCGTTTAGGAGAAACAATAACACAACACGAGATTGAACACCAATAACACACACACACATACACACACACACACACACACAGCAACTTAATTCCTCTGATCAATGTGTTGCAGAATTCCGTTTTCTCACTCCTTTTATTCCCAAGGACCAAAGGAAACAGATGACAACAGCTAAGTAACATCATCCATCCGGGGCAACATCTCAGGTTTCACTATATTTATTTCAACAGATAATGGCTCATTACAGGATTGTACTAGAGAGAAGCCATACAAATAAAATCTGGAGAAATAGCTTGATCGCGCAAGATGGTTTAGCTCCGGCACCTTCTTCTTCTTCTTCACGCCTTGGCAGGACCAGAAGCTACTGCACCCAGCCTCTTTGCGATCTCGGTGAAGGTCGGCCTCTCTGATGGTTCATTGGACCAGCACTGCTCCATGAGGGATCTCCACCATTTGTCACATTCCTCGGGCACTTCAGGTCGCAGGGTGTTGGTCGCAATCCCACCTTCGCACATATGAGGAACAAATTGAAAGGATGCATGGGAGAAGAACGACTGCAAGACATCTGAAGGCGAGGATGGCCGCATGCATCATTCTGATGCAGAGGCCGGGGGATAACCTCCTTTTCGAAAAAAATCTGAAGGCGAGGACTGAGAAGAACTAACCTATGATCTGCCCGTAGTGCAAATCAGAATACGGCTCTTTCCCTGTTATAAGCTCCCACATGACGATGCCGAACGAGGACACATCCACCTACATGAATCACAACAGATGGAGGTTTTTCAGAGAGGGGAGCCACATCACATTTCCAAAGTGAGAAACCGAACAAACCTTCTCTGAAACTTTGCTCCCATCCATGAGCTCGGGTGCCATCCAAGGCAGTGTGCCACGCACCCCCCCTGAAACAAATGTTCGGCATTTTACCTTTGCGAGGCCCAGATCACATACCTTGCATATGGGGCGTCGTGGGTCTCTCAGATTGAGCAGAAGGTTGTCACTCTTCAAATCAAAGTGCACGATTTTCTTTTTGCGTGCAGATATTCCATAGAGATTGCAATGTCCATTGCCACAAGCAGCCTTCTATGCTGATTCATCCGACAGACAAAAAAAATCCAAGATGAAATTGATGTGTGAACTAATTGAGTGTTGGTGTGTTTGAAACTTACTTCCCGTTTCCTTGCAGAACTTGTCGAAGGGAACCATCCTCCACGTATTCTGTTACTGTCGCAACAGAACCACCAGGTCCATCAAGCACAACACCATAGAATGCTACCAGATCTGGGTGTTGCAAGGTCGCAAGCTTGCTCACTTCGTTCCAGAATTCAGTTCTCTAGATAAAGAAAACAGAGTAGAACAAGAAAAAAAATCCCTATTTAAAATGAAGAAATAAGCCCAAACCCTGAAGTATAGTGACAAGTCCAATTTGAACCCTCCATCTAAAAACAAGTGACCATCGAACCCTAAATTACAAAACCATCCATATTAAACGCCTAACCTTTTCTGATGCATCTCCAGCAAAGCATTGAGGGTTTAACCTCTTGATAGCCACGGTCGCCCCTCTCCATTTTCCTAGAACACTTCTGCTTCGGTACACCCCCCTTAAACACATCAAGGGCTGAGATTTGCCCATACCCCTTCGCGGCCAGGGGCACGATCGTCTTATGTAAAAAAAACTACCCCCGCGCGTCGACGCCGATACCCCCGTGCGCCTCTGTATACGGGGCTGCCGAGCGAGCCGCGCCGCGCAGCAGCCGACAGCCATCGAGCCGAGTCACACGCATGGGCCCACAATGTCGGGTCAATGGCATGGGCCCACAATGTCGGGTCAAGGATTTTTTCTAAGGCTGCGTTGACCGGGCAGTGGGGCGTGCGTGTGGGCGTGGGCGTGGCGCGTGCGTGTGGACGTGGCGCGTCCGTACGTGGGGCACTAACTCCCCTCCTGCATGTCCGCATTAAATCCGGCATGCATGCCGGCGCCGCCTCCTCGAGCCGAGTGCCACCGACGGCCGCTGACCAGTCGCCTCTGCCGCGCCTGCGCCCGCCTTCCGCGACCGGCCGCCTGCCGCCCGCCGCCGCGTCGGGGCGCCCGCCTGATGGCCTCATCCGCCGCGCCGTCCGCTGCTGCGCCTGCGGCGACTTGCCGCCTGCCGCCCGCCTTCCGCCTCGGGCCTGTCGCGGCAGCATGCCGCCCGAATCCACGCGTCGGGCCGCCCGCCTCCCATCGACGCCTCCCTCTCCCCGCCGGCTATAGAAGGTGACCCCCGCGCCGGCCTTCTCCACCCCACCCAGCTACCTCTTCTCTGCGCCACTCCCTCTTCTCCACTCCACCGCGCCCGCCATGTCTTCGAGCGACTCCGACGAGGGCGCTTGGCCGGGCGGCATCTGGCCGTCCAGCCTCACGATCGGCGACACGGAGGACCTCGCGCGCTTCGGCCTGATGTTGCCGCCAGCGAGCAAGGTGCCGGGGCCATGGAGGATCGGCGCCGACGGCAGACCCACCCTTGGCCCGCCGCCGACGACGGCGGAGCTCCGCGCCTTCCCTGGCGGCCGGTACAACAGAAGGGCCCGCCATGGCTTCTGGTGGGGCAAAGACTTCGACGTCGTCCTCGGCGCGTTCAGGGACGCGGCGGCCGGCCGCCCCGTCGGAGACATTACCGGCGAGGTCGGGTCTAGCCGCCGCCGCCGCCACGCCGCACCTGCTCCCGCCCCACGGGCCCCGGCACAGCAGCCGCCCCCTGCCCCGGCGCTGGTCCACATCCCGCCGGAGCATGCCGCCCTCATGCAAGACGGCGACCCCGACGACACGCCGGGGCTGCTTGCGGTGCTGGCCCAGTCGGCAGACAAGGTGGCTTCGGCGGCGGCGCGCGAGGCCGTGGACCGGGAGGCGGCCTTGGCGGTAGTGCAGGCGCAGCAGGCGCGGGAGGAGGCGGACTTGTGGGGGTCGGACGACGACTTCAGTGGCGACGACGACGGCGACGGAGGCAACGGCGGCGACGGCGGCATGGCGCCGGTCATCGACCTCACCGGCAGCAGCGACGAGGAGTAGTTTAGGTTTAGGCTTAGGTTTAAGTTAATGTTTAATTTAAGTTTATGTTTAAATTTAAATTCGGTTCTAAGTTATGTAGAATGCTCTATCTTCAATTATGAATGAAATCGGATAGGTTTATCTAAAAAAAAAAATGTTATGTTTCATTTGATGATGTAGTGAATTGTCGTACTATTCGAACATTATGAAGATTGTTGAAATATTTTAACCCAAAAATTGTTGAAAGAATAAACGGAAAGACGCAAAATAAACGAAAAACTGTCCGGACAGACGCCCCATGTCATTTATATTGTTTTTTAATTAATATTCAGAAAATATCTTTTACTAATGTGTTTATTTATACTTTATAAAAAATTTATGAAATATATAAAAAAAAACCTCACAATTGTTTATACATATGTACCTTTATTTATACTTTATAAATCATGTGTATATGCATTAAAAAATTATAGAAAATTCATAAAGTGGCAAAAAGCCACGAAACTTGTCATGCATACTAGTCATGATGGTACAACACTATGAAAAAAATTTGGGTTCATTTGAAGGATGTCGAAAAAAAACTTCTTTCGGACGGGGCCTTCGCTCCTCTACCCGAACGGTTTCCGAAGAACGAGGTCAATTTTTTGACATATTCGGAATGACCTCAAATTTTGCAAGTGGGTTGGTATGCCTACCCCCACACTCAATCCAAGAATTGAACGTATATGGACACCAAAAACATGTTGCGTCACGTCCGAGGGGTGCTATGTGGTGTTTTCACTGAAAAAATTGTAGAAAATTCATAAAGTGGCAAAAAACCACGAAACTTGTCATGCATCCTTGTCATGCAAGATTAGAACGAATTCGGGCACCAAACGCACGCTGCGTCACGCCCGGTCAGTGTTTTCGGTGCGTTTCGCCGAGAAAACCCTACGAAATTCGTACAGTGTCAAAAAATTATGAAAACTTGCACGCATGATGGCCCTGATGATGCGGGCGTGTGCAAAAAGTTTGGGGTCAACTGGCTGAGTCAGAAAAGAAAACGCACTTCGGAGCTGACCTCCTTCAAATCCGATCAGTGCTGGTTGCATAGGTGGTACGAGGTGGCATGCATGAAATGTCACCAAATTTTGGCAGGCAGTGGGCATGCCCATCGTAGGACCCCACGCAAGATTAGAATGAATTCGGGCACCAAACGCATGTTGCGTCACGCCCGGTCAGTGTTTTCGGTGCGTTTCGCCGAGAAAACCCTACGAAATTCGTACGGTGTCGAAAAATTATGAAAACTTGCACGCATGATGGCCCTGGTGATGCGGGGTGTGCAAAAGTTTGGGGTCAACTCTGAGTCAGAAAAGAAAACGCACTTCGGAGCTGACCTCCTTCAGATCCGATCAGTGTTGGTTGCATAGGTGGTACGAGGTGGCATGCATGAAATGTCACCAATTTTTGGCAGGCAGTGTGCATGCCCATCGTAAGACCCCACGCAAGATTAGAACGAATTCGGGCACCAAACGCATGTTGCGTCACGCCCGGTCAGTGTTTTTGGTGCGTTTCGCCGAGAAAACTCTACGAAATTCGTACGGTGTCGAAAAATTATGAAAACTTGCACGCATGATGGCCCTGGTGATGCGGGGGGTGTGCAAAAAGTTTGGAGTCAACTGGCTGAGTCAAAAAGAAAAAACGCACTTCGGAGCTGACCTCTTCAGATCCGATCAGTGCTGGTTCATAGGTGGTACGAGGTGGCATGCATGAAATGTCACCAATTTTGGCAGGCAGTGGGCATGCCCATTGGAACCCACGCAAGATTAGAACGAATTCGGGCACCAAACGCACGTTGCGTCACGCCCGGTCAGTATTTTCGGTGCGTTTCGCCGAGAAAACCAACGAAATTCGTACGGTGTCGAAGAATTATGAAAACTTGCACGCATATGGCCCTGGTGATGCGGGTGTGTGAATTTTTTTTGAATGGTTGAATGGGTAGTCAGAAAAAAAAACGCATTAATTTTCTGTCGTTAAAAAAAACATCAGAGATAATGGCCTCTCTTTTGAAGAATATGCATGATCCTTGTGAACCTTCACAAGCTCTGAGCAGTGAAGACTCACATCGATCCTGCATATCCTCCAAATAGAGTCCCACAAACACAGATTTTTGTTCAAGTCAAAAAACAAAGTATATAAGGGAGTCAACGGCGCGCCGGCTTAGCGATGTGGCATTAAACTAGGAGGTGTTAAATTACAATGCTTTATTTGTTTTCATAAATGCATCATGGGCCAGCCGGCGGAAGTTTTACGAGACGGGCCAATGGCCCACTATGGCGTGACCACGTCATGACGTCGTACGTGCGTGCATGGCATGGAATTACGCCGCCATTACCCTCCCCCACACCGCCTAACCCCGCCCCTCCACGCACGACCTCACCCCTGCCCCCGGTCGCAACCGTCGTCGCCGTCCCAACTCCCTTCCCTGCCGCCCTCACGACGGCCATACACTCCGCATCTCACGCGGCGCTTGGATCTCGGCCCCCGGGCCGCCTCGGCAAAGTCGCCCGCACCCAGAACCCTAGGGCGGGCCGTCGGCCACCGCGGTGGTGTGGGCAGAGGGCGGCTGCCACGACTAACCCACCCCGGGTGGGCATAGCCAACGGGGCTGCCGGTGCACGTCGCGTCGCCGGAAGGTATGGTACTAAACCACATGTAAATTATTTAAATCTCGTAACTAGTTCAAATAACGTTCATCTTATTTAGAATGCAAGAATACGGAGATGTGTACTGCTCGGTTGAGAAGTGGTGCGAATTGGTGGAAAATTCACACCTAGACAGCGCATGAGGCTACGTGGCACCAATTTGGACAGTATGTTAGAATTCCTTCGGTGAAAATGGAAAAAATTTATTGGAATTTATGATTACAACGTATGATACTAGCAGAAAGCGATTTATTATTCGGCCAAATAGTGACGGCATTACTGTGCTTAATGAAGATGTTTATGACATATTCGGGCTCGTAACGAGGGTGATGATGTGATTAGCATGATAGCAACAGTACAACTAGATGCACAAAAAATGTTCCGAATCGGTTTCTAGACAAAAGAACAGGCCTAATCCTATATGATGACTTGATTAAAAATATTGTTGATAGTCAGCATATGATGTGATTTTGTGAGAAGGGCCGTACTGGTTCTTATGGGTACAGTCTTAGCACCAATCCACCAAGTTTGTTCTATCGTTATTACAAAATGGTGGAGGACGTCAACGCTATCAAGTCATACAATTGGAACAATTTCACTTTGGGGTGTGCATGGATGCTATTAAAACGGTCGAAGATCTTGAAAAAATCCATTGGCCTATCGGGAACTTGGCTCTTCTTCAGGTACAAGTCTTTCGTAATAGTTGTATGTACATATATTTTATATGTGATATATGTGTCTGACTAATTGTGTTTACTATCATGCATTACATATGATACTGGGAAAAACTTGAGCCAATTGGTCTGGATGCATTTGATCCTTGTCTCGTGAATACCCACTAATGCTTAACTGGCCAGAAAACGAAAGGAAAAAGCGAGACGACTATGACAACAACAACGCGGGCGGGTACCGGCAATGTAAGTCAATAAGTATAGTCCTTATTTGTTCCACATAGTAATTAAGTATATTCGTTATTTATTCATTTTATTGTTTGTTGTACAATTGAAAACTGCGTTAGCGAAGAGTATAGACGCGCTAAGGTTGCACGTGAAGGTACTGTCCCAGAGGAAGAAACGAAGAAAACTAAACGGAAGGTGGTGGCAGGAGTAGAAAGCCAAGTACGTCGGCGGTTTCATCGAACACGAATTATAGTATGGACCGTGTGATCACATCATAAAACTGCTTCACAAGGAGTTCTCAATATCCTGAAAGATATGCACAGGTAATTTAGAAGTTTTATTGAATGTGCTTTAATTATTCAACTACTTATCGTGTTCATTTGTGTTTGTAGATGATAATGGAAAGGTTGAACACGGAAGGTGTGATGTACAAACCCAATAAGCGGGACAACGTTGACGAATTTGATGATGTAGGTGAAGGAGTTGGGATGGAGAATGGCAAGTACAAGTCAAAATATTGGCCAGATGTTGAATCACCTACTGATGTAAGATAGGACATCTTTCACGGGTATGAATGATCCTCCGTGCCCGTTGATGACACGGGTGCTCCGACGACGACAACCGGGTAAAGGTAAGCTACTGATCCTTTCATTATAGAGGATAATGGAAACTCTCCGTCTTCGGCATCAACTGTACGGACAAAAGACTTTCCGTCTATGTCCCGAACCCCGCAGAATGCTGATATTTCTGGTGAGTCTATGGGTGGTTGTCACCAACAAAGTCCGAAGAAACGTTTGAGAGTTTCCCGGCAATGAGCAACATAGCTAATGGTGATGGCAGTCAGGAGAATGAAGGTAAACGCAAACGAAATCCGTCGAAATATTGTCAATCCCCCTACGACCTCTGATTACCGGCAAGAAACGTGTTAAAAAAAGTAAGTCAAATACTTACTTATTATTCATCACGCGTTATGTAATTTTTTTATTATTTAACTGACGCTAACTGCATTGCTTTACATCTGTTTCTTCACCACATTCAATTCTAGCATGTTCACTTAATATGACTCCGGATCACATAGAGGCAGCCAAAGTTTTTGTTGAGACCTCTGCATCGTAAAGAAGCATGCGCACCGAACTGTGGTTAATGTGCCGCCACCAGATGGGGACATATGCACGCCAGCTTTGCTTCATGATTCCTAACGTTTAAATGGTTGAATGGCGCTGTAAGTATGAGTTTGTTTTTAATAGAACCATCATTTGTACTTCAGAAGTTATAGAAATTTATACTAATGTATGCAGTCATCAATGCATATTTGTAACACCTACAAGCCCGTGATTTTCGTGATCGTCACATATCAACAACGTGGTTTCCCAAATTATGTTAAATAGGGCAAGGGGAAAGAACAGTCAGTAAATAATATAAACTCAGAGAAGGTTACAAAGAAAACAAAAGTCCTCACGAGAGTATGGATGAGTATTTCGCACGGGACAAGGTATTGCTTTCATATTTATTAGTTTTTCTTATTCAATATGTTTAATTGCACTAACATCATTTTGTTGTTATGTAGGCGTTTTTCCTATGCACGTTAACGAGAATCATTGGATAACCATAGTGATGCACACCGTCAAGGAGGAGTTTCAAGTTCTTGACTCAAATTCTAATGGCGCAATTAGCCAAAAATTCGCAATATGATTGCCACACTGGTACGCTATAATTTTCGCACTCACATGAAAAAAAATTGGGTCATACATTATTCTAGTTTATATTGCGACATACATTATTCTGGTTTATATTGGAACAAATATATATTCTGGTTCGTTAATTTGTTTCAGAGAGCTAATTTCTAAGGATATTATGGAGGCCAACTCAACCTCTTGAAACAAAAAAATATCCAGATGTCTCATCGTGGCCCTTAAATGAGTACAAAATGCCGAGACAAAAAGATGGGTAAGTTCATACTGCATACCACTAGTACAAGCAAGTGCATGCTACGTCCTAAGCTGATCGCACGTGTTTATTGCAGTATCTTGTGGACTTTTGTGATGTGGTGCATAAAACACTGGGACGGAGATCGCTGGACATATGAATTTGACCAGGAAGAGATTAATGCGTCAGGCCACGTATTGTCGCAGAAATTATTTTTTCGGAGGTGAACACATTAGAGAAGGTCAAGATGAAAATTGTTAAAATCATGGAGAAGGAATGGTATTAGCATCGGTAGGGTTTTAGTCCCGTAGAAGTTTCCCTGCCGTTGTTGGGTACTTATCACTTTGTTCATGTAATGCGACATGGCACTTCAGTTTATTTGTTATGCTACTTTGTTAAAGGATATGAGACATGGCACTTTCAGTTTATTCGTTATGCTACTTTGTTAAAGGTTATGAGACATGGCATTTAATTGTTATGTGTTAAATATGATATATTTGTATGAATGTGTTACTGCTGTCATGACTTTTGTCACTGTTTAACATATAAAAAAATTAATCTATGTGAAAAAAAAACATATTTCAAAAAAAGGCCCAGCCGTGGCCGGGCGCGCGCATGGAGACTTTACTAGAACCGTCCCGATCGAGCCCGAAGTGAAAGGGACGGCCTTTCGGCCGCCGAGCGGCCTGGCCATGGCGTACAGCAGGGCATTCATTCTAGTATTGTGTAGTGAGCTTGTGGAACGGCGACGACGCGGGTAATATAAACCGGTCGTGCGTCTCTCGGCGGGCGAGGTGGGACTAAACCTAGCGGCGCAACGCGCCAGCGTCCCCAGCAGCACACAACGAAGCGACCTTAAAGGGCGCCCACGCGCCCGACGCGCGTCGCTCTCCTAAAAAAAACCCAGGGAACCGCTGCATCATATCAGTCCCCCGATCCGAGGGAAACAGAATCGCCAGAAATCCCCCTCGGATCGTTGCACCAGCACGCGGAAGGCCAAGTGGCATCCTCGGCAGTGCCCCGCTCGGTCAGGCACAACGAGACGTCTGCGACCAGCCCGCGGCTGTCGCTCGGTCGGGCGGCTGGGCCACCTAGACGCGCCGTGGCGCACGGTGAATCACCCCGGACCGCACTAGCTGGACTGGCGGGCCCGCCACTGCCTGGGCTGTCGGCCACCGCACGGGCTGGGCTGAATCTTCGTGGGATCGCGCGCCAATCATGCTGCCAGGCCGTCTCCATCGGATCCAGCGCCTGCTGCCACCAGAATCGTTCTGGGATCATGTGCACGTTTTGTCCACATCGCGCCACTGTGCCTTGTTGGCGCCAACTCAGGACGGCGGGGGTATTTTTTTTATATAAAAATATGACCGCCGCGAATACAAACAACAACTACGTATAACATCACACGCACAAACTGATACATTTTAGCAGCGCAAAAATATTACTTTCACAGTACAAATAACACAGTTGCGCACACTTATTACATTCCGTCTCACAAAATAGTACCAATGATAGTTGGACACGCATTTAAATTGTTTAGTCTCACACGAAAGCGACAATAAACATAAAAAAATTGTCTGCAAATATAGTACGTGTAGCAACACAACGACATGCGAATTGAACTCTGTCCCAGTGCCTTTCATTGATTATTAATACTTCATCTTTATGCCCGGTTCCTACATAACAAATTGTAAACAACTCATCAGACAATTGTAAAGAGAGAAACAAAAGATAATTAAAAATGTAAAACTTACTTTTCGTTCTGGGGGCACGTTTGCCGTCTATGGCCCTCTGCCGACATATGCCCACAGAAAGGACCGGGTTTTCTCTCAGAAAATGATTTGGTCTTCCATTTTTGTAACATTTGGATCTTTTTTGCCCGCTCTGTCTTGCTCTGTTTAGGGGCGCCCTTCGTGGAAACTTTCACGGGATCACCTATGACAGCAACATGTTGTTCCGGCTCACGTGGCTCCTCATGCACATTCCTTCTACTACCAACAGCATCATCATCAGGGACCTTTTTCTTAGCTATTATATTCTGCAACACTGCATCAACTCATCAAAGACGAATGGATCATTTGATGCAAACTGGAAAGCTTCTGCTCCTTTATACTGAGTTGACTATAGCGAGCACGCTGCTCTGCCCCTGTCCAACCCAGCCAACATGTCACTCTTCCGCTGTGCAGGCAGCCCACCTCTCGCAACTTTCGACATCCTCTTAAGGATGCAACACTAGGTATTTCAGATATTTTCAGATGAACCAACACATACAGAATGTGTTTGCCAAGGCAACCCTTTCCGAAGCATTCATCACAACTGCAGTCTATAGTATTCTCAGAGTTTTCAGCTCGTAATTCACGTGAACGAATTTGCGGTTATTTCTCCATGTCACGATGAAGGTGTGACAGTCAACTCCCACTAGAATCTCAAAAATCTCAAGCTCTCCCATCTTCTTCAGATCTTGTGAAGAATATAAAAATTGGCATGAGTGAACACTTGGCAGCATGCTTCTCAATGTCCTTATATTCTGTGACTGATGGTGGCAATGACTGATTAGAAACACAGTCATCATGCGCCTCGTTCTCACGTAGTCGAACTATGCAATTCTCATAATGCACAACTAGATCAACAATAGTCATACCGCCGTCCAGGTGAAGGTGAAGACAAGATTAAGGCTTTCACTCCTCTGATTACTGCGCATACCCAAAAAAAACCATCTGACAGATATGATGCTGCCACAGACTCCTCTTCCTGTACATCCTATGTAGCCACTCTTCTGTTTTATCAGTCTTCCATTTGAGGACAAAAGCGTGCCATCTCGCCTCAAATGTGCTGGAGAGGTGGAGTAGTACAAGAGTGCCCTGAACCATTTAGTGATTTGTAAATTAAGGTACTTCTGCATATTTTTTTCCACGTGCCATGAGCAGAGAACGGTGCAACACCATCAGCCAACACCAACCGAAAGCTCGTATCATTGCAGCGTCTCCATCTGTGATGATTGACCTTGGCTTCTTCTTGACAATTGCCTTCAGGAATGTCTGGAGCAGCCACACTACGTCTCTTCGGTCTCGTCGGACACAATGGCACAACCAAACACTGTGGTGCAATGGTGATTATTTACACCAACAAAGGGGATGAACGGCATACCATATCTGTTCATCTTATACATGCTGTCAAACACAGTCACATCTCCATACAACTGATAGTCCCGCCGCGACTGTGCATCGCACCAGAACATGCTCTTTAAACGCCTCCCCTTATCGACACGTACTCAAAGAAGAAGTCTGGATCCTTCTCCTTTCTCGCTCCCATAATCCTGATTGCCGTGTTAGCATCACCCTTCGCAATCAACTTCATTTTTCTCGGCAACATAGGTTGTAGACGTCTCGTCTCAGAAACCCACACTTATCGTACGAACCATACCTACTAATGAAGTTGTCGACGATGATATGCTTTCTGATCCAGCCGCTCCTTCCATCGCCAAGATCTCAGCTATATGGTGATCTCTCGTCACTCTATGGTGACCGCAGAAATACCACCCCATCTCTCTAGCCAACAAATGGTTGTGATCATCCATAAAAGCTGTCACGAACCAAACTCACACGTCCTTTGTCCAACTTCACGACTAAATGTGCGCCACACTCGCAACGAGTCTCAGGTCTTAGCCTACGGGTACGGCCCTTCGGGTTTAAAAATTACTCAGTCGTTTTCCTGCCCTCGAGCAAATGTACCGCCTATACCAAATAGTGGTTGAAAGACCTTTTCCTCATTCACCTTATCTTTTCTGATACTAATCCCACGGTCTTTGGCGTAGTTATGTAGAATGTGTAAGCCTCCCATTGTGATGCAAAGGTCATACCATAACCTTCAACTGTGTCTCCAGCGCCCGTTGCTGAATTCAGCCTCCTTAATGTCCATATTAGGCGCATCCTCTCATGCTCATAGCCATCATCACCACCCAACCATCGAAGTTAGCCTACAATTTCACATAGCAAGTGTAAGTTGTCATTAATAAGTTTTTATTATTGTATGACATCTAAAAGTTTGGACCGAACTTGACTTATGTTATCCGCGAAAGATTCAACACCATGATTTTCCTTGTTCTGGACGTCAATATCCTCCTGCACATAAAAAAAATCATATGCACATGTAAGTACCACTATGGTTTTTTGTCCGATGAAATGAATGTACACGTCACTTACGTTTTCACTACAAGCACCATCCTCCTTCTTTTGAAAATCCTCCTCAGGTAAATTATCGTACGACGACCAGGATTCATTGTCGCTGCTATCATCATCATTTTTACTTTCATTAACATTCTTACGATCAACACTATCGCTACCATACCACTCACTCGTCTCCAAGAACAAATCCGTAAATTCAGTTTTCTTTCTCCATTGAATGACCTCACTACCAACACTGCAACATTTAAAATAAAAATTGATCTATCAATTCAATCAAATTAATGTACTACAGTCATACCGATGAATAGTTCATAACAAACAAATGATTGCATATAATTATTGCAGCTACAATTTTTTTTTTGACAAACAGACGGCTTACATGGCAAACCTAGACGCTGGCGTTCAGGTACGTGCACACCGGCCTGCCTGGCCTGGCTGCGGACGGTGAGGACGTTCCCGAAGAGGTTGATCACGCCTTTCGGACGGCGACGGCGTCCACGTAGGCCACGTCACCGGGACGACCTGCACGGAGGCCGATCGCGTACGGCGACGACTCCAACAACGTCCACGGCGGCCAGATCCCGGGTGAAGACGGGGAGAATGGTCGGCGATCGCGGGAAGGGCGGCGATCGGCCGGACGGGGCGACGTTGGAATGGGCCGCGTGATCGCCGCTAGGTCGTGGTTTTTTTTTCGCGGAGGGGTATATGCGAGTCGGCCGTATCGGCTCGAGCCGTGGCGCTCAGCTCTACCTGTATGCGCACGCCGCATACGTTAAGCATCATATGCCCAAAATGCCCTTATACGTTAAGACGCCGCGCGCGCCGGGGGGGGAGGGGAAGGGGAAGCGTTTGTGTGGGACGCAATGAAGAAGAGGAAGGGAAGTGAGAAAGAAGGTCCAGTGATCCGCCCCACCGGCCGCCGAGACTCCATGAGCGTTGTGCTCCTTAATCTCCGAGCGCGGCTAGCCGGCTACCTCCGCGGAGGGCAGATGGAGACAATGGGCGACGGGCGTGTCGGAAAGGCGTAGCGGCGGTAGGAGGTGTGCAGTGCCAACGGGGGTTAGAGCCCAAGGAAAGAGGCAAGAACAGGTGGTGGCGGGAAGGGGAGCCGGCGGCCGGCAGGTGGCTTGAGCGCCGGTGCAGGAGAAAAAGAAGGAAATTGTGTGACCCATCGGTGAAAGAAGAGATGGGATGATTTAGCCGCTTGGATTGTCACGGATTCCAGACGGGACAAAACACGGCCCTCGGCCCATCAACCGGCCATGCCTGGTGAGCGCTGCAATGGCGACAGCCGGCAGCGGGCGGCGGGCGCAGTAGTCTGGGTATGCGGGGAGCGCGCAACCACAGCTCGTCCCGCCCGACGGCCAGCAGGGCAAGCGACGCAGAGGTCGGAGTCGAGCTTATGTGAAGTAGCACGGTGTGCTCTTTAGCTGGCATCCAAACCCCACGCAAGAATTTGAAAGGGGAAGAGAACCGAGAATTCGAGACGGGAAG